>CM042139.1:5347556-5435056 GCA_023376005.1 Doryteuthis pealeii | reverse complement strand
TTTTAATATTTGGGTGAAATTCGTTTTGGTTTTTAAAAGTTCATTACGTTTTTATTCATTCCTGTTTTTAAAAATCTGAAGAAAAGATTGAAACAAAAACAAAACTATGAAATTATGTTGAGATATATGAAAGATGGGACGATAGTCTTGGTTAAACTATTGTTTAAATTACGTTCACATACGGATCTAACCTCTTCGCTTCAATAAGCTATTTAATTTCTAAAGGTAAATATTCATGAATTAAATATGAAGTCATGATGGCCGTAGGCCGGAACGGGTCCGGGTTAACAATTTATTTTTATTTTTAGATATCAACGTTCATTATTTTGTTCATTATACTAGCAAATATATGCACCCTTCGGGTGCAAGTATTTAGGTTTTGATGTTATAAAATATTGTATCAAATTATAAACTATTTAGAAAATGATAAACTGAGGGGGTATAATCGAAAAATAGAACAGCTTTAGATTTAACTCTTCTATCATTTTCTTTCACTCCCGTCTTTCATTTTTCCTAATTTATCTATTTAGTTAAATTATGAAGTATTTAATAAAATTACAGTTCTTTCGTCTTGTTTATGGATTTCTTTTAAGATTTATCCCCGAGATCTTTGCTCAGATTCGTTAAGAGAAAAACAAACAATTAGAAATCAATAATACTAAGCATATATTTATTAAAATCAAATTTTAAATATCAATATGCAAATTAGCCTTCCCATTCACTCTGTAAACTGCTATTTTGTTGTATATATAAATACAATTGCATGTTATTAGTAGGTAGATATGGTCAACAGTATTAATAAGGTATGACAATTTTATCAATAATTGAGGTTTAAATAAAAAAATAAATTCATGGTAAATGTGATGTCAATAACTAAGGGAATTATGACTTGAATAGTGATTTAGTTTCGGTTACAGACAGACAAACACACAATCTCCATTATAATAAGATATATATATATATATATATATATATATATATATATATATATATATACACACATATATATATATATATATATATATATATATATATATATATATATATATAGAGAGAGAGAGAGAGGGGAGGGGAGAGAAAGAGATTGAAAGGGATAGATCGATAAAAGTATCCAATTGACCGGTAAGTTGGGGATGATTCTATTTGGTATCTCCGTATATCCACAATGCCCATGCAGATGTTCATCTATAGATTTAAACAAGCATCTAATTCAAATCACCAAGGGATAGAAAATCACAAGAAACCGTCATTTGGCTATTATAAATTTATTTCGGCCGGTAACTCCACTAATAAGCACAGTTTCGACAGATAGCCATTACATAATATATAAGTATATATACTACAATTGAGAAAAAAAAAAAACAGAACATTCCCTCTTTCATTTTTATTTCATTTTTAAAATCTACTTTTAAAACACACCCACATGTGTGAGTGTGTGTGTGCGCACGTGTGTGTGTGTGTGTGTGTGTGTGTGTGTCTGTGTGTGTGTCTGTGTGTGAGTGTAATATTAATGACTAACTTGCGTCTTCCATGTTTTCCCAAATTTTTCTAATATGCTTTGTACATGTTATAATTTGATTTTACCTGTTTAACCTTACCATTGATTTAAACGAAATATGATTCATTTTTCATTGAATTCGTGTCCATTTTTATTCATATATCATTCATTAACCTTGAAATATTATTATCTCAAACCATTTTCTAATATTTCTGAGTCGATCTTTCAAAAGACCACTCCGTCCGTAAATTGATAATTTTGTTGGAAATGAATTTGACATAGGTGGTTCTTTTATCCTACTTCAGTAAACATAATGTTAGAAATCCTATGAGTCCATTACTCTTCAGCAACTATGCTAACCTTCTACTTTAAAAATTACTAATACTGGGAGAGAACACCAGAAATATTGACGCAAATGTTATCTTGATCGCTTAACTACAAAAAGACCAAACGAAGTCATTGCCGCATTATTCGATTCCTCGCAAACCTTTATTCAATCTTTAAAAAAAACATGGCCAATAATTTTCATCATAGAAAATATTTTTTATCTAAAATAACGTCTCCAATTAATTACAATACTTTATGACCTCCGACTTTCAGTTTTTTTAATAGAGAAATATTATAATAAAAATGAACACAGACATAATTACTTTCTAAAATTTTGACTTTTTGTTTACTAATCTCCAAAGAAGAGTAGGTATATTAACGTCAATTGTGTACAGAAAATGGTCCAAAATATTCATCCATAGATTATTGTATTGTTAGTGGACGTTATCAAGGGTGAGGTTCAGATGTTAGTTATTTGTTAGTTCATATTAACTTCATATATTTTTTGGTTAAAATTATGCTAATTGTTATTGATCTAAAATTATTGGTATGTATTTGTTTGTTTAAGATATGTTAAAAAAACAAGAAAAGTAAATGAAAAAAATGACTCACATGCATATAGATTGATAGTCAAATGTTTTCTTAATTAATACTTAATTAAAACACGGTTTCATCTAGAACCAGGTATACTAGCATATTGATGATCTAAAGTCGGCATTATATTAACGGTTCTTAAACACGTAATTGTTTTCCAGATAATCTTTGCCAAACTGAAATTGGAAAATGGGTTCAGGTTCACCCTTGTCTGTAAGACTTTGCCGATAAATAAACTGCAGTAGTCATGGCAACCACCCTGTAATTTGGCCAAGTCACATGCACCTAAAAATATTCTTGTTCGTTTTCCCAACTGTCTCAATACGATGTAAGTAAAAAAGCAAATGAACGACAATACTACATTTAAAAGAAAAACATTGCCATAAGATAGATTGTCGCAACAATGACATTATATATCATTAGCAGGACCTGTGGATATACCACAGTATGGTAATTTATTGCAACGTTTGATATGTTTACTAAAGAGCTATGGCAAATATTTCAATATGTCAAAGCTATAATAATCTTCATTTAACTCTCTAACTCTTTTTTCTTTCTTTACTTCTTTATATCTTTTCATTATGTTCAATTGAAACAGAATAGCGTTATCTCTTCCGCGCGCTCACCCCCTACTCTAACCTTCCCCTCCTCTATCTCTCTTACTTTCATTCTTATTATGTTTTTTTTCTGTGTAGAATTTCTTTTTTCTTGCCTTTTTTCTTTATAATAAAAACAGAAAGGTCCATTATTTAGTTGAGGTGACGACACTTATAAGAAATAAGAATTCAGAGAATAAGAGACAACAAATAATCAGGATTTACATTTATGCATTTGATCTTGGAACGGTTTCATTTTTAAAAGGCGTGGCAAGATGATGATAGTTGGAGGATTAAGTAACAAGAGTATTAATATGTAGATGTAAAATTAAAGTCTTATTTTTGCAAACATTTTCATGCCGTGATCTCGTCGTGCCAAAAATAAAGTGAACATTTCCAAATAATTATAAAAGAAAATGAGACCGGAAAAAAAAAAAATACAGTCTATCCAAACACATTTCTACGTAACACTAATACTGTACATAGTATTTGGATCAATGGTAGCGATAGATACCTTCAGGGGACATGATAATATATATATATATTCTTTTTTTGAAGAGTCAATAACTCAAACAAAAGAAAAAAGACGTATATATTATATATATATATATATATATATATATATATATATATATACATATATATATATATATATATATATATATATATATCGCAGAAATAGGGGCTGCTTCATACTAATTTAAAAAAATGATTTTTACTGTAAAAATGGAATGCAAATAACCTTTAGTATAAAAATGCATTGGAAATGATTTTTATTATATAAATGCATTGGAAATGATTTTTACTATAAAAATGCATTGGAAATCATTTTACTATAAAAATGCATTGGAAATGATTTTTATTATAAAAATGCATTGGAAATTACTGTTACTATAAAATGTACTGGACAATGATTTTTAGTATAAAAATGCATTAGAAATGATTTTTACCATGAAAATGCATTGAACAATAATTTCTACTATAAAAATGTATTAGAATTGATTTTTTTACTATAATACTGGATGGGGTCAAAGCTTAGGTAATGGTCAAAGCTTAGGTATGGCGAAAAGAGGATCTTTAAAAAAAAAGCCGATATTGTAAAAATGTAAACAAGCGAGTGCATGGTAATATTAGTATGTTAGTCATTTCTTTTTGACAATAAAAAAAATTAGTTAAATTATTCTAATCAACCTGATAAATTCATTGCAATCTATTAGATTCCCATCTGTTATATTTGAATGAGCTGTATATCTGTATTAAATAATAAAATTACTTAATTAGTTAAAATTCAAAGTTAATAAGAACAATGTCATCGTCTCATCATCCCCCCCCCCAAATGAAATGGCTTATTAATTAGGGGCCGGGTTAGCTCAGTCGGTAGAGCATTCGGCTAGAAACCACAAGGTTCCTAGTTCGATACCGGTCCTCGGCAACTCCGCGTATGAGTAGAACAGGGATTTGTGCGGTAAAGTAAGGAGCTGATGGTAGGTGTGGCGCTCCACCTCAGACGCTAAAAATAATCTCCTTGGTCTAGCGCAAGTGAAAGGGGGATAGATTCCATCGCTGATTGGCTGATACCGACTTTAGGCAGCCCCGACAACTTTACTTGTTACTTATTATAAATGATCTTAATTTATTATCTAGATATATGAATGAATTATTTATATTATATCTATCTAGATAATACATGTTATGCCTAATTAATAGGTATCAGGTACTTTTCATAATATCACAGTTTTTTCAGTAAGGGAACCTCATTTTCAGCATACATACCCAGTACCTAAACTTTGCCATACCCCCACCCGATTATTCTACCAGTTTTTCCAGCCATGAAGGAAATACTTTTGGTTGTATTTACCTACATTCCTCAATAGTCTTTCTGTCATTGAATATATGTCTTTTTTATCTAAATGTGCATGTGTGTGCGTGCACGCGGGTGTGTATGTGTGTGCGTGCGTGTATGTGTGTATGTGTGTGTGTGTGTGTGTGTGTGTGTGCAAGTGTGTGTGTTCTACATTTCCCAGTGTTTATTCTAAAGGAGAATGGGTGGATATTGGATAACATTATTTAGTACCTATATATATTCTATGGATAAGACACACGGGAACTGCAAGCAAATAATGACATTCTGCTTTACTGCCGAAAAAAATGTTCTTACCCCCAGAGAAATTCCTTAACCTCTCAGACTTGATTAGGCTTCTTGGAATCGTTCTCATAAAAATTGTGCATCCTGTCAAAAGATGTTATTACTCTTTATCCAAAAGAATAGTCTCATGCAAACCAAATGCCATCTTCCGGTTTCTGTTTGCCAAGAGAAGTGTTCCCTTGGTCTTATATTCTTGATATCTGAAGGATTCAAATTAACCCCAATTAAGTCATGCGTATTGAAGCTTGTCACTGAAAATATATGAAGATATTTAAATCAGCGAATAGAAATAGATATAAGACTAGACGGAATATGTGCATATCATTTGTTAAAAAGAAAGTAAATCTATTCAAGTGATCTCTGTATCATATTTAATTTGTTGAAAGAGGATGGCTTTTTAGCTGTCTGAATAATTTTCTTTTACAGAAATACAGTTGATCATGTTACGTCTGAACGGATAAATCATGGGAATAACCTTGTAGAATTAATTTAGCATATAAGAGAGATGTATATAGCTATTTAATATTTCCTTATAATAGTCTATGTTATTCTCCTTTTGAAACTGGTTAGGTGATCATGTTTATTCAGTACGAGGCCGCAGTTTATTTTGGTTGTTTGTTTGTATTTTACGGCATGTCAATCCTTTTGGAGTTATTTTATGCCGAAGAAATTTTTATTTATTTATTCTTGATGGGCATTCGATATTTATTTCAAACTCATTAAGAATAAATCACTTATTTTTCCATTTAATTCATAGAGTGGACCCTAACAGATACTACCACTCCGGATCAGTGCGAACCTCTGAGTAATGTTGATAAAGAGGTACTCCACATACCCCAGGGCTCAAGGATTGGCACTTCCGCATCAGATAGAGTTTAACGTAATGCCCAAGACAAAAGACCCTCAGCCACCACCTTACAATACATATATGATAAAAAAGTTGCCATAAGGGAAATAGGGTCGGGAAAATCCGACCACCTTTCTAGCCTAAATAAGTGCCAAAGTGGAGCATTGCATATCATGGACGGCTCATCCACCAGGGTTCCATCCTCAAGCACCAGACGCCAAAAAACAATCTCCTTGGTCTAGCGGTAGTGAAAGGGGATATACTCCCTCACTGCCTGGCTGATACCGAATTTAGGCAACGTTGGTCACATTACTTTATATATATATATATATATATATATATATATATATAGTAATACAGGTACAAGTGATAACCTACTCGAGTTTCACCATAAGGATCTTCAGGGTTAAATCCACTGGATTAATCAAGATATTGATTAATTGCAGTCCCGAGTGTGCTTTTCGCGATAAACGGTTCGTTATCGTTAAAAAGCACACACGCATAATCGACTGCAATTAATCAATATCTTGATTAATCCAGTGGATTTAACCTTGAAGATCCTTATGGTGAAACTCGAGCAGGTTATCAACTGTACCTGTATTACAATAAATTTGCCCTAGTAACGTATTGAGCACTTTTTATTTGTTATATCGCTGCCTTACCTTTCTGAATTTTGCATCAACTAACTATTTATCACCGCTAAGCCACCTTTTCCATAATATATATATATATATATATATATATATATATATATATATATATAAGAGTACGTAAATAAACACCGTGTTTATTTGATATGGCTTTTAGCGGACAATTTTGGAGGGTATGTGCTTAATTGAAGTCACACCTAATTTTTGAAAATTAATTATTTAATTCATTAATTATTAACTAATTAATATTCAAAAATTATGTATGACTTCAATGAAGCACATACCCTCCAAATATATATATATATATATATATATATATATATATATATATATAGGTTGAATGATACCATTCTGATATGTATATAAAGTAGTAATTTTACAAAGAGGAGGTCCGAGAAGAAATGGTGTAACGTGAATGTTGATGCCAATTTCAACGTGCCGTCCTTAAAGCGACTAAACTTTGTAGCGACCCGGCACAATTTCTTTTAAAATAGAGTAGTAGGTAATCTATTTACCTTCAAGATTAAAGTACAATGAATAACAGGTTAGAATTTTTGTTTCTTGAAAATGATTTGCAAATCTTAAACGAGACCACAATATGATCATGCACGCAGACATACTTTGAAAAATAGATTACTTCACATATCTCTGTCACATTATTCCATTAAGAAGGAAGAACTATAAACTAGCACGTACGGAAATAATGAAAATCTTTGACTCACCCTATTATTAAGTGACACTCTCTAAATTCGAATTAGTCGTGATATTTCTACCAAGAATATGAATTATATACTACCAGATAATATCTCTACATTGAAGCGTTTAATGAACTAGTGTTCTACTAATAAAATTATGCTAGAATAAATCATTTTTTAATTCTATTTAAAAACCATCAAACCAATTCAGGTTTCTAAAACTAAAACAGTTTTATATTAATAAAAAAACTGCTTGACCAACGTAAACATGATACACAAATGACCACATTTCTATATTAATACGCTTCTTCCTATCATTTTACAACACCTTCTGGTTAAAAAAGAGACCGTACAAATCGTTCAAGATGAAATGCAAACATGTAAATCCTGATTCTCTGCTGTCCGTAATCCACTGAATCCTTATTTTTTTTATAAGTGTCTTCAAATTAATTAAATAATTGATCGTTCCGCTTTTATTATAAAGAAAGAAAAAAGACTAAAAAAAATATAATAAGAAAAGAAAGAAAGAAAGAAAGAAAGAAAGAGATAGGGGAAGATAAAAGGAAAGCGTGAGCGCGTATAAGCGATATCGGTAATCTATTTCAATCGAACAATGAAAAGGGGGAAAGAAAGAAAAAAATAGGAGTGATAATTGAATCCAGATTATTATACCTTTTACATATTGGACTATTTACTCATAGCTTCTAAGTAAACATAACAAAAGTTGTTGCATTATCATGCAACGGAAGAGGAAGCTTCCGGCAAAAAGACAAAGAGAAAGATAAAAATATATATCTAAAAAAAGGGAGAACGGAAGAGAGGTCTTCCGGTCAAGAAGCAAGGAGATGAAGAAATAGATAAAAGAAAAAAAGGAAAACGGAAATGGAGTCTTCCGGTGAAGAGAAAGATAAAGAAATATATATGTCCGTTATCAGATCAAACAATAAAAATGAGTAGGCATATTGTATAAAAAGGCCAGCGGATGAAGGGTCAAGTCAGTCCCCAGTGAGCAGCCGAGAAGGTAACCTCGTCGTCTCCCGTATTAACCACCCTCGGAAGTTCATTGTGAACACGGCGCTCTTCACCATCCTAACTTCGGGCATTTTCATTGTGAACTCTCGTCGCCCCTTACCACTCACACACCGAAGAAAATAAAGACGGGTCCTATTTTTATATATACGTGTCTGTGGTTTTATTAAAGTCCAGTCAAACAGCTATACAACAAAGTTGTAATAATGAAATTATCACACTGTGGTATAATCACAGGTCATGCTACTTTTTTTAATTTCCAAACTGAATTTAATTTCTATTCACCCCAAAATAAATTCATCAAATATTTCAATATTTTTTTCTAAGTCTTATTCATTACAATGATGAGAGGGGTTGGTTTTTGTTTTTAATTTTTCAAAATGCAGAAAGATTTTATGAATGAAATATTGAAGCATATAATACCATCCACACCAACACATATTTGGTAATACTGAAACTTCTCGGCCAGAGCACTTCCATTTATAATTCGATTTCAGTTTTACAGTTTTATTCATTAAATCATTTTACCATGGGTAAGAATTAATGTTACCTTTTTCATTATTTTTCTTTATTCAAAAATGTGTGCTCAGCAAGAGAAGTAAGTGTGACATCATAAGGGACATTTCCTCGTGGAGTCCTACTCCCCACTATTGACTGACCTGCAAAAAGCTTACATACACCAGATATTTTCAGATACTGGATGTCCGGTTGTGAACTTGGCGGGAGAGATGACGGATGACCAGAGAAACTCAAGGAAATCCATGCTGTTAGCAGGATTTTATGATGATGAATCTACCTGATCCCTGTATAAGTAGTGATATCCCCCTGTGTGTTGTCTGAATGGACTGGTCTGTCCTGGGAAGAATGGGCATAAATAAAGAGCCGAGAGATGGCCATTTGCAATCGGTCAACCGACGTTCGAACAACTTACAAAGTTTTACGTACTTTATAATCCCCTTCTTGCTTTCCTTTTAAAGAAGAATTTAAAAATGCAAATTAATAAATTCAATGTTTACCTTGTGCCCCTCCCCAATGCATGTGTGTACTCAATCAAAATATTATTCAACCACAAGAATGATATATATAGAAAAGCTTTCGTCAAGATTACAAAACTGGATCATATTTCAACTAAATTCTATGTCTCATTAACTATATATTAATGGTTAACTGTGTGATCCTGACCATATTACAATCCTCTAAGTCCCTTGGTGTACTTAGGTTACATATTAAACTGTTGTTTTGTTTTACGGCATATCGACAATTATCGGAACATTTAATGTCGAAGGAAGACATTTTCATTAGGTTTGCTTACTGTACCTGCTGTTGCTAAAGTGAGCACCAAATGAAGTATTGAACAAGCTCATTACTGCTTAATTTCGTGAGTATTGATTAGATTATGATTGTAGTTAAATTATTAACTATTGACTTTTACTAAATCTATAAAAGATGAATTAAAAATTATTGTATAACTAATAGAATTCAAAAACAATTATGTATTTTGTAGTCGAAATAAGAAAAAAAAGACGGAAATCTCACTTATCTCGTAGCCCGAGAAAGAGTGGTGCCCGAGAATGACTCTCTTTATAGATATAGCAGACCGGAAGTGAAAAGTATTGTGGGAGCGCGAACTCTTGTGAGCATTACGGAATTGCAAGAAGGTGACGTTGGACAAAGAGTGTAGAGCTGAGAGAGAATATGCTCGAATTTGACAATCCAAGTCAATCGAAACACAAATTTAAATTTAACAAATATCAAACTAAGACTATTGAAAGACAAGCTAAACGGGAAACTATTTTGAGCGCCATCAGACATGCTGAACCGATCTTCTTGAAGTAGAATTCATCACGGTAAGTAGACGTTTTTTTGATTCTCCGTTATCGTTTGGAATCTTTTGCCATATCCTATTATTACATTGCTATATTGTTTTGAATATTTCATTTACAGTTGTTTTAAGTAATTTTAGGTTGGTATTTTTGTAAAATTATTTGAGTTTTTAATCGCATTTTAATGCTAATCTGATCTATACCTAAAAAAATGTCTTCCAACCTGTGAATTCTTTTTGTTCCAGTGGAGAATTTTTGCTATTCTGTACTCTTTAATACTTGTTATCAACACATTTATACAACCATATATAAATATTTATACGATGGAAAAATTAATCTATTTTAGTTATAACATTTCAGGGATTTAGCGGGAACCACTGCTTTCTGTTTGACTTGAACCTAAGTATATTAATCCGTCTAAACCATTCTAAAAATAGATAATTTCCAGTGGCACATAACTGGAAGAATTTACGTTTTTAGAAGAAATATAAGAATCCCAAAACAAGCCAAACATTTAAATGATATCACCTTTAAAATATTAAGACTCCTAAAGTAAAAACTGAAGTGAGAAATGGTATTTTTAATTTTATAAATCCACATGTTTGATTTAAGAGTAGTTGATAAAAATCCCTGATTATAAAGTGTACGATTTATGCTTTTGAAATATGGATACATTATTTGTTTCTTTATAGCATTTTAATAATCTTAACTTGATAACTTAAAATATTTCTTCCAGCAGGTGAATTATTTTAAGTATTTTGTTGAGAATTGTTATTCCCTACTCTTATTTATTATTTATCATCAACTGATTTGGAAACATCAAGTACTTATATGATGGAAAATGATTTATTTTAGTAATCAAATTTCAGTGAACTGCTTTGATTTTGACTTGAACGTAAGTATATTTATCCGCATAAAGCATTTTAAATGCATATTATTTCGAGGGACATGTAACTAAACTAATGGACGTTTTTAGTTTATTTCTTCGAAGAAATATAAGATTAAAGAAAGAAGTGATGCATTTAAATGACAATTCCTTTAACATATTTAGAATACTAAAGTAAAAGCCCAAATAAAACCTGATACTTTAACTTTATTAATCCACGTGCGCTTTATTTAAGAGATATAGTTGATAAAACCCCTAATTAGAATGTGAATGATTTGTATGTTTGAAATATGGATAGATTACTTGTTTCTTTACAGCATTTTAATAATGTTAATTTGCTCGATAATTCCAAAGATATCTTCCAGCAGGGGAATTATTTTAAGTATCTATTTGAGAAATATTGTTATTTAGTACTTATTATCAACAAATTTACCAGCATCATAAAAGCTGATTTATTTTAGTAATAAAATTTTAGTGATCTAGCGAGAAACACTGCTTTCAGTCTGAATTGAACGTACGCGCATTCATCTGACTAAACCATTCTAAATACACTTGATTTCAAGGGAGGGCATCTAACAGAAATATTTATTGTTTATTTTTATTTTTTATTTTTTTTTAGCCATCCGAAGGAATATAAGACTAAAGAAACAAACTATGCGTTTAATAACAAGCTGAAATAAAACCTGATATTCTTAACTTTATGAATGCACGCGCTCTTGATTTAAGAGAAGTAGTTGATAAAACCCCGAATTAGAAAGTGAACGATTTATGCGTTTGAAATGAGGATATATTCCTTGTTTGTTTATAGCACTTTAATAAGAAAAGATGACCCTGCGAATATAAAGGCTGAATTTTACGGATATACACAACTTACATCATAGGAGCAATAAATTAATTTATGAAACAGTCAGTATCATTCACGAAAAAGGATATCCCACGATAGGTCTAAATCAAATATTAATTTTCTTGTAAATCAAATATAGCAGGATCTTAAAATTCATAGCGGAACATTATACAATCAAAATGATATTATGAGGGCTTTTTATTACGAAATTCTACAGCACTTATACTATGTAATCATATATATATATATATATATATATATATATATATATATATAGCAATCCAAAAATATGTACATCACTGCGCTTAATTCTATGTGTAAAATTACAGGATCAATTTAGTATTTTAACGAGGAAGCCTTAATTTTTCTTTTCAGAGTGTCTGGATCAACGTACGGTCATTTTACGTAGGGATATTAATTGGATATAATGCGGGGATTCAACTCACGAGTCAATGATAATGGGTCTGAGATACTAACTTTAACCCCCCCCCCTCTACCCAGGTAAAACAGCCAATACTACAAATAAGTTCGATAAAATAGGAACACAATATACCGGGGGGGTCAAAATTTAAGTACTCGACAAGTATGCCGAAAAGGAGAACCCCTTTTTCCTTGAAAAAAAAATTATATTGTAAAAAGAATCGGATATCTTTAAAGGGGACGGAGTCATTCCTGAAATGACGTAACCAAGTAAGTCCATGGTATAGAGAGTACCAAAGATGACGTCGCATGGTTTTTTTAGAAAATAAATTTACCCTACCCCCGATTCAAAAATCGTTGAATAATCCGATTTTAATGAACTTATCAGCGTTGATTTAACAATGTACGATTTTATAATGTATCAATTATTTTATTTCAACTTTGGACACCCCCTTACTTTTTGTGGCGCAAAATATCGGTGGGGTTATATACTTTCGAAACTAATTGCAGTATAAATAAAAAGACAAAAGGCCGAACGTGTGAATAGACGAAAAACATTTAAGGGTGTTATTCTGGTGGAAAATAAATACTGAAAATGGGAAAATTAAATGTATTTTTTTTTTTTTTACTATGTTGCTTTTATATATAATTAGCTCCTAGAATATCAGAACAAAATTTACATCGATATTTGTTCTGTCTAAAAAGATGGGGGTCTAACTTTTCAATTGAGTTTTTTTCCATAGATTATTCCATAACAATACTAAAGTAGACTCTTAACTAAATAATGATTCGTTTTTAGAAACTAAAAATATGAAACTTGAAATTTAAATTCATGTGATTCATATTTTAAATGAATTTTGTCTATTAATTAATTATATAAGTTATATCCGCTATGGTAGGCAGCAATGGTAATATTCATTTTAAAGAATTTTGATTTATTTCCATTGAATCAGTTTGATTGAAACGATTCAGATATTTAAAAAAGAATTCGTTACTTGATAGGTTAATACAGAAAAAAATATCAAAATCAGATAATTCCCACATTTGTTATACTTATTTTTCATTAAAGAAAATTTTCTCACATATTAGAGGTCAAGTGACCTTTTTTCCTCAGTCATTTGTTTTTTACATGAACAATGTTTTTAGAGCGTTTTCTTTTTCTATGTGTTTAGACCAAAAAGAAAATATTTCCTTTTAAAAGTTTTTGATTATTCTATAATTGAGTGTATTTATTGCTTTTTGTTATCGATTTCTAAGAAGAATCTATTATAAACCTTAGTCATGTTTTTTACACCGTAAATACATAAAAAGCGGCCATGTTTGCGATATATTTAAGCAAAATCAAGCGAAAATAATAGTTTCAAATGAATTAAAATAGGTTACATGTGTAATATTATTTTGCTTTTTTACTGATGCTCATTATGTTACTACTTTTCGACTTAGACAAAAATTGATCTTGACTAATCGATTTAATTAATTTTCACTTCGTTTTTAAAATGAAAATGAAACAATATTTTTGGAACTTCCTCTAATATTAGTACTTGGGTAATTTAGCAATTTTAATTCTTTTTGACAAAAACAAAATTATTCTAATCGACTATTATTCTGATAAATCCATTGCAATCTATGAGATTTCAATATGCCACATTCGGATTAGCTGTATTTCTTTATTATATCAGAAAATTACTTATTAACTTGAGATTCATTGTTAATAGAAACAATGAGGTCGTGTCATTAATAAAAAAAAATGGAAACAGTTTATCATAAATTCTTTTACTCTATTATCTCTATATATAAATGAATTACTTTTTATTCTATGTATATCTGGATAATAAATGTTATGCTTAATTTATAGGTACCAGGTATTTTTCCTATTATCACAATTTTTATGAAGTAGACCCACCTTTTCCCATGCATGTAACTAAACTTGTTGACCCCCCCCCCCTGAATATACCTATATTCATAGTATTGGAAATGTATAACCATGGCCTATAGACAAGTTCATGAACCTTGACAAGTAAGAGTCTGGGTCATATGCAAATGTCTGTTTAAGCAGGGTTAATATAAGTAATACAAGTATAAAATAAGACATTTAATATGTAGCCATATTAGTTGATTTTAAGATGGTATGGTTGTACGTGTTTTGTTCAGTGAAGCAATTATTGCAGCCATGTTTTCTGTCTAATAATTAGATTGATTAAAAGACATATTCCATTCCATTCTTAATTTCGTTTTATTATACTCAGTCTAGACTTTGATCATACCAGAACAATAGGAGTAATAAGTTTTCAGATATTGTATAAAACTTGAAAAGTCACCAATTCAGCCCTGGGTAGATAATTTTGATAAGGAAAAAAATGAGTTTGCAAAGCAAATTAAGTTTTTTTTTTTTTTTTTTAAGTGGGGTCGTATTTTTTAAAAATTGCTATTATGCAAAAAATGTATGATGAAATGCTGACGAAGAATTAACATACAAATAAATGGGGGGAAGTTTTATCTCTCTTACAATCTACAATCAATCGCTTTACACTCTCATAGACACTAACATATTTAAGATATATTTAATAAAATTAATAGGGATGGGTAAAGTGACAGACAGAATGTATTTTATGTCATTAAACTAAAAAGAAAAATCCATTAGGAAACAATCCTCGATTCATTCAACGTTACCGTGATAATAGATTCTTAAAACATTTTCTTTCTGCAACTCGAATATGATTATAAAGGGATACACGTAAAAATATTGGAATGCAGTATATCTGTAATTTCTCATACAGTGTCTTTATATTATACGAAACATTTTCGAACTATAAATATTTTACCTGATATTGCATTAGCATGGCGCCTGATTTAAGGAAATGAAAATAAGAACATTTTAAAATGATTATTAATAAAAAAATTGTTAAAAGTCACTTAAATGTCAGAATTTGATATACTATTCTGAAATGTTGAAACTGTTGTATTTCATGTATTTGTGAAAATCGAATTTTAATACGAAATTCAGTTTTGTGTTTAAAGATTATGGTCGTGGAATTACTCTAATTAACACGGCAGGTAAATTTAGAATTTGGCGGATGAAATTGATAAGCTGAAGGAATCTTAGGCTTAATTTTGTGTAATCTAATTATTTTACATACAGAAGAACGTAGGTCTGTATAAACATATTGTATTATAATGGAGATTGTTTTTCTGTCTGTAATCGAAACTATATTACTACCTGAGGCACTAACGATGTTTCCTTCATGATTTTTAAAATTTAAAACTCAGTTATTATTAAAATTGTTTTACATTATTGATACTGTTGACCATATCAACATACTAGATATTTACCACGTACCCCACGTGTATGGGTTAGGCACAAGGACTTATTAATATGGGACCACCTGCAATCTGTGACTCGTGGGTTGCAGGTGCAAAAATGTGTTGATTCCTTCGGCATTCACTCTCAAGGGGGCGCTATCAGGCATTGGAAAATAAACCAATCTCTGTCCCTTTAAATCAAGAGGCAGGTGTTGTCTAGGAGGATGATCCCCTGGGATCAACGGTGTTACCTTGAGACGTCCAGGACAAAGCCACTGGACCCCCGGTCGAAACCGGAGTTGATACGTTGACCGTATCTCCATACTAATAACATGCAGTTGTATTTATATATTCAACAAAATAGCATTTTACAGTGTGGACGAGAAGACTTCTTTGCATATTGAAAATAAAAATGGGATTTTAATAAACATGTAGTAAGTATTATTAATTTATAACTGTTTGTTTTTATCTTGATGAATATGAGCAAACTTCTCGGATACATCTTAAAAGAAATCTATTAACAAGAAGAAATAACTGAAATTTTATTCTTTACTTCCTATTCTAACTAAATAGATACATTTGGAAAATTTAGCAATGGAAGACGGGAGTGATAGAAAGTTTCAGTTGTTCTATTTTCAGTTATAACCGCCTCTGTTTTAAATCCTTTTATCTGCAATCTTATTTAATTCCATTAGTCTTTCTAATTTGATTTAATATCTTATTACATTAAGACTTAAATACTTGCAGCCGGAGCGTGCATATATTTTCTAGTGTTAACAATAAAGTTTCCGAGAGCTATTTTAAAATCTAACCGGTTTTGCCCTATTTTATAGAACCCTCTCAGAAATATTGATAACATAGGATATGAAATATAACAAACGAGACCTGTGGATATGCAACAGTATGATTATTACAACGTTTCATATGTTTACTAACGAGCTATTGCGAAATAGTTCAATGGGTAAAAAAATTATAACCGTCTTGATTTAATTCCCTGTAACCACTATTTTTCTTCAATTTTTCATTATGTTCTATTGAAACAGGCACACATTCCTTTCTCGGTCTCCTTGTTCCTTTTTGAGTATCATGTGCTTTTTACTTCCTTTCTTTGATTATAATTTTTTAAAAAGTTCATTATTTAATTGAGGTGACGATACTCGTAAGACCTATTTCGGCGGATAAGCAACACCAAATAATAAGGATGTACATTTTTTTTTCATTTACATGGTGTATTGGTTAGAAACGTAGGAAATTGAATCGTTGACCTGAGTTTATATCCTATACGAGGCAGTTTGAATTTTACATTGCGCTAATACCCTTGGGAAAGGTATGTATCCAAATACACTCCCTCGAGCTATGGGCAAATTGTAGCGAGGACTGGCTTGTTTAACCTTGGCTAGGTAACCAGTCTAGGAGAAGGAAAACTCTGAATTCAAACCTGTTAGACTCCGCGTAAGGAATTGAACTTGTATCTCATCATGCTTGGGTGGAGGAGTTGGTAAATATATATTCGCACTACAAACTGGCACGTCCAAAAATAATGTAAACATTTTGACTCTCCCTTCTATAAAACGACTCTCCCTAGATTCGAACCAGTTGCGATATTTTTACCAACAATATAAATCATATATGTAAAAAGTAAAGTCAACGGGATTCCCAAATGTCGGTATCAGGCATAAAGCGAGGGGGTCTATCCCCTTTTTCACTAGCACTAGACAAAGGATATTGTTTTTTAGCGTTTGAGGTGGCGCGCCACGCCCCTAACTTCACAGTAAAAATCCCTGTGCTACTCATTCGCTGAGTTGGCGAGGGCTGGTATCGAACCACGTACCTTGCAATTCCTAAGCGAATGCTCTACCGACTGAGCTAAACCTGCCCTTTTATTACCAGATAATATCCGTACATTGAAGGGTTCAATGAACTAGTGTTCTACTTATAATTATAAATTGATCGTTGGGGGGAATTGGCATCGACCCCTGTGCAGGTAATCTTGCCAAACTGGGAGGTGTGTGCCCCCCCCCCCTGTGGCAGACACAAAGCGAAAATGTTCCAATTTGCTAAGCAGAAAGGATCATTAACTGATCTCCAATTAACAATTAATCGCCTTCGTAATATATCGATTTCCTCAGCCAAATGTTAACTTATTTGCATCTTTAAGACCAGATCTCTATCCAAATTTCTGCGGTTGTCGACACTGGGTTAAACTTGCACAAGTAAATTCGGAATCTTTCAATAATAACAATGATAAAAGGGACAACGTGCCAACAGCTTTGAATCGGTTTGGTTTGGCTTGGTTGATTTTACGGCATGTCAACCCTTGTTAGGTTATTTCATGCCGAAGTGGTTATGTTTTATTTTTCCTTAAAGGGTTCTCAACTTTTTAAACTACATTGTTTTAAAAATACATTTTTCTATTCAACATTTTTTACATTAAGTTTGATCTGACATTAAATAACACAACACTTATTGGCATTACGTAAAATGTACCAAGCCACAATAAAAGCCGTAAATTCCTTATCTTTTTTTATTTTATTTATTCATTTCATCGTTAGTTGGTTGGTGGCTTGGTTAGATTTTACTGCAAGTCAACTCTTGTTGGGTTAATTTATGCAAGAGGCGTTTTGTTTTATCTTTTTAATATGTACGTATTTTTTAAACACCATATTAACACTTTTTTTTCTATTTAACTATTAATCTGACCCTAACAGGTACTATCACAGTGTGTCAGAGTGGACCTGGGATTAATGGTGATGAAGAGGTACTCCACATTCCCAATAGCTCGGGAATTTGTAGCACATATGATAAAAATGGTTGCTGCTTTCCACCAGGCCAATAGGGTCGGCACAGTGATAGAGGTTCTAGGACTTGACGTGAGCAGCCGATTGATGAGAGGGGGAATGTTTTGTTGTTTCATCCGGAAATACATGCATAGATATATACACACCAAATGCCCTTAATATATGTATAGATTTAATGTCGGAATTTGAAGCCTATGTAAACGTTTGATAATCATAACTTTTATATCCTCAATATTATATTGAATTAATCTGTAAACCTTTTTTATGTGTCTATAATACTTGTTTTTTTATGTTATTTTGAACTAGGTAATATGGCATCAGATATTCCTAGTAATTATTAGTCACCTATATAATACTAATACATTCTAGACAATTATATGATACTAATGATAACATACTACTTTTCACTGAGTTGTCATCGTGACTAATGCAATTCGTCTAGTCGACACGGGGGGGGGTATAAATACCCTAGTTGAAGAACGTGGTGACTCTTCCTGGCATATATGCAATTGTACAGAGACTCATTTTGAAATTATTAGAATCGTAAGAAGAATAACTTCGGTAACCCGAGTTTAAATCCTGTACGAGGCTGTCCCGGATAATTGGGAACTTACCGTCAAATCACGTGACAAACACCGGTTCCTGTGAGATCCCTGAAGTTAAGCAGTGATGACCAATTCAATATTTAAACGAGTGATCATTTAAGCAACAACAGGTACTGTTAAATTTGAATATCAAAATGACACGATTCGGCATTAAATGACCCGAATAGGGTTGATATCGTATAAAAGAAAAAAACAACCTACCAACCGGATAAAAGGGGTTTGATCATCGTAAACAAATCATGCCAAAGGTCTCTGGCTAGTACGCGGTACACTGACTGTACCTATGCAGAGGGTTAAGACTCCCCCAATGGGGTCACATGTTGACCGTGGTTTGCGACCCGTGATGCTTAGGATAGAACCCTTTTTATCATAGGGGTTCTAGAAGGTGGTGACTGAGGGTCTACATGTCCTGGGGATGACGTTAAACTCTCTGATGTTGAGGTTCGGGAAATGTACAGCACTCCTTCATCACCATTACTCCCTGGTCCACTCAGGCCCGGAGTAGTAGTACCTGTTAGGGTCCCATCTATGGGTTAAATAGAAAAATGTATTTATTTAAAAAAATTGAATATCCATTAAGAATTGATTTATTTCAAAACTTTATCGGTATTAAATGACCCACTGATGTTGATATGCCACAAAACAAACCGAACCAAACCATACATGAGTTTCATCTTGCAGATTCGTTCGCACCAATATGGACGCACGACACAAGACTAATACCTTGCTTTCTCTGCTGGATGTATATATTGGTCATTGACAACAGCTTGCTTCACAGTGAATCGCATTTGGAATTATTGCTCATGGCAGAAATCTCATTACACCTCGCCTCTTCTATGTTTGTCCAATGTTTCAGGCTGTCATCTGTATTGTGAAATCATACACGCATACGTTCAATACTAAAGCTGTTCTTATTGTTGCAAGAAGTAATGCACAATCCTTGTTGCATCATGCTTACGGCTTTTACAAAGGTTTGCATTGATTTATGTCTAGCTGTCCCTTACATCTCATTATTCGTATATATTCTCCGTTTCTGTATACCTGTGTGTGTGTGTGTGTATATGTGTGTATATATATATATATATATATTATAAAATGGGTACAAGAGATAACCTACTCGAGTTTCACCTTAAGGATCTTCAGGGTTAAATACACTGAATTAATCGAAACACCGAAATAGTTTGATTGTAAAAATATACTACCATACATTACCCGGGGAGAAAATGTTGTTTTTTTAAATAGAAAAGACCAACATAATCGTATCAACCAAAAATAATCTATTGGTACAATATTTGGCCAAAAGAAAAAAAAAACATATGTATATATATATATATATATATATATATATATATATATTCATACAAAACCACCAGGAAAATAAAGCTAATAAGTAAAAAGTGTTCAATACCTAAGTAGAGCAAATAAGTCGGATCTTAGCCCTGAAGAGCATTAAGCGAAACTTTTAGTTGGTTTATCTGACCCATTAGATTTATCTTATATATATTCACCCACGTACGTATACAGATATATCTAAGACTGAGGAAAGAATTATGCAATGCGTGTCGAAGAAATTGATCTGTGTATGAATTCTTTCATCTGAATCGTATTGGTTATTTTAAATCGTATTGAAGGAACAATTTTTCTTGAATAGATTAAACTTACGTTGTTTGTCAAAGGTGGCGGCGATAAAGGAATCCTGGGTTTGAACAAAAACCGGGCGGGTTTTACGGCCCTAAAATCTCCATAAATTTCTATTCGTTTTTCACGTCACTAAGCAAGTAAGAATTCTGACCGGATGTTAATAACTCCATGTCTGGCCTTTTGTATATTTTACTTGACACGCCGGCTCCGGCAATTGCGTGCATTTGGTCTGAATCGACTTTGTGTATCCGGAAACACATTAAAAATATCCAGGCGCCAATTTCTTCGGCTGAAACGGCTGTAGTTGTGCATAAAACTAGTAACCTTTGATGTTCGTCAACCCATGAAGTTGATGGAAGATATCCAAAATTGATTTAATCAGATATCAACAAAACTTGCATTCCTAGAAGATGCACTCACTGTCATGTTCAATTTTTATTGTCCCGAAAGAAAATAAAACAACATAATAAAACGTAAAATAAATTAAATAGTAATATTAAAAAAAAAAAAATTCGAACGAAACATTTTTCTTTCTTGCCTTTCGGGGCCTGTGTCCAAAGTGCTTCGGCCTCTGGTCAGGATAAGTAATGTGAACGTAGTTGATCCCAGGGGTCAATTCCCTTAGGCAATACCCGCCCACTTTGATTTATAGGGGCAGAGTTGGGTTTATTGCCCAGTGCCTAAGGCGCCTCCTTTGAGGGGCAATAACGACGGGGTCAACGCAATTTGTACCTACCACCCCATCAGTTTCGATTCGTGGGTGCTACCACATTAAAAATACGCGTATATACACTTTTATCCCATCAAGATGGAAATTCGTGGTCTGCCTGTAACCGAAACTACACCACTGTCACAATACCCTCAGGAATTGCGTAAGGTTATCAATTAGTATTTAATACTCAAAATTATTAATACATAGAATGAATATTATTCAAGCAGGTCCCTATCAAAATATGGGTGGAATTTGCCTAAAATATGTTATTCGATTATTTACTTCGTATCCCACGTATGCGGGTATGACACAAGGTCATTTAATATGGTATCACCAACGAGCTCATAGTATGGCGGTGCAAAACAAAACGCGTCAATCCCATCGGCATTCAACACTCGGGGAGATGGTCAGGCATTAGACAATAAAGCCAGCCCTGCCAATTTAAATCAAGGGGAGAGATGTTCCCTGGGGATATAGCGCACCCCCTTCTCGGAGCATGCTGTTAATTATCACTAATAGTCCAGTGACCGGGTTATTAGTGCTATTAATGTGGGACCACCCACTAGCCGTGACTCATAAGTGGCGGGTGAAAAGATGTGTTGATCCCGTCGGCATCGCCCTCAAGGAGGCGCCTCAGGCACTGAGCAATAAACCCAAACCAGCCAATAGGTGTTGACTGGGGGGGGAGGCTGGCATCAACGCTATTAATTAATACCACATGTCCAGTGGCCGAACCCACCCGATGCCCGCCCAGAAAAGCGGGTTGTTATTTAGTTTAATATCCTACAACGTGTCTTATATATGACAAAAAGTTTACATAATAGATGCTATTGTTAATTTGCATACATATTTGATCAAAAGCGGGTTTAATCAATAATTATTTGGGCTTATTAGGTCTCTAATATTGTTTTATTCTCCAACGTATTAAAATCAATCCAGTCAATAATTTCATATTAAAATCAATTAAAATATAATTAGAATAAGTGTAATCTTTTGATGCGTTGTAATTTAAGTTCGTTAGTCATTCTAATATAATATATTTCATTACATTAAACCTTAAATACTTCCGCCTGAATGGCACAGTCTTGCATGGACTCTTAATCAACATTTAATAAATAAATCTGTTTAATAAATAATTATTTGGTGATATTGATCTCTAAGATGGAGGATCCATATTCTTGTTAGTTTATATATTATTCTTTCTTTCATCAATATAGTTGCTCTTGAAGGAGACCGGTATTATAAAGCATCTTTTACAATTGTCTTCATTTAATCTAAAATTATTTCAATTGAATTGTACTTAACAAACCACACAAGTTGAAACTGATATCTGTCAGCATATCCTTAACAATTGTTCTTCTAACTTTTTTCAATCGTAATGTCGGATTTATCTCAATTTATTATATACTTATGTATAAAGTAGACATAAATAATTACTTGATGATATTGATCTTTAAGATGAAGGGCGCATATTCTTGTTAGTTCTATATAATGTATAAAGTAGACAGAAATAATATTTAGACTCAAGTGTTTTAAGATACTTTCGAAAAGCCAATGGATTAAAGAGTTCATATTTATCAAAAATGAAATTTTTTAAACTTAAAGGAAGAATGAAACACTTATTGGATATATTTTTTTCCTTTTGCACTATGTAAATTGACATCCTAGACCCAGCTAAAAAAAGACAAAAGAAAAGATCGTATTGAGATGACATTTCAAGTGAACGTGTAAAATTATCATTAAACCTCTCCCCCATGACCTGGTGTCATTCGGTGCAAGAGGTATTATCCCGATGTCAATAAAATAGCGTTTCCATTCAGTAAAGGGGATTAATAAGTTGTGTTTGTTTTTTTATAAATTGCAGTTCAACAACGCTAATGAGAATTTCTATGCATTATTTTTTCATATCTATATTTTCCATTTTTATTGAACATTCTATTTTATTATATATTTATCGTATATTCCAATTTTATATTCCAGATACTTTTAGTGTGACGAATGTGTAGATGGATTTTGATTACTTTTTTTAAGAAAAAAATAAACTTACTCCAAATTTTTTCTGCACTTAAGAATTAAAGTAGAAATAACCATAAAATACCAGACATCTTCTCATATATATATGTGTGTGTGTGTGTGTGTGTGTATGTGTGTGTGTAATACATCAAGATAAGAATTGTTACCGTTCACAAGCCTACTTTTAATTTCATTTGCATGAAGTACTTTAATAATTCTACCACTGAACAAAAGGATGAACTGTGTTGATACTAACTTGACTCCGTTTGTGGTGGTGGTGGTGGTGGGGGAGTTCTAAAGCAATGTGATGATTGTATGTCAACTCTTCTTTAACATAACTCACTGGTTTACTTTAATCTTGGTTAGGATAGGTTTGATAGTATATTTAAATCATATAACTGCCTGTTAATTATACATATTGATAATTATTACATTATTGAAATTTTGTCAAATTGTTACCATTCGAGATATGACGCTATATAATTGTGGCAAACAATAACCCACAAATATTCTGTAACATTAACAGAATTAAAGATGTATTAAGTATATTTTATCAAGTATTTTAACAGTTTGATATTTTGGATTCTTTAAGAAGAGTTGAATTACATTTAATGACAAACAAGATTTAACAATTATTTGAGTTTGAAAAACACACCCAATCTCACGACACTAAAAACATAATCAGAATCCGTTCAAATGGTGTATTATATACAATGTGTTCTAAAGTCTTGTTTAATTTAAATTTTGGAAATTATTAAGAACTATTGTTATCATCATTATTATTACTATAATTATTATTATTATTATTATTATTATGATTATATGAGGACCAGAACTGAACAAGAACGTTCATAAAATTAAGAAGAGAAAGCAGTGTATCAGATCTAAATTATGAATCATTACTTCAATGATGTTAATTAGAATTAAATGCCAAAATTTAGATTCACATCAGTTGGAATTTAAATACCACTATCTATATAGTGAAATTCCAAAGGCTATTTCAAGATTAGAAATCTCGATAAACTAGGAAATTATATGTATTACTGTGCGGAACTGCTGACTCGGTATCTCTTCAATCAATTTGCAATCTCGGTTTAAGTTGTACACCATTATCCACAAAGGTTGTCAATGTTATTGAGATGTAACATTGTTACGATTGCACCGTCTTTCTCAGCGCTCACTATCTTTTCTTATGTCATCCCACTTTTTTTTGAAAGTTTGTTGTAAGGGGAGGTATTTCCCTTACAAGATAATTGGAATGGAATACATTAATCATAGTTGAGTTACGTAGTAGTATTCGTAGTCGATTCACTACTAATCGTGTAGCTTGTCATAAAACTCGAAAACTCTTCCCTCTTTTATTATATTCCTCTACAAAACTAATAAAACGTTTTTCCGGATTTTCACTTTTGTTAATTGATTAATTTAGTCACGACATAAATTTCATATGAGGATGTAAAAAGAAACAAAAAATGGGCAGTGTGTATAATAAAATGTTAATCTTATATCCGTGCATTATTTATACCTATTGTTAGACACACACATGCATAGATTGATAAAAGCTTCCTTCGTACCGAATCCTTTGTTCAATCCACCGGGGTATACTGTTCTCAATTCTACTAACCATCACCGGGTACAAACGATAAGCTATGTTAAGTATTTTATGTCATTATCCTACCCAGTTAATGTAAGCTGATTGAGAACAGTCTATCCCCGTGGATTGAATAAAAGTTTGATGCTTAAGGACTGATTCTTGGTGGCTGAGCAAACCATGACGTGCAACACACCACTTTAGCTTTTACTTAGGCTAGACGGGCGGTTGAGGAGACCCCTCAGTCCATCAGCTGGTCATATCAAGCCCTAGCCCCTATATGATTATCCCAATGCTCCAACCCTTTTAGCATATATGTGCTAGGAGGCGGTGGCTGAGGAAAGTGCGTATAATGCTGAAGTTTCAATCTTGCAACTCTGAGGAGTGTAGAGTACACCATTCTCGCCATTAGTCACAAGTCCAATCGGGCTCGAAGACGTAGTACGTGTTAGGGTCCCATCAATGGGTTAAATAGAAAGAAATGAATTAAAAAGATATATTACGAAAATTGATTAATAAAAAATTTGAATACCAATCAAAAATGAATAAAACAAAACCTATTAGGCTAAATTAACCCAAGTAAACTTCTACAGTCCTAAACAGATGGTTTATATATATACATATAAATAAATAAATAAAATAAATATATATATATATATATATATAAAGTCGGGGCGGCCTAAAGTCGGTATCAGCCAGTCAGCGAGGGAGTCTATCCCCTGTTCAATAGCGCTAGACCAAGGAAATTGTTTTGGCATCTGAGGTGGAGCGCCACACCTACCATCAGCTCCTTACTTTACCGCACAGATCCCTGTGCTACTCATACGCTGAGTTGGTGAGGACCGGTATCGAACTAGGAACCTTGTGGTTTCTAGCCGAACGCTCTACTGACTGAGCTAACCCGGCCCTATAAATATATATATGTACATACATACACAATGACATACATAAATTATCATCCTTATTGATGTCCACTCCCAGATTGTGGGCAATTAGAGAAAGAGATATTAATCAAAACCATTCCATTCTTTTTCTTGTGTCCTAAAATATAATTTATACACACTATGAATTTATCAGGGAATTAAAGGTGGATGGGAAAACTCAAGACTGTAATCTTCTTTAAGTAAAATGAATCACTTTAAATGACTTAGTGTCCTCATCTTTCTTCTTAGAGAAGTTGAATCAATATTTTATCACGATATTTAAGATTCGCAATTGCCTTTAGGGAAAACTGGCTAATACACAGCCGCATTTTTTCCAGCTGGTAAACAAGTGAAAATTCACACTGAAGACATTGAACTGCACGTGTTTTAGTGTCAGTAGCAGTTCAATCTTATTAAAATCGAGATTGAGTGTATGTCTGTAAACGAAACTACATCACCAAAGTTACAGTCCTCTCGGTTCTTTACCTTCTATTCTCAATAGTTATTTGGTAATCATTATTTAACCTGAATTAGCCTCTCATTTATTAACAGTGTATTAAGGTTTAGATGATGTAGATTTGTCTGAAAACGGTCCATATTATTATTATTATTATTATTATTATTGTTTAAAATCCTGTGATGTGTATTATATATCATTAAGAAATATATGTTTACATAGTATAATGTGTGAATAATTTTCATACCGTGTTTAATAAATAATTGCTTGGTGCTATTGATTTCTAATTGTTTTATTCTCAAACGTATTAAAAAAAGAATCCTAGGAATGATTTTTAATATTGAAATCAATTAGAATAAAGTAAAAATAAGAGTTATCATTTTTATTTTCGTATCTAATTTCATTAATCTTGGTAATGCAATATACTATTTGATTATTTTAAAAGTTAAATACTTGTTCCCGAAGGGCGGATTTTTTAAATAGTAAATACTAATTGACCTACCTGACTTCCTGAGGTCTGATTTTAATCATTCCTTTCCAGCCGTTTATGAAAATCAAATTATTGTATAGTAATGATGGTAAGCTTTTAAATATTGCTTCTGTCACTGTTTAATCAAAAGAAACCGCCGAACGTGTCTGAACTTCTACCGATTTGCTGCAATGCAATGAGCAAACACCGTTCCTGAAGTGTTATATACCAATATATAAAAATATACATATTTACTATATATATATATATATATATATATATATATATATATATATAATTTTTGATAGAGGATAGATAATTGAATCATATTACCACGACCAGACAACTCGGCAAACAACATTTGCGACATTCGGAGCACTGGACAGCTGATTCGACCTCCTTTGGTCTCATCAGCAGTGCATACCACAATCTCCGCCACTAGAGATTGAACCAGCGGACCACAGCGTGAAAGGCGGGGACTTAACACACTGGTCCACCAGCCCATGCCACAAACGGAGAATGCCAAATCATCTAGTCAATGGTAACATTAATTCAAACTGCGCAGCCACCTAACCTGTATTTGCCGTGTATCCCATCGCAGGATTACAGAGGGCAAGGTCACCTCCAGGACAACGACTTCCCAATTCGGGGCCCTGAATCCTTCAGAACACAACCTAATGGGCAAAGGGTATATATTAAATTTTTGATAGAGGATAGATAATTGAATCATATTACCATTTTATATATATATATATATATATATATATATATATATTTGTATTGGTGACTTAAATAAATAAATACAGCTCTTAAAGAAATAATTGAGCATTTTATAATCATTTCTCCAATATTAATAACCAAAAATAAATATATATATACACACACACACACACACACCAACCCCTCCACACGAGCAGGATGTGACACAACGTCAATTTCCCCGCATAAGAAATTGACCTTGTCACATCCTGCTCTTGCGGAGGGGTTGGTAAATATGTTTATACCAATATTCTGTTGGGTATAAATAGGGAGAATGATCAGTTTCGATTCGATTCTCATATGAGATGGGCCTTACTTGTGTATTATAAGATGAGACATTCGTGGTTATAACTCGCATATAAAATCAATTTATTCAATTAGTAGCTGGGCTGGTATTTCTTATTACCGAACTTCTAATTCTTGAGTAGTTATTAGCTTTCTTGGGGTCTGTACTTTCTTTCTCGAACTCTTTAGCTAAGTACATTACTTGGTCTATGAAGCCCATTTTTGGGAAACAACAGATTTAAATAAGTATTATGCACAATAAGACTAGCTAAAAGTAACGATCAATGAAAGGCATTAGAAGAGCGTATGAACCCATTAAACTGACTAGCAAAATAAAAAAACTCCTTCCGGGCGATGTAAAAATATATTTTTGAAACCTATTGCCTGTGGTGTGGGAGTAAAAAATTCTATGTCAGCGAGTTTGTACCCCAAGTAAGTAAAATCATAAAATTCATTAAAGGATTAAAAATAAAACAATTTGAAATGTAAACTTTAAATATGTATTAAAATAAAACAAACTATATATAGATATATAATACCAGTCAGGTATTTATTAAAATTTGTTTTAATAAATTTAATGAAATTGTTCAAATTTTGAATGTATTTATTCTGTTATGACGATTTTGGGTAATGAGACGTAAGGAGTGACGTAGTTTTTGTTACAGACAAAAACCGGAAACGAATCTCCATTATTAATAGATGTTAGGCCACACGTTTCTTTGTTGACCAGACAAACATTTTTAGTTTCATTGACCAGCTATTGCACTTTTTGATAACCATTTATTCCTGTCTACAAACTGCCCTGTCGGCTGGGACGTTAGAATGCACTGACTGTACCTTTGCACAGGGGTAAGATTCCCCCAATGGGGCCACCTGTTGACCGTGGGTGGCGACCCGTTATGCTTAAGGAATGAACCCAGGTGGTTGAGCAGTCCATGACTTGCAATACTCCACAATAGTCCTTTCTTGGGCTAGAGGGGTGGTCGGAGAAGCCCCCTCCGATCAATCGGCTGGTCACGTCAAGCCCTAGTAACTATATGATTGTCCCAACCCTATTGCCCTTATGGCAAGCCCCAACCCTTGTTATCATATGGGTGCTAGAAGGCGGCGGCTGAGGGTCTACATGTCCTGGGAATGACGTTAAACTATCTGATGGTGAGATTTCAGTTCTGGAGGTTTGGGAAATATGGAGTACCCCTTCTTCATCACCATTGCCCCTTGGTCTGCTCATACCCCGAGTGGTAGTACTTGTTAGGGTCCCATCTATGGGTTAAATAGAAAAATGTATTTATAAAAAAATTGTGTATCCATTAAGAATGACTTTATTTCAAAACTTTATCGGCATTAAATGCCCCATTGAAGTCAATATGCCGTAAAACAAACCAAACCAAACCTGTCTACAAAATATTATTTTGAAAACATGTTGTATAGCCATCTTATTATACCGCATATCTATATCATGGGACAGGCGTCTGAATCTCAATCCCTTTACTTATGTATTATTAGAATATCCGTAGTTATACCTCCCATATTCAATCTTCTACTTCGTCTTACTTTCTAAATAGCTTGGCTGCTATTTTTTTATTACTTTACTACTTCTATCTTGAGCTGTTATTATCTTTCTTCCAGTCTGTATTTTCTTTCTCGTAGTCTGTACTAATCTTTAATAATTGATCTTTTGGTTCAGGTCTGGTATTTCTTTTAACTTCTGGTTCTGATCTTTTATTTAGGCGGTTCCTTCTAACTTCTTTTAACTTGGGTCTCAAGACACACCAAGGTTGTCATAGATGGTAAAGAAAAACTCAAGGCCGATAGTTTTTGTGATCACATTTTATGAAACTTCAACTTAGGATTCTAAAACCCTATGATTCTCAGCCGCATACAGAAGCCGATCCGACTTTACATTATGAGGTCCATCAGTCGACTAAATTACTCTATTATTTGGATTATTCAGACTATTATCCTCATCTTCACTGTTATCTGCATAACGTTTCGGCCGATGTGCCATCCGCCCTTCCTCAGGAATTGTCGAACTCAGAAACCTTCTCGAACAGATAACAGTGAAGATGAGGACAATAGTCCGAATAATACTAATTACCAAGCCTCATCTAAAAAATTCAGAGAAATAAAGTACTCTATCCCTAACGTTTGCTTCGTAACCGGTAATCGAAGGTTAAACTAAGGTTATTGAGTGTCAATCATGCTAACGGTTCAGTATTGAATTCAATAACACCTGAACTCAAATCTGTTTCAACACTAACCGTCCAAAACGACGGTTCTCTCATCAATATATAACAGAAGAATCTCGTCACTGAAGACGAATCATGACTTCTCTTAAAAAAACGTCAAAAGAAAGGTTTGCGTAACGGCAGGTGTTTCACACGTATGAATACCGAAGGTCGTCCTCTGTAAGAAGAATGACAACGACAAGCTTCAATAATAGCGGATACCGGACAAACACGACAAGCGGTATTTAGATATCAACAGCGACGTTTATCTAGCTCAACTTGACCGCATTCACGCTGTAATCTACACGAAAAGACCGCGTAAAAAAACCATAGTCTTCCACCACGATAGTGCACGTCCAAATTTTGAGCGTCGGGTTGCCTAATCTATCGCCAATAAGGGCTGGGAACTGCTTCACCATCCACCATATTCTCCCACAAAAAATATAGAATATAGGCCCTTGAATACAATTTCCGACGACTCGGATGTCGTGGCAGCCACCGCCAAAGAGTAAATTTCCTCTAAGAAGAGTAACTTCTTCGCTAGTAGAATCGAGCATCTGATGAGCAAATAGAAAACCCTAATTGAAATAGCTGGTGCGTATCCTCCGGAATATGATTAATAGATGATTTTGTTATATATTATTAAATATTATTATTGGTTTTGTTAACTAGAATGTATTGAAATCAAAACATAATTATAATGGCGCTCACTTTGAATGAAGATTTTCAGATATTGTTCATTGGAAGGACAATATTGTGTATTATATCTGATATTACAAGGAAAATAATTAAGAAAAAGGAATATATCTAATCAAGGTATTATATTTTGATTTCATTTACATTCAATGGTACACGTTTTAGATCTTGTTTAGTGCTCAGACATTTTTCAAAGATAACCAACTTTTTTCATGTTTGTGTTTTTTTTTTGTTGTTTTTTTTTAAATATAAGGTATCTCTTAATGATAATAATACATAATTCTTTTTTTCTAATTAGAATAAATTTGTTGCAGTTTTTTATTTTTATTTTGTCTTTCTACTGTACCAATTAGTCTAACGAGACTGTAATCAACACATATTTGTCTATTCGAATTTGTATTATCAGTAGACGTCAATTTGTTGTTACGTTGATTAATTCTAATTTTCATTGTTAATAACATGTGTCGTATTGGGTTTTTCAGTCGAATAACGTACACCACTTTATTGTAAAATTCATAGTGCATATAATATAGAAATATTAAAGTGAAATATAAAAAAGGTGTGTGTATATAAACAGTCATACCATCTTGTAGTTCTTTCCTGCCTATTTGGTTATAGATATATTCATCTGTTTCGTCTTATGCGTATTTTCAATTTTTGAATTACTTTTACAAGCAGGACCTGTAGATATACCACAGTTTAATAATTTAATTATTACAACGTCAGATATATTTACTTAAGATAACTGCAAATGTTTAATGAGATTTTATGTTGATTAATTTTAAGGTTCAGTGTTAGCAAAGTGTGTACTGTAGTTTTTTTTTACACCCACATAACATCTATATTATAGGCACCTCTTGAATGTGAATTTACAATGTGCGTCTGATATAGAAATAGTAGCAGGTCCTGTAGATAATACGGTATGATAATAAATACAACATTTGATATGCTCACTTAGTTTACTATTTGGCAATAGATCTTATCTAAAAAGTATAATCTTCATTTAACTCTCTTAATCTTTCTTTCCTTATTTTCATCTTTCCTGTAACGGAGAACGAGTACTACCATACTCATTTAGAAAAAGAGTGAGAGTGTCTTACCTGCCGGAGTCGAACCCGCGCTCTCCGGAATGCAAAGAAATGAGATTTAAGCGCTGGATGGACGCGAGGTGCAATTCAGGTGCCCGGATGTTGGGGCCTACACGCGTCCATCCGAATGCACGAGAATTGTGCACGGGCGCGAGGTTCGACTTATGTACCCGGATGATAAGGGGAAACGGCAGTATAAGTAGAAGTGGGGTGACGGCAGCAAGAGTGTTGCGACTTCAGCTGCTGGTAGACGACGACAATGTTGTAGCCTGCGAATAAGGCGTTTGACTCGCTTCTTTTTGCACCCCCCTCAACAAAGAACATTTACTTGAAACCCCATAATTGTGCAAAGAAACCAAACCAATCTTAAACAGACTGGAGGTCGAAAGACCGATCATAAGCAGGACAAACAAATATTTATTTCCCCCCTTTATTTTTTTTCCTTCTATATTTCCATTATGTTCAATTGAAAGTGATTAGTGTAATCGCTTTCACGAGCTCACCCCCGCTCTCTCTTTCCCTTAACTGTTTCTTTCTTATTTTTGCTGTGTAACATGTCCCTTTTCTTCCCTATATATAAAAACGGAGAGCTCCATTACTGAGTTACATAGGCAATAAGAATTCGGCATATGTTGAATACCAGATAATCAGGATTTACATTTTTGCATTTCATCTTGGAGGATTTGGAAGGTCTTATTTTTTAACCGGAGGTTGTTTCATGGTGATAACCGTAGCACCATTAAGGAATACGAGTATTAATGCATGGATAAGGAAAATATTTCTAGCATATACTTTTCCTAAATAAACTGTTACGGATGTAAGGGTAATTTACAGGGACATGAGGGCTATGTTTCTTCCACTTGATGATTATTTAATATTGACGCTGAAATAATGTAACCATTTCTATTCATAATAGGTTACGTAGTACGAATATCAACAGATCTCATGAAGTAAAAATGTTAAAACTTAAAAACGGCAAGGAGCAGAGAATATCCAATGCAAAGTATGTCTGAAGCAGACGACGCAGATGACGTATCCCTTTTTGCAAATACAGTTGCTCAAGTCGAATATCTGACAAAATTGCATGGAAAAGGCAAAAAAGAGACACTGGTCTCTGTGAAAAAGGTAGACCAGTTCATATGCGTCGGTAGCAATATCTCATCCACTGAAAGCAATATCAACATACGCATAAATATAGCAGAGTTATCGACTATATGGAATTCTGACTCCTGATAAATTATTTAACTGTGACCATATGAAGAAATTTAACAGACGAGAACCAGATGAATTTCTTTGAGACCCCACAAAACAACATAGATTCCTTCATCAAATCGAAAATGTCACTTCCTTTATTATATCTGATACAACTTCCCTCTGGACCAATAAAAAAAAAAGTTAGAATGAAGTGTTATTCTCGACTCTCTGAAAAAAGAATCTAAATCGTAGCCAATCGGCAATGAATGGGTCGTTTTGCTACGTCCAAAATGTTGTTCATTAATTGTCCTTTGCCGGCTGCTAATTGACCACCAACAACACTTGAATGATTGTTTCATGCATCTATCTGAGAGTTGTTATTCTCGTTGCCATTTTATGAGTTCTTCTATTGGTAAATTCAATGTTAGAAAAGCGTGTAGTCTCAACTGTAGAGAGTTCGGTTATAGTCCTTGAAATCCTAGATTGAACAAGAGTTTACTTGTAGCAGGTATAATGTCCTCTTAGCAGCTGACATCAGGACAATTACCAACGACCTTAAAGCATTCTATATCGTTTTTGACTTGTCATTGCCGGCAGCTGATTTTGGTAAAGTCCAAAAATATAAGTGGCAATTTCTCGTACATCTTATACCCATAGATAATCAAATACGGTTACTCATTTGTTTTCCTCAACGCCATAGCTCACTGATGGTGTGAGGCGGTCACTTCATCACAGACATATTTACACTATTTTCGCATAATCTTTTGATAGAAGAAACGTAGAAAACCGACTGATTGAAAATAGTATTCAGTACAAATAACAAATATATATTTTAAGAGAGAAAACAAGTGAACTGTTATGTCAATATGTTTAGTTATCATAGAAAAAGTAGGAATTTTCCCACTTGCTGACTTTATAAAAGATAAAGGATTTATTGATACGAGCGAGAAATTCAAGGTGTTGACCAATTCAAGAGAGGAAACTACAAAAGAAACATCTTTTTGATTGTATTAAGTGACTTGACCCGATTCTTTATTGATATATTCCACTTCAAAAAATCCAATCATCACCCATTCCGTACTTTCTAGTGTAAATGAGACTGTGAACCGAGTTGTTTCATCCTCAGAGTTGAATGTGAATATAATCGTTTATTTACTGACATCCCACAAGGATCGATTAACATGAGGAGCCACGCACACACCGAAGCTCATGTGTGGCCAGTCGACATATCTCCGGGTGCAACATGTAAATAATGGATGTGTACCCTTTCTGAGACGGATAGTACGTTCTTAGAGTACCTGGTTCCTGTGATTTGGTTATGTAACGTAAGCAGTTATGTAGTTTCGGTTACAGACAAATTAATACAATCTCTTTTATCAATAGATTTTGAGCGTCATCTTTGATAATAGTTGTTTCGATAAATATTATTGTCATGTAAATTGTGAGTAGACGTCAAAACTACGTTGAAATATTTCTCGTTATTCTAAATATTCCAATTTGAAAATGATGAGAATGAAAACTATGAAATATTTATTACTTTTATAATGAAGTGTATAGTCACGTGTAAATTTACCTTGAGGATAATATTGTTCAAGTGTAATGTTTATATTCGTCAGCTGTTCCATCGGTTGTCATATTTTATAGACAGAGGAAAGGAAAATGTTTTATTAATTCATATTTTCAACTAAGTCGATAATTAGTTTTTCATTTGTTTTCTTGGTTCAATTTCAGAGTTTATCAATTTTTCTATCAAAACTGTAAAGATTATTATATTTTTGTGGTAACACTTTCCGGTAGAATATTAACGAGCCAGAAACAGAAAGAAACACACACACACACACACACACACACACACACACACACACACACATATATATATATATCGCTAATACCCTTGGGAAAGGTATGAAACCATATATTCTCCCTTCAGTTATGGGTTAAATAGTAGGGCAGACTGGGCCGTTCAACCTTGCGTAGGTAACCAGTCTAGGAGAGGGATAACTCTGAATTCAAAATTCCTGAGGTCAGTCGTTGATTGGGTTTGTGGTAACCCTTGATGCACCAATTCTTTCCTATCGACTGTGCCAAAAAATGTGGATGGTCCAACACAAGCCTTCACCACTATAAACAAATCACTGTGTGGGTGTTCATTGTGTGTGTGAACCCTCATACGTCGAAAATCGACGAGAGAGTCCATATATATATATATATATATATATATATATATATATATATATATTATATATATAATATTACACATAAACACACACATATTTTATGAATAATTGTGGATGCTACATTTCTAAGCGGATTTTGCTATCATTGATAGAACGTTTATATTTGAGTTTAGGTAGCGTTGAAATGGAATCAAAACATGCTTACTGTCAGTATCTCGCCTTTGCGATCTTCAGACTATTTCGTGAGACTGTCAGTAACCAGGTGCGGATTCCATCTCCACGCTACCTTAAATATATGTATATGTTACCTGTTAAAATTCCATGTCACATGTTCAGGACTTATAAAAGACTGATTAAAAAACTGAATATTTTGTTTAATGATGAAAAAAGTTCTCCCATTTAGTTATAACATACAATAGAATGAACGATACCACTGAGGCTGTTGTTGGCATTGGTCATGAGGATTAAGTGTGATAAAACACTATTAGAATAGATAATAATTGTAAATATAATAAAAATAATAATAAATCATCTTCTCAAGGTATGTTTTCAAATTGATAATAAAACACAATGGGTTAAATCGAACTTAACGGACCTAAATTCTAACATTGTATGTCACCCCACCGAAAGAAAAAAAAATACCAAAAACCAGGGAATAAACTAAATTTAATGAAATTTTCAGTGTTAATATATTAACGAATGAAATATGTAATGCACCAGTTATTTTTTATTTTTTTATTTTTTAGATCAGTTACTTTTGAACGACGTATCTTTGAGAATATGTGTTATGCCTCAAATATACGTGGTCCAAAGTTAACTGACCTTGTTGAATTTAAGTCCGTTAAGTTCAATTTAACCAACCCAATGACATGCTTATCTACCAATTTTTCATTATAATTTCTATTCCTTTTTTTTTTTAAATAAGCCATATTAAAGCGGGGAAAGGTAACATATATAATGTCGTTGGCTTTTAGATATATTAATTTGTTTGATCTTCTGCTCATTCTAAATTAGTGCATTATTATTTTTACAAGTAGGACGTTTAGAATTACCACAATATGGCAATTATTACGTTTGCTAAATTTACTTAAGAGCTATTGTAATTCTTCAATATGTAAAAAGTATAATAATCTTGATTTAAATATTTTTCTCAATTTCTTTCTTTTCATCATGTTCGGTTAAAACAGATTAGTGTTATCGCTTTCACTTGCTCACACCGTCTATTTGTCTTTCTCGTTTCTAAGTGTATTTTTATGTGTAGCATGTACTTTGTCTTCCCTTTCGTTCTGAGTGGTCCATTATTTAGCTGATGTGAAGTCAATGATAAGAAATAAGTATTAGGCGGCTAAGCAACCCCCATTTAATTGGAATTAAATTTTTGCATTTTATTTTGTACGATTTGGACGGTTTCAGTTTTAATCCAAGGAATTTGCAAGAATTATAACGGTCGTACAATTATGGAGTACGAGTATTGATATATAGATTGTTGTCGTTTCAGCTACTGTTGTTTTTTTAAATTGATTTGTAACTTTTTTGTTGTCATTTCGTGCAAATTGATGTATTTGTTTATAGAAATGATATAATAAACTGAAAAAAAAGCAAACATCTACGTTATGTATAGATAATAGTAGAAATATTTTGGTGCCGAGGGGTGGAAGAGGTTGTGGTCAGAAAAGCTAATGAGAGTTAGTCTGTAAATTAGTAAAAGAAAAAAAAATGGAAAAATGTTTGAATGGGTGTATGAAAATCGAAATTCTTATTGCATTAATTACTTTGGTTTATTTTTTTTAAATACAGTAAATGAAAAGAAATTGTCAGTGCATTGCATTTATTAAAAAAAACAAAAACATTTATTTCAGAATTGACGAGAATAGACGTCAAATGGGTGAGTTAAATTCTTTGTTACTCTACTAATACCGTAAATTTTACCTAAAAATCCTAAATTAGTAAAAGAAAGAAAAATGGAAAAAAGAGTGAATGAGTGTATAAAAATCGAAATTCTTATCACACTAAATGCTTAGATTTGTTTTAAAAAAAACGGTAAAAGAAATTGCTATTGCATGGAATTTATAAAAAAAAAGGATTTGTTTCAGAATAGACAACAAATGGGTGAGTTAAATTCTTTATAACTCTATTAATACCGTAAATTTTACCTAAAAAATCCTAATTTATTAAAGAAAAAAACAGGAAAAAAGAGAATGTGTGTATGAAATCGAAATTCTTATTGCATTAAATGCTTAGATTAAAAAAAAAAAAAAAAAACAGTAAATGAAAAAAAGAAATTGTCAGTGCAAAAAAAAAAAAAAAAAGAATTTATTTCAGAAATGACGACAAATGGGTGAGTTACATTTTTTTATTACTCAATTAATACCGTAAATTTTACCTAAAAATCAAATTAGAAAAAACCTGGAAAAAAACCCTGAAAGGGTGAATGAAAATCGAAATTCTTATTGTATTAATTGCTTAGATTTATTAAAAAAAAAAAAAAAAAAAAAATAGTACAGGAAAAGAAACTGTCAGTGCATGAAAATCGAAATTCTTATCACATTAATTGCTTAGGTTTATCTTTTTTGAAAAAACGGTAGATGAAAAAAAAAAAATTGCCATTGCATGGAACTTATATAAAAAAATATTTCAGAATAGACAACAAATGGGTGAGTTAAATTATGTAGAACTTTATTGATACCGTAAATTTTACCTAAAAATCATAATTTATTCAAGAAAAAAAAACGGAAAAAAGATTGAATGGGTGTATGAAAATCGAAAATCTTATTGCATTAAATGCTTAGATTTATTTAACAAAAAAAAAAAAAAACAGTAAATGAAAAAAGAAATTGACAGTGTATGGAATTTATCAACAACAAAAAAGAATTTATTTCAGAATTTACAAGAAATGACAAATGGGTGAGTTACTTTTTTTTACTCTATTAATACCGTAAATTTTTGCTAAAAATCATAAATTAGAAGAAAAAAATGGGGGGAAAAAGTGTTTGGTTGAATGAAAATCGAAATTCTTGTATTAATTGCTTAGATTTATTTTTTTTAAAAATACAGGTAATGTATGTCAGTGCATGAAATTCATTAAAAGAAAAAAAAGAATTTATTTCAGAATTGATAAAATTATGATTTTGTCTGCGGTTGAAGGGGACAGACGTCTATTCCCGCTAGTTACCAACATATAACCTACGCTTATTTTTCTGCTGCGCTCTATTTTTATTTATTGATTTACAACTATTTTTATATGACAGTGTATCAATAATTATGCCAGCTAATCTTAAAACTGAGTTTACAAGAAATATATCAATTGTCAATAAAATGCTCGCCTTTAAATCAACGTTTTAAAATTTACGACGTGAATTTTAACATAATATCGTCAGAATGTCATATCAAAAATTATGCTTATAGTTATTGTCAGGTATTGATCGAAATTTTCTTGCTATCTCTTTCATAAACTCGGCCAACATTATAAATGATAGGTCGCCAAAAAACCGGCGACACGAAAATGGAAAAAAAAAAAGATATGTCCGCTTCGGCAAGATCCCGTGTTGGTATTTACAAAGAAGTATGAATTTAAAATAAAGACAGCTTGTCAATAACAGCAATGGGAAATAAGATAAGATTTTATAATCTCAGTCAAAAAAATTATATCAATGATTTCTTTGTTTTCTTTTTTTTTTTGTTTACATTTATTTTGTTTTTGCATATTTATCGTTTTTTTTTTTTCAAAAAGTGCCAGACTGGCTATAAAATCCAAATGTTCTTATCTAAGCTTTGTTTTCATTTTTTTATGTACAGACTGTAAAAAAAATGATTTGCCTATTGTCGGTATCAGCCGGCCATCGAGGGAGTCTATTTAGGCTACATTCTTCGAGTAGGGTATTTATGCCCTTGGGCACCACAAAACGAATTGCATCAATCTCTATGAAAACTAGATTACTAATTCAATATAGCATTACTAAAAAAAGCTAGGGAGATTGTTTTGCTGAGGTGGAGCGCTTCACCTACCACACAGTTTACCTTACAGATCAGATTACCCAATCAGTGCTACACATACTCTGAGTTGACGGGGAGCGGTATTGAACTCAGGACCTTGCGATTTCAATGGTGGGTGCTCTACCGACTAACCTAAATCGACGCCTAATATCTGTTAGAATATTTTTGTACGGCCGAATAAAAGTATAAAGAAATTAGACACGAAACGACAGTACTCCAAGTTTGCTAATATGGAGTTAATCACGAGTGTGGCAGACAGGTTAAGAGTTAAAGAAATAACCAAACAACTAGAAATAGGAATAAAAGACGTGTATTACATAAAACAATAGGATTGCAAACTTTATTTCGTCTGCACAAATGTTTACAATTTGTCACTTAACTGAGTCCTGAGATAGGGTATTATCGGAGCCCTAGCTACGGCCCTCTGATAGTTCCGATGTTGGGTGTTGAGGAAGAGGAGCGATCCTTATTTAGGTCTGTTCCCTTTGAAAGCTGGATCAGAAGAGGGCGAGTTTGCCTATTCGGCTTTGCCGCCAAAGTATGCTGGCTCGTTATTGGTTGGTTCGAAACAGAGGCTCGTAGACAAGGACAATAACCCACATACCTCAAAATTCTCAATAAAAGTCGATTGCATATTTTCTCAAAGAATATTTATTCTTTCATTTTATCTAAATCTTTTATATTAGTGTTGCATATAAATGACCCATTCGTCTCTCCTTTTTTTTTCTTTTTTCAACATTATTTTAATTTTTTTTTTTTTTTTTTTGTTCTTACCATCCCATAATTGATCCTGATTCTTATGTTAAGGCCGCTTATGATTAGGAATTATATATTCTTTACCAATGTTCTCTTCGCAATTCTGTGCCGAAAATCTCCAATGTAATTTGTGCTGCATTTTGAATGTTCCATATAATTTCTACTCTTCCCATTCGTACAGTGTGTCAAATCTCTGCTCGATGTCATGTTTAGTTGTACTCGTTTGAAAGTATCAACTTTAAACCTGTGTTGTAATATATTCAAAAGGTTAAAACTTTTTATTGCTGAGTTTCTTTTATCTTATGTTTTTAAAACTGTTCTAATTCTTTTTGATATATTTGGTAAATTTCGGGAATGTTTTATTACTTTCAAGAAATGATTTTTCTACAATTAATCCAATGTTAAAACTCGTTTGCAAATTAACCACACCATGTATTATGTAAGTCATTTTCTTGGTGATATATACGACACTTTGAACGATCGTAGACGCACTAATAACAATGGATGTTTTTGTTGTATTGTCCTCGCCCGGAAGATGGAACTTCCGGCTGATGGACAAAGAGAAAGATAAAAATATATATTTAAAAAGAAAGAGAATGCGGAAGAGATGGTTTCCGGTCAAGGAAGCAGGGTGAAGATAAAGAGATATATAACAAAGATCCGTTATCAGATCAAAAGATAAAGATGTGTAGGCGTGTCGTCAATACAAAAAGCTAGACGGTCAAGCCGACAGCAGTCAGACGCCAACCGGCAGCGGAAAGGACACTTCACGTTTCCCGTCAGCAACCACCCCTCGTGCACTTATTGTAAGCTCTGTGCCTTCACCACCCACACACCGAAGAAAATAAAGAAGGGTCCTCTCTTTGTACATACGTATCTTTTGTTATTGAAGTCCAGTAGTCAGTAGTAGCTGACTACTAACATACATCACTTTGGGTACTGTGACCATACCCGCTACGTATACAGATACGCGATTTAGCAACGTGAAGAAGAAGCCGCTATATAAACATATATAATTTGATGCCAGTACACAACATTTTGAGGCAACTCTAACTCAGATTTTCATAGACACGTCGTTAATAAGATTTATTCTATGTATTTATGATATTTACAATAAATTAAATATAAGCAATTTTTGAGCGTATTGTGACATTAGCTCGGACGTAGTTACAGTCAGACCGACATTGAATCTCCATTATAATAAGATTATTATTAATCTATTATTGTTGTTGTTGTGGCTGGTTTTGTTGTTACTGAAGTTTATAGTGTTGTATTAGTATATTTATTATTTAATGGACACGTGTCTTATTCCTCCATGTTTCCTTTTATTGTTTCAAATTATTGACATTCTTTCAAATGATCTCAAAAATCTCCGTGCGTTTAGGTGATATATATTTTAAACATTCCTGTGTATTTTGTAAATTTTCAACCGATTCTGTTCCGCAGAAAATCAATAAAATAATACATTCTAATAATCTGAAAATATTGAAATAATATCTACACAATGAAATAAATGTCGGATCTGGTGAATATTTAGGTTTTCTGTGATTAAATCATCGTAAAATAAATATTTTCTCTTTTTCTTCCTCTGGGGTTTCATAAAGACAACGTAAATTCTGTAATGACAATAGATCATTTATTTTAGAGAAAATAAAAAAGAATTATATTTCTGAGGCAATATTCTTCCATGTTTCAGCCGATGGCAAATATCAATAACATGTTTCACATACAATTCCGTTGAAATACCAGAAAACACCACGACGGACTTATTCAACAGCCACCTTATATATTACGATTTTTTAAATAAATGTTATCAATTTATAAATGCATTTCATAATATGTTCATAATAAAAAAATATATATCTGATAAAGTGTGATCTACTATCTTAATTTTTGACATTTGCACATCGATCCCTGTGGTTGAGAATAGAGGGAAAAGTGGATATAACAACACAACAACCAAATTCAATTGATATTTCGCCTCATTATTGGCTGCCGCCCTGTCGGTGGGGTGTTAGAATGCACCGAATACCCCTCTACAGAGGTGCAGTCGGTGCATAAGATTCCCCCAAATGGGGCCACCTATTGGCCGTGGGTGCCGACCTGTGATGCTTAAGGACGGAGTCTTGGTGGATGAGCAGTCCATGACCTGCAACTTTCCACTCAGAACCTTACAGAGGCTAGACGGGCGGTCAGAGAGGCCCCCTCCGATTAATCAGCTAGCCACGTCAAGCCCTAGCAACCTATATGATTGCCCCAACCCTATTGCCCTTAAAGCAACCCCCGATCCTTCTTATCATATGGGGACTAGAAGGCGGTGACTGAGGGTCTACATGTCCTGGGAATGACGTTAAACTCTATCTGATGGTGAGGTTCCAGTTTTGGAGGTTTGGGGAATGTGGAGTACACCTTCATCACCATTGCTCCCTGGTCCACTCTGACCCGGCGTGGTAGTACCTGTTAGGGTCCCATCTATGGGTTGAATAGAAAACATGAGTTTATAAACAAAATTGTATTATGCATTAAGAATGAAATTTAGTTCACAACTTTGTCGGCATTAAAATGACCCACCGAGGTTAATATGCAGTAAAACAAACCAACCACTATTGCCTTAAGCTTTCAAAAATTTAAATATTGAAAAAGCATTAGCCAATAATAAGGGAAAATATCAATTGAATTTAGTTGTATTGTTGTATCCACTTTTCCCCTATTCTCAAATACATTTATTGGATTTATTCAATCCTTTACTCCTCACATCGATCTCCATGCACACACACCAAAAAATACACCCTCATAAACACACACACACACACACAAGGGAAACCCTTACCCCCTTCCCAAATTTGTCTAGTGAGGAGGGTGGCTATGCATACAGCGCGACAAAAATCAAGACCTTTTAAAGGGCGGAGGAAGCTATTACATTTTACGGGGACGTAAATCTTTTTTTAAATGGAGAAATAGATTGTCCTTTCACTAAACATATGCTATTTTCTGTAAGTAAGTCTGTAATTTTAGAAAACTATATTTTTTTATAGTTTACATCATTGGTCTGGGGTAATATGTCAAAATGTCTCCTAGGATATTTGGTTATAGAAGTGTAGGTTTAATTATCCCTCCAAATTTGCCCCGGTATAAAGTAATGACATTTTTCTGTATCTAAAGCATTGTATCAAAGTAAAATTCAGACTGGTAGTCAACCAAGCAAACCATGTTGCTGACGGGGCTTAGAATACTCTAACAGATTATCGGGCTTACTTGTGTGGTCTCTTAGAAAAATCGGGTCGAGAAGAAATAAAATCGTTCAAAAGTTTTGTGTAGTCAAAAAGTCTGAGATTCTAACTTTCCAGACTTGTTGACTGTTCGTGTTTCCTAGATCATCTCGTCTGAATGGGGGCTGACCTTTCAATGACCGGTGGAAGTAATGGAACAATTAGAACGAATCGAATGCTCGATAATGTTTTGGAACATTCCACAACGGTATGAGACGAATCTAGAAAAGGATTCTTCGAGAAAATTACTCTTTGAAATATATGGGGCCAATCAGTTGGGCTGAAATTTGGGCTACAGGATTTACCTGGGAACCGAGTTTAACACTTGTATCCAGCTCTGCACCTCTGCAGAGGGGTAAGATTCCACCAATGGAGCCACCTGTTGGCCATGGGTGGCGACCCGTGATGCTTAAGGATAGAACCCAGGTAGATGAGCAGTTCATTTGGCCCTATCTTGGGCTAGACGGGCGGTTAGAGAGGCCCCCTCTGATCAATCGGCTGGTCCCGTCAAGCCCTAGAACCAATATGATTGACCCAACCATATTGCTGTTATGGCAAGGCCCAACCCTTTTTATCATATGGGTGCTAGAAGGCGGTCTACATGTCCTGGGAATGACGTTAAACTCTATCTGATGGTGAGGCTCCGGTTTTTGAGGTTTGGGGAATGTGGAGCACCCCTTTATCACCATTTCTCCCTGGTCCACTCTGACCCGGAGTGGTAGTACCTGTTTGGGTCACATCTATGAGTTAAATAGAAAAACATGGGTTCATAAACAAAATGTGATTATCCATTAAGAATTAATTTAGTTCAAAACTTTGTCGGCATTAAATGACCCACTGAGGTTGATATGCCGTAAAACAAACCTAACCAAACCAAACCTGAAAAGCACCGTTGGGCACATCAACCGAAACATTGTACAGATGATTATAAAGATGAGTACAATAGTCCGAATAATACAAATAATAAAATCTAAAAAATTCACAAATAAAGGATTCAAAATAAATACAAATAATCGTCGTATACTTAAAAAAAAAAAAAGTGTAACATAATTAAAGTTGGAATAGTTTTCAGTTATTACAATCAATTATTTAGTCATATCTTATCTCAGAACTCAAAACTAAATAGTTAATTAATATTAAATATCAAAATCTATTGTAAATATCACAAGGGTTACATCACATTGCAATAAATATTTTATTCGGTTACAATAGGAAAAAATAACAAATGCAAAACAAATCTAAAACCTAATGTACACATTCTAAAAAGAATAATTACTTTTGTGTCTTTGTTAGCAAATGTTACAAAAATCAAACGATGTGTGTATTTTACTTTGTACTTTCTGAACCAATATCATTCGCTGTGATTATGAGGATGATTGGCACTTGAAGTAGTTTTTATTTTGATTAAACGATGCATTTATTCTTTCTACGTATATTACAATCTTCTATTATTTGTGGTCATTCGGTGCTGCAGGTCTACTGGTCAATAATAACTTTTTGTTGTCCGTTGGCCATTATGAAAATATTTAGATTGTGCGTTTGCTATTGAACTGTCTGGATTTTCAATGCCTTGAAAAATTCTTCCTTTATTGTATTGCAATACCGATGTCTTTTTGTGCACGAAATTGTCCTGGGAGTTTATATTAAAAAGGGACCCATTTCTATTTATTCTATGCACAAACTCCTAACACAAAGTTATTGTCAAATTAGTGTCTGCAGCAGACTAGATTTTAGCCAATAACGATGAACTTTGGGCTTTTTAAAATATAGTTTAGATGGTGAGTAGACAGAGGTTACATGTGTATAAGAAATATCAAAGATATTTTGTTTAATATAGGAATGTTTAGATGTTAACAACATACAGATTTTTTTTACGATAATTGTCAATATCTTTGAATTCGATACGATTTTCATATATTGTATGATGTTATATTATACACGCTTTTAACAGTATTATTTTTTTCTTTTTTCAATTATATAAGTTAACTTATACACACAGACAAATGTGATTAAGTCAATCTCACACAGTGGAACACTCGCATAAACAACCACACAGGAACACGCATGCAAACAACCAATATATATATAATCAATTGTAATATTATGGATTTGGACACATAACTTAAAGTTTCATGGTTATGCAATCATCAGATGAGTCAAATGTTGAGATCTTAAAAATCAGTAGTCAAATGGTTGAGATTTGAAAAAAAAATTCTAAATCTCAACCATTCGACTACTGGTTTTTAAGATCTTAACATTTGACTCCTCTGTTGATTGCATAACCATGAAACTTTAAGTTGTGTCCAAATCCATAATATTACAATTGATTATAGATCTGCTCTGCTTTATTAGCATTGAGAACCTTTTCATGCCAATACTTTCTCATTTTCTAATTCATTCTCTATTCATATTATATTATATATATATATATATATATATATATATATATATATATGAGAGAGAGGTGAATTCATAAAAGGTTTAGCTTTTTTATTATTATTAGAACAATTATTACAACCGTTCGGTTCCTTGCTATGGCATTCTTCAGTTAAAAAGAAATTGCTTTTGAAAATGATAAAACTTGTATGAATATGATTGAAGGTACCATTCAACCAGATTAATGATGCATTCAACCATATTAATACCATTTGTATCCTTTTCAAAAAGCAATTTCGTTTTACCGAATGGCTGTAATAATTGTCCCAATAATATTTTTAAAAAAAAACAAAAACGAGCTAAACCTTTTATTTATTTTCATTCATTCATTCATTTCTATCAACGCTCTGACAAACATTGAGCACTCTTCTAATAACACTGTACGTTGGATTGCTACCGCTTTTTCAAGTATAATAGTGCCAACCATACACATCGATATATAATATATATAATATATATATATATATATATATATATATATATATATATATATATATATATATATATATAAATTTGTAACGAACAGTTTAATGCAATGAACACACACGTGTAATCGACTGCAATTAATCGGTATCTCGATTAATTCAGTGGATTTAACCCTGAAGATCATTATGGTGAAACATGAGTAGGTTATCTCTTGTACCCATTTTATTACATATATATCCGATCCTTCCTTCTCGCCATATTTGTCTTAACGGACGCTTTTCTTAACATTGTTTCCTCTCCTCTTCGGTCTTTTCTTCATTTTTGTCTGCATTTCTCACTTCCTTGATCGACCCATCCCTCCCATGTTTCTATGTCTATCTTTGTTAATATATTGTTATCTTGGTCTGACGTTGATCTTCAATAATCCCTGTGTTCTATATTCCTTTATGTTTTCTCTACATGGTGTTCTTGGAATTATACTATCCCTACGCTTCTTTTTGTTTTTATATACCCAGTACAATATCACGGGGCAGCAGTGGTGACAGTGCCACATTTCCCTGCAAAACTGTTACCACCCCTGGTTGGCGGCTGACGACGACGGGGTAACCCACGTCCTCTTCACGCGTTGTTGGGAGAATTCATGATTGCAATTAACCGTGGAAACTCATTTAATCAGTATAATACAGTGTTGGATATATATGTGTCTTTTTAACTTAGCACGTTCACATGTATGTCTAAGTGCATAGCATACCGTTGTGCAGCACCACACGAAAATCAAATTCCAACTAATATTGATCGTGTTATGATAAAGCCTCAACAACGGCATGCCACAGTATCTGACTAGTAGGGTTGAAGTCTTGTCTCCTGGGGTATTTTACCCGGTTACTGGTATGATGTCATTTGTATGGTATGATAGAAACCGATTAGCGTTATCATTTCCGCGCGCTCACCCCTTCTCTCTGTTTCCTCTACTCTTTCTTTCTTCTTTTGTAACATGTCCCATTTTTATATATGTTAAAAACGACATTGTCCAATATTTAGTTGAGTTGAAGATACCAGGCGGATGAACAACTCCGGATGATGAGGATTTACATTTGTCACTTCATCTTAGAAAATTTGGACGGTCTTATTTTTATCCAGATGGAGTTGCAAGATGATAATAGTTGTACAGACACTTGACACCTCAATTAAAGATGTTGGTTGCCAATAAACTTGTCCTCAAAGATTGAGTCATTTACGATCTTCACTGATATTTGGGCTATGAGAACTACTAACGGAAACAAAGCCAAAGGCACACAATTACACGTGTATGTGTGTCCAATTCATTCTGCCAAATACAATTCAACAAATTAAGTACACCATTGCGATGTGTCTCCTCCAAATTCTGAGCTAGACTCAGTTTGTAACGCCCACTTTGGAAACTTCCAACACTCTCTCGTCTCCGTATCCCACTTTCGTCTTTTGGCCTTTTTAGCACTCATAAACCAATCAGAAGACAACTGGTTACCCTTTCACACGTACCCACCAAAATTAAAACCATATACCCCCAAAGGAAGGCAACTAGGCATAGAATAACCCAAGGGATTGACATTCCGTAAATCCAGCCCACCAAAATATATTTGTATGTTTGTGTGTTAGTGAACAGAAATATCGTGACATAATTTGGTCTAGTAATGCGTTCACTCCTCGCAAGATGGTTTACTCTTATATAGCAGTATTATTTAAGGAGTTGTATGTAAGTTGTAATAGTCAATAGTAATCAAATGAGAATATATAACGTTGCGATTTCGATTAAAAGAAATGGAAGTTGTAGAGAAATCTCTGTGACGTGACATCTTATTGAAGGGAGTATGTAATTTCTATACGTAAAAATAATGCCTTGGAGAACAGACAACATTTTCTGTCTGCTGTCTCCAAACACTCAGCCAAGATTGTGACGTTCGCTAGAACCGAAAACTTTCAACAAACCCTCTCCTCTCTCTATCCCCATTTCCCTCTTCACCTTGTTGGCAATTTTTCGACCTATCAGAAGCCACCAGGTCAGCCTTTTACACGACATCTCAAATTCTAGTTAATTTCCAGTATTACATAACGTATAACTAAAATGTTGGGGTTTTCGACATTTTCATTATTTTATATAAACATACCTTTAATACCAGTATGTCTTAAGTCTTTGTTGAACCAATCTTGTATTAATACACGTGTCACTTAAAAGTACAACTGTTATTATCTTGCAACTCCCTCTGGATAAAAATAAGATCGTCTAAGCTGAAGTGACAAAACGTAAATCCTCATTATCTGGAGTTGTTCATCCGCCGGGTATCTTCAACTCAACTAAATATTGGACCATGCCATTTTTACATATATATTAAAAATGGGACATGTTACACCTGACACGAAAGAAAGAGTAGAGAAAAGATAGAGAGAATGGGTGAGCGCGCGGAAATGATAACGCTAATCTGTTTCTATCGAAGATAAGAAAAAGTTGAAATGAAGGAAAGAAAGAAAAAAGTGAGTTCAGTAAAGATTATTTTACTTTTTACATATTGAACTATTTAGCAATAGCTCTTAAGTAAACATATCAAACGATGTGATAATTAAATTATCATACTGTGGTATATCCACAGGTCTTACTATTCTTGTATTACTAACCTATTTTGAGACGAATATTGTAATCCTAACCAAATGCGGCAAAGAAATGTCGACATCCAAACAATATGCAATACCATTTCTCTATCACGTGACTGTTCCGAGTGATTGTTTTAATATAATTAAATTTTAGTTAGAAAAAAGGCTTATTGGTGCCAAGGGGGAACGGCACACCTATTCTAGCCTAATGCATCACACGTTTTCTCTGGATTAAATTAAACTGCAGTATGTGATCGATGGTGAAATTTTAAACATTAAAAATAACACACAATTTAAACACTATGGTTTTCAGGAGTTGGAGGAATTGGAAAAACTAAAAGTAAATGTTTTTGCGGGCGTTTTTTTTTTTTTTTTTCCTGGATGTATTTGAAAGCTCACCTAATTTTCTTTATTTATTTATTCATTTATTTATTTATTTTTTGTTTATTTTTTTTTATTTGAGTTTTTATTTATTTTTTACATTGCGTACATTTAAAATTCACGCAGTCATCTCGACAGCATTGTTTTATTTATTGATATATTTTCATTTTAATATTTTTCTTCCGTTGTTGTTGTGATCGTGCCAATCTTTGGTGACAGCAAATATTTTGGTGTGTCAAAATTGAATAAATAAATAAACAAACGGCGCGAAAGGTTCGAAGAAAAGATGCATTATTTTTAGGTGAGAAATGAAATACAAAAAATAAAAATAAAAAACACTAACGTTAATGCAACGTTTTATCTTATCGCTTTTAATATTGTAAAGAAACTAAGAGGAAACAAAGACAACAATGTGAAAATGGAAATACAAGGCGACGTGGACCGCAACCGGTGAATAAAAAAAAAAATGGGGTTGGGCGGGGAAAAGGCAATATGAAAGATTTTCTCCTGTACATGTCAAATAATAGAAACATTATTATTTTTTTTTTGTTCCGAAAAGAGAGTGGAAGATTCTTATCGGTTCACAACGAATTGCATTCTTTGCTAATGTTCTATGACATTTTAAGAATGCTCTGTTGATTCTTTCCTGTTCCAGTCATAGATGAATTATCTATCTATCTATCTATCTATCTATCTATGGATCTATCTATCAACTCCTCCACACGAGCAGGATGCGACACAAGGACAATTTCTTAAACAGGGTTTGACACGTTTGAATTTACAGTTTTTCTTTTCCTAGGCTGGTTACCTAATCAAGGTTAGTCTAGTCTGCCCTACTATTTAACAATAGCTAGAAGGAGAGTAGTTGGAGTCGTACCTTCTCTAAGCGCTATGTGAAATGCAAACAGCTTCGTCCTGGATTTGAACTCGGGTCGACGTCTCCATATCCTACAAATCTAATTATTACGCCACGCCCCTACAACTTATGAGAGAGAGGGAGAAAGAGAGTTTATTTATTGGATGCTCATTTCTTTCTTAACCGGTACTACCTCTCGGGGTCAGAGTGAACCAGGGACGAATGGTGATGAATTTACACTCCACATTGCCCAGAGCTTAGAAATTGTAACCTTACCATCAGATAGACTAACATCATACACAGGACATTATGAGCCTCGGCCATTGCCTTATAGCAGTTATATGATAAAAAGGTTTGGGGAATGCCATATGGGCAATAGGATCTGGACAATCATACAACTGCTAGGGCTTGATCGGAACGAGCTACTTCGACTACTGCTCTAGATTAAGTAAGGGTGCGTTTCATGTCATGGATTGCTCAGACACTAGGTTTCCCTCCTTAAGCATCGCGAGTCGCAACCCACATCCAGCATGTGACCCTCTTGGAGTGGGACTCATCCACCTGCTGAGGGGCAGTCTATGTGTTCTAAAACCCCACCGATAGGGTCGCTTTGGGATTAGAATTATTCAATTTATCCTCTGAGTGTCTCTCTGTAATAGAAATGACATTGCAAAACTAGGAAACGATATGCACACTTCCACATCAGTGAGGTAATAAGTTTCCTTAAGAAACTAATTTTTATACATAGACACGAGAATTTTATTGAGATGTCGCTTTATTGGTACTATTGCCTTGTCTTTCCCAGCGCTCAATAACCTTTCGTTTTCCCATCTAGCTTTCCACCGAAGTTTATAGTAAATTATTTGCAATGGAAGATAATTTCCGTCACACAATAGCAGGACTCATCCAACGGAATAAATGTAAAGATACAAATACGCTAGATTATTCGTAGTTTAGTACGAAAATCTATTATTTTGAAATAGTAAAACTTCTGTTTTCAATTAAAGTGCTATTTCATTCTTTCATTACTATTTCCCCGTCTTTCTAGTATCAATTTATTCCTTATATAAACATCTTTCATCTAACTTACATCTTCTGCATTAATTATGTATCATTTTTTTTTTTTTTACTGGAAGCGTCTACACGGCATTAACAAGTTAATCTTGCAGATCCATTGATTGTTTTGGTCTTGTATAATTGATTAATATTTTAATCACGAAAACAACCAATGATTTCTTTTTTCTTACTATTTGAATCTTGTTTTAGATATCTTCCGAGATATAAATAAAACATTCATAATCTTTGCACACAAAACAAACTCTGGTGATAGTGAATGTGTGATTATATTTATTTGTCATTAATCGTCTTATTTTCAGTTTCATCCGGAAATACACACACACACACCAACTATTGTATATGTAAAGATAGATGATTGTCTTATTTTTACTTTGAAAATGAGTAGAATTTCATGTTATTCATTATGTTGGCATTCAGTAAGTATTAAAAAATACACCTTTTTAAACATCGCTCTAATATCTCCTTGTGCTTTCATCGCTGTCTTATAGCAGTTCTTCTTCATCAAAATCTCATCTGGCACTGACTTTTTCTCTGAATGTTTGAAATGAGGCTTGATGTTTAGTATTATCTGCGTTATTCGGACTATTGTCTCATCTTTATTGTTTATCTATACTATTTCTCTAAATGTTTGAGATGAGGCTTGATGTTTAGTATTATCTGCGTTATTCGAACTATTGTCCTCATCTTCATTGTTATCTATACGTTTCGGCCGATGTGCCATCCGACATTCTTCACGTATTTCTATTCGGACTCGGGAACCTTCTTTTCGGACTCGGGAACCTTCTTTTCGATTACGACAAAAAGGTTCCCGAGTCCGACAAGAAATACCTGAAGAAGGCCGGAGGGTACATTGGCCGAAAGGTTGTACAGATAACAATGAAGATAGCAGTGACTTGTGAGTATATCAACTTTCATCTTTCTGCTGTTCGGAGATGGGGATTTCATTTCATCTAATTATATTTATAGTTCTTCATTGTTTTTACACAAATTCGGAATGATGCCTGTGTCATTGCTCTCCTCTGTGTGGGAGCCCTGTGTAAAGTATTATAAGAACCACACATTCAATTCTTATAACTGGTATATCCCGACTGTGAAAAACACGCAAAAATACATTTTATCAACAATAATGCTTATAACAGTAACAAAGCCCGATGTTACTGTTGCCTGAACATAAAGATGAGGACAACAGTCCGAGATACCAAAAGTATTAAAGTCAATCATCATATCATAAATACTGACAAAAGAAAGGTCATGATCAGATGAATAAGCAAAAATATTGGCAGAATACACAGAAAGTAAAAGTACAAAAAATATAAATAGATTTTGTCTGATCAAAACGAGAGAAAAAATCTAAAGCAATATGTTCCTTCTTAAAAGAAAACAAACCTAATTTTAAAAAATAAAATCATATTTGCTTCTGTTACAAAAAAGCAACACTTAACTTTCATTCACCAAAAATATTTTAAGAATAAGAAAAAAAGTAAAATCGAAAAGTACATATTCAAAAGAAAAAAAAAAGAAAAAAAAAGCCACAATGAAAACAAGAGAAATATTGGTAAAAAGGGAATCGTTTGATGAATATTAATAAAATAAAAACAAAAGAAATTGGTACTTCTGATAAAATATAAAGTGAATATATTTTTGCAGAATTATATTTTCCATTACAAACAAAATGAAATTGTACAGTTTCTAAGTTGTTTCTTGTAGAAATATAAATTTTAGTAATGACACACTCAACAAAAGCAAATATACACATAAAGACTCACACGCGCTCATATATATAGTCTGTGCATTGATTCATACTCTATAAACAATGAGGGCATCTCATAATGGTATTATGCTTAGTAATCTAATCTCTCAAATCCAATACTACAGAATAACGATTTAGATCTTCTATGGGGAGTTTGGCCCCCTATTTACGTGCATGTTGAATTTGATACATTAAAGTAATTAAGTTTTCTAAAACAGGTAATTTTACAATTGTATAAGTTAAGTTTAGAATTATGTAAACAAAAGATAATCGAATGAATATTAGTTTAAAAATATTTAACAACAATAGAAACAAGGGTTTTAAATTACATTGAAAATATGTACGCCATCGGAATGTTACAAAATCATCCGATATTTACATCATTAGAAAACAGCTGATATTTGACAATTCCAATATTAAATTTAACTTAATGATCAGGTAGACAATGACAAAAGAAAATTATAAAAAGGCCCATAGAGCTGAAAAACTTCAGTAAGGAGCTTATGCTCTTCCCAACTCGACAGAGTTGGGGCTGATGCTCCTAACTCGACAGTGAGAATGGACCGTCTTCCCAACTCGACATAATGGGGAGAAGACGCTGTCCGAAAACATAAAATACGACTCAACAGGTCCGTCTATTTTTTCGTTTCATATTTTCTCTCTCTCCTACTCGATACGACACAAGTTTGAATTACAGGCATTGTTTTATCAAAACTGCTACAACGTTGACATATCCAATCACACAAATATAAACAATACATAACTTGTCACACACAACTATGTACAGACACATATAATCGGCAACATTGCTAAAGAACAACTGACTATCACTATATGAATTATAATATCTTGTATATAAAGTTGTTTCTTTTATAATTTTATCTTCTTTTGTTTTCGACGGGAACTTCATTTCCGTACTCTTATACATTTAAATTGTGGGGATCAAAACTCTGATCTTCACACACAAACACCGTCCCTACACTTCTCTAATTGAAGGAGTATGGAATTAACATTCTTATTTGGATCTATGACATCTGGTATTCTGGATCGGTTGTTGGTCTGGCTGTCATCTCTCCGCTCTTCGAGTATGGAATTATTTTCTTCGGATGTACTTGCGTCTGTTGGCAGTTTTTAATAACGAACACAAGACCTTGTTATTTTTTTCTCTGAGCTCATGTATTTTATTTTAAACCAAAGTAAAATGTCAAGTAGTACAGACTGCATTTTACATTGATTATCTTCAAACACTCAGCCCCGACTCTAATATTCGTCTACACCGGAAACTCTCATCCGACTCTCTCCTTTTACCGTCTCTCTTTTTCTCTTTTACTCTGTCGGAACTTTTTGACCAATCAAAAGCCAACAGGTCAGCGTCAATCTTAAATGTTTTTTTTTCTCCCACATTTCCACATCTCATTATTTTACAGTATAACCCAATGGTTATACAATTCATTTTAGAGGCTAACTCGAATGATTGATTACATTAAATTCTACTCAGCGCTGGTTTTCTAAATAGACTAAATATTGAAATGGAACTCTGGGAAAAATGGTAGAAATCACACGTTGGCCTCCAACTACGATCTTCGTAAAATATTACAATCTATTAATAATGGAGATTCGCTTCCGGTTTTTGTCTGTAAAAAAAAATTACGTCACTGCCTACGTCACAATTACCAAAGTCGCCAATACATAGAATAAAGAACAATTATTAATGATAAAATAGATATAAGCTATTCTTTATAATTCAATGTTTGAATCCTTTCAATTGTAATAAACTATATATATTTTATTTATTTAAATGATATAAACTATGAAATTAATTAGAAAATTGTATTACTTTATTTGCCAAATTTGTAATCCATTTAAAACATTATTTTTTACTCTCACCCTTTTTCAGTCACAATAAGTATAACTAAAAAGTTTACAAATAAATAAATTCTACTACTTATCTAACGAAATTCACCTCTACCGTAACACGCGAAGATCTTAATAGAAATAAGGTCGTCGTCTTTTGCTCCCTCGCCACTGTTCTTTTATACTCGGTCCGGCCGAAACGTCACAACTCTCGTCTCGCCAGCTACGAGACTTGCCACTATAAATTGTTGCTTCAAGGACGCTCCCGAGTTTTACCGCCACAACTAGTCGGACTCGTCACATGTTTTTGTTCTTCCGCCCACACGTGCAACATGCCACCCCGCTGTCTCTTCGATCGACGGACCGTTGTTGGCTCATTACAGGTTCGTGAATTTGCCCTTCCGTCTCACTACACTCCCCCATGATTTGCAAATCACAGACGTGACAACCCGGGGCAGGTCTTTTACGCCTAGTGCTTCTTCGCGGCAGCACTTCTACCTCGTCGGATGACTCGGCTGTATCGGTGTCATCTGGTGTATTTACATCAGACCCGTAGGTACTCGTCTCCGGGGGATCATCGTGCACATCGCTGACGGTGATCAGCCTCATGCTCCGTGTAGATTCTTCGCCGCTATCCCCTGTGTCTGACGAACTAGAGCCCATAACCGGACGCAGATCCTTCACATGGTGCGGCGTCCCGTCGACCCACACTGACTGTGCATTGCGTACCTTGGTCACTTTTCCCCGCCTGCGTACGCTCGTGCATTTTCCGCCTGGTATCTTAATCCACACCTTGTCTCGAACATTAAATCGACTGTGTCGAGGTTGCACAGGTGGGGGTGTGGGATCTATGCCGCGTATCCGCACAGAGTGGTTATAAATTGCGTTGGCAGACGCGGTGTGGCGGGAAACTCCGTCCTTGGGGGTCACGTTGTACCAATACACAGCTTCGAGGGCTGAGCACTGTTTTCGTGCCGCAATGGTCTTTATACTACGGTGGCTTCGTTCCACTATACCATTCCCAGAGGGCACGTATGCACACCGATAGTGGACACGGACGCCCCAAAACTGTAGGAGTTCCTGAAAGCGGTGGCTAGTAAATGCCGTATCGTTATCCGTGAGAAGCTCCAAGGGGGGACCTCGTTCGCGAAAGACAGCCTCCAATTCGCGAGTGACACTGGTAGAATCCTGCCGACGTATAGGTCGCCAAATTGCATACCGTGATGGCCCGCAGTCAATCAAGGTAAGGTAATGAATACCATTATAGTGCGTGATATCCATACCCACTCTTTCCCAATTGTTCGTCACACTCAGATGCCCCTTGTCCCAGCGCACCGGCGGTGGGTCGATCGACTGACACGTCTTGCAGTCTTTCACTACCTTCGCACATCCGCCTTGGTGACAGCAGGGTGAGTCTGTCGTGCGAAGTACAGCGTGCGCCTAATGCCCGGATGACCACTTTGGGCGTGAATGGCAACCAACTGTTCTGAACTCACTGCAACGCCACAGGTTTGGTTCACTGGTTCAACGTTCTGTTGTATGCTATGCAGCCATTTCTGGGGCACTCTCGTTAACTGGTCGGCTTTGTTGGCATCCGATTTAACCAGCGACACGTCCACCGTTAAGCTGTATTCTCGCACAAGACTCAGAAACGTGTCTAGCCGTCGTCGAATTAGCATCTCGCTGGCGGCTTTCGTAGTAATTCGCGCCTTTCCGGTTAACATGTCAGAGAGCCACCGATGTACACACGCCGAGTCTGTGAAAAGATGCAACACCTTCGCGTTCCACTGGAGGGCTAGATTAATGCCTCGCACGACTGCATCTAATTCGGCCAAATTTATATGTTGACTGTCGCGTTCGGATCGCATCCAACTTGCGTCCTCTATGACCACTCCATTTACTTCCTCGGCGACACCAATTGCCAGCGAGCTCGCGTCTACCCACACAGCATATGTGGGTCCGTTCACACACCAAGTTCCACGTGCTGGGTCGTTCTGACATAATCTACTCATGACATCGGTCATCATCTGTCTTAGGGGACCATCGTGACTAGTGTCGTCCCACCCCGACGTTACTGCAGTTGCTCGGCGTTTAATAAACGATGTCGCTACTCGCAACCAACCACAGACTGGATAATGACTTGTTAATTTCCCACATACCGAGAATACGCGTCGTCGGGTAAGAGTGGAAGGAACATCAGGAATTTCACTGCCTCGCTCCCATTCCAATGTACCCCCGCGTTCATGAACACGTAAGCCAAGGACTCGCACTCCATCTCTAAGCCGTTCGGGAGACTTACAAGTCAGCCCGTGATCCTCCAAGTGTTTCTTCACTCGTTCTGCCGACACCACTTTTTCATTAACGTACACATCGTCGACATATGCTGATGTTGCTCGATTAATCATTTCATCCTGGGACAGTGTAGCAGTCATGATTGACCGCATGATCATGGGGGCCACGTTCAGGCCGAATCCCAGGCGTGTCAGACAATATCGCTGTCCCTTCCAGATCACGGTCTGAAACGGCCATAACGACTTGTGCACCCTAATCTGCAGGTAGGCCCTTCTCAAGTCAATCAGTGCCACTTCTGCCCCTTGCTTCCTCCACTCACGCAACTTCTGGGCGCATACATCAGCATTAGCGGTGAAGGCGTCCACATGATTATTTAGCTCCCTGTAATCGAGTACGGGACGCACCTTGTTTTTATGGCCTGCACGACTGCCATAAGGGGAATGAGTCCTTTCGGTGGACCAAGTTCCTTTTCGGGGTACGGTACTAACAACCGTTATTCAGCCATTCGCTTAGTTCAGCATCGTATTTTCTGGCGCACGTCAGCGGGCACTCGGTATTCAGGGGTGTTGTTGTTGAGCTGTACGGGTGGGTGGCCCTTGGCCCACTTCCATGATGCAACCCAGATTTTCGTGCTCTGGTCATATTCCACATCGAAGTCTGGCTCGTTGATGGTGATAACCGCGCACGAGGGTCGGTCAATTTGAGGAAAGCTCACTGCCCCGTTACTAGTCACACATACCCCTCCCAACTTCTTGATAATATCAAATCCCAGCAAAAGGTCGAACCCCAGCAACTTCTCGTCCATGACTAGAACCTCAACATCATAGGACAACCGTTGTTCACGTCAACCTGAATACGACCGACTCCGGAACATCTGAGAGATCTTTCCCCGACAGTAAAAACGTTTACTTCTTTTCTCTTCCAGGAGCGACAGAGCTGTCTACACACGAGCGATCTTGAACAACCTGTATCCAGCAACGCCAAACTCTTCAGCCCATCGATGCGTACGGTAATTGCTGGCAGTGCCTCATTCATACGGGACTCAGGGAGCAGACTGGCACTAAAGTCTATTCCCCTAACCCGTTTCCCGGACAATTGCGGGACACATGACCCACTTCATTGCACTTGTAACACCGAATTTGGTGTGGTCGCCCTCCGGTGCGTGGTTCTTTGCAATCTCTTGCTAAATGATTGGGCCCGTTGCAACGATAGCATGTTATAGTGCTGCGCGGAGTCCCGTGGGAAGCTTCTTGGTCTCATCCGTCTTGGTTTCATCCCGTGACACTCGCACGGCAGCAATCGCCAGGTCCTCCTTCATTGTGTTGTCTTTCATGATCGCTCGAGCTCGATCCAAACAGCTGGTCTGTGGTCATAGCCTCCATCCTGGATGTTGCCCGAAGAAGCTGTCTAACGTGTTGTGGTAACCCAGACACGAACGCACACGCCAGCCAACGTTCGGGCAGCAAATCACCAACCAGCCGAACCAAGCGACGTAAAATCGGCCAGAAACTCATCCACAGTTTCGTTTTGCCGTAGTCGTCGGGCCACAAATTGGTCGAATGCGTCAGTAGCGTAGGCCGTTATTAGGGCTCGTTTTGATTTCTTCTGGGTCTACCTTTCGCTCCTTGCTCAGTTGGCGATACATGGCGAGAGCACCACCTCGCAGGCGTAGCGGCAAGACACGCTCCACTTTGTTCATGCCACAGAGTTCGCAGACCAGTTCGACATTCTCTATCCATTCTACAATCGGCATATCGGTTGCAGCTCCGTTGAACTCCGGGATCAGTCTAATGTCGAAGGCCTTGTCCGTCATTATGACAAATAATAACGCAAAAAAGCCGAAATAGCTTCTACTACTTATCTAACGAAATTCACCTCTACCGTAACACGCGAAGATCTTAATAGAAATAAGGTCGTCGTCTTTTGCTCCCTCGCCACTGTTCTTTTATACTCGGTCCGGCCGAAACGTCACAACTCTCGTCTCGCCAGCTACGAGACTTGCCACTATAAATTGTTGCTTCAAGGACGCTCCCGAGTTTTACCGCCACAACTAGTCGGACTCGTCACATGTTTTTGTTCTTCCGCCCACACGTGCAACATGCCACCCGCTGTCTCTTCGATCGACGGACCGTTGTTGGCTCATTACAGGTTCGTGAATTTTGCCCTTCCGTCTCCACTACATAAATACTTACGATTTTGTGCAAATTTTATGTGCAAAATATTTAAAATAATTATTTAATTAATAATTAATAGATGCACAGAACATTTTATTTGAGGGAGACAGGACTAAGTTTACATTTCAAATTGCTAATTTTTTTTAATCCTTTAATAAATTTAATGATTTTGCTTACTTATGATAAAAACCCTCAGACATCGAATTTTTAACTGCCTCCCCTAAGACAATATATTTTAAAAATTAATTTTTACACCACCCGGAGGGTGTGTTTTTTGTTGCTAGTTAATGTAACATACATAAACGTATGTACGAGGTATATCAGAAAGTTTTTAGGACTGGTGTCACTCTAGTATGATATAATACTAGTGTTCCTAAAAATACAACGGTCATCATCTTGCAACACCCTCTGGCTAAAAATGAGACCGATCAAATGAGTATTGTCATGTAAGCACAATTATATATACAATGATATTGGAATACAAGCATTTTACCTGTAGAGTTACTCTAGTCAATGTAGCCAGTTATTATCGTTACGGAATCTGCGTTGACACATGAATTAGATTTAAACAGGATGTTCACATTAATCGCGGTTATATTAGATGGTATTTATAAATCCCGTCTCTACATGATAGTCTATTTGAAGGAAATTTTATCAGTTGATCTCATAGACGTACACGCGCACACACATGCGTATTTTGTTTTCTTTTCAGATAATAATAATATTAATAATAATAATAACTAGTGGGACCTGTGGATATATCACAGTATGGTAATTCTTAACCCCATCTGTCTCTTTGTCTGTTTATCTATTTTCTGGGATTCTTTTCCTCCTCACTCTACCTTTGTCTATATTTTACACTATTTGGCCCAATTTTAAAAAGTTTTCCATGCCTATTGAGTATTTCTATATAGCTTGCTATTGTTCATCTTCTCGTATTTGGTTGTTTTTAAAACTATTCCTTACAACAAGTAGGCCTCTGTTTGTCTGAGAGTCTATCTATCTCGATTTCTGTTGGAGGGAAATCGTTAGTATACATCGCTGATGAGACTAAAGTTGAAATAGTCTGTACGATGTTCTACACACCGAACAATTCTTTGCTGAGATTCACTTGTCATGATTATTTTCGATAATTATTGAATTTTATGCGATATACGCATTGTAATGGCCTTCAAGCAATATATATATATATATATATATATATATATATATATAATATATATATATATATATTATATATATATATATATATATATATATAATTTGTAAAAGACAAAGCTTAAAACTGTCCCTTTTACGGTTATACATCTATTTCTGACCACAGGTATCAGTGCATACTTATGAGTATCATCAGACCGCTGACTTTACTGAGAATTTTAAACAGAAAATTCATAAGGCTCAATATACAGTTTTATGGGAAATCTTGGAAGGATTTGATTACAGTTTATGGGTAAAGAATTAATTCGCCTGGAGAACTAATTTGATAGCCATAAACACCCGCCTAAGATGAGAAGAACTATAATCAAAACCTTCCAGGATTTCCCAGAGAAATTGTTTATTAAGTCTCATGAATGTTCTGTTTACCATTTCCAATAAAGTCGGCAGTTTGATGAGACTCATAGGTATTCACTGATACTTGTGAGTTGAAATAGATATATAAACGCAAAATGACCGATTTTTAAGCTTTTTCTTTGCCAATTATATTGCTCTGTCCAATAATACTGAACATCGAGTTCTCAACTTGAACCTGAAAAACTCTAACATTCTGCCGTTGGAAGAAAGACCTACTTATAATCATCTTAATACCAAATGACTTGCTAAGCCAGTTACGTATATGGGTGATTCCATATCAAATCATCCAGGCCATGTCACCATCCCCCTTCAATTTTTCTGAAATTTTGTCCAAGTGTGGATTATTATAAGGTTAGACAATCCCCAGCATTTGAGCTTCCAATTCCAAAAAGATTGGCAGAGTTCTGTCGGTTTTTTGCTCTCCAAATTTGTGGGTGTTCGCGAAAAATAGCGGCTTTTTGTAACCTATTTTTTCTGTAAAATGAGTTCCAGAGCTTCCCTCTTCCTAAAGATTGGTTTGTAAAAGTATTTTTCCCACGGAATCTGAAAATGCTACCAAAAGGTCTTAAATTCAACCAATTTTAAGTTATTGATGATTTCTGATTTTTTTCATATCAATATCCAGATGGGGCACTGCATCAACGACAAACATTTTTTCTATTATTTCACATATATTAAACATTATTTGTCCCAAGGTTATGGAAAATTCACTATGATAATCAGGTTGAATGCCAATGATAAATTTTGAAAGAATATTTATGCATTAATAAGCTCACTATTTTCGAAAAGGCATAGTAAGTAATTGTCCATTCTACCCCCGGGGATTGAATAAAGGGATCGGTTCGGAGTTCCACAAAGGCTCCCGATTACGACAGGAAGGCTCCCGAGTTCGAAGAGAGTGTTCCGAGTTCGAGATGGTTTACGAATTCGACAAGAAATATACCAAGAAAGCCGAAAAGGCACATCGCCGAAAGGCTGTGCAGAGAGCAATAATGATGAGGTCAATACTCTGAATAATAAAAAGAAAAAAACGTTGTTTAAAAATATTGACTACCGAACAGTAATCAATAAATCCAAAATGTCATCCACATAAAATAACCCAGAGTTTAACATGCCGTAAAACTAAATAACTAATTCCTTTCCCTTTCCCTCCTTTACTTGTAATTATTTTATGCAAGTTTACTCCATTCACTTATGTTATTCACTATTTCATCTATATTCACTCACATCGACTATGCTTACTATTCTTTTGCATATTACCACGGTAAAAATTATCATGAAAGCTTATTTTCATGTCAAAATACAGACAAGATAATAAGTTTCTATTCAGTTATTAAAACTTCCCTCGCAACTTAGAAAAACCTTGTCACATGTCGCCTCATAGGGAGGCGTATACAGTTTGACACTTCACTAATACAATTCCTTTTTCCCGCGTCAAATTAAGAGTGACGTTTCTGTGGGGTGCCAATAAAAAAAACGTCAGATGCTTTCTTCTGTTTACCTAGGAATATTACTCTCCAGCTTGAAGTAAGTAGCAAGATGGCAATTTCTTGTATATAGAATTATTTAAATTTTGTTCTTTTAGCCCAGCCGGTTGATCGCATGGATCCTGGTTCATTGCTGGCCCTCGCCAACTCAGCTTTTGAGTAGCACAGATATATGTACGGTAAAGTGAGGAGCTGATGGTAGATGTGGCGCACCATAACAGACGCAAGAACAACCTCCTTGGTCTAGCGCTATTTAAAAGCGGATAGACTCGCTATTGCCGACATTTGATCACCCCGACGACATTATTTACTTATTGGCTGTAATCCAAGTGATAACAAGTTTGATGTAATTCCCAGGATACTTTGCAGTAATTTGGTTTCCGGTTTTTCCCGAACCCTTTATCCACTAGCTTCAGCCATTGCACCGGTCGGAAATTAATATCAGCCTGATCCCCCCCCCCCCAGGCAAAACCTGTCTCCTTGAGAGGCAGGGTTGGGTTTATTGTCCAGTAAACCTCGATATAAAAATGCTGAAGGGAGCAATGCAATTTTTTTCACTGGCCATGCATAGACTTCAGTTTTTGCATAGCCCCCTCCCCCGTTAATGAAACTCTTATCCAACTGGAATAGTGGCAGTATATAGTATGAGGGCTACATCAAACAGTGCCATGATTTGGAATTCTTATTTTTTATCATGTGTCTCTTTTGATAAGACGGTGGTCATCCGACGTGGTGCCACAAGTAGGCCACAGTCCCAAAGCGATTTTCGTTCAGTTCTGTCGAATCTAAAAGATGGCTCAATAATTTGTACGTAATGATTAAGATAAAATGAAAAAGAGTAGACTTACTTTTCGCACATAGGTATCTTGGTTTCATAATTAATTAAGTTTTAAATGAGTAAAATACGTTAAAAAAAACTATTTAGCTCCGAAATAAAAATTAGCCAATGAGATTAGTGATTTTATCTGCCATTTTATAATCAACCAATCAGAAAAAGTACAAAATCTTACAATTTGTAGAATATGTCGATAAATAGAAGAATTTGGAAGGTTGACAAGTCTTAATTGACAAAAAATGATCTGCGAACAACTTGTTTTTAGACAAAAAAAAAAGGTTAAATTTAAGATACGAACTACTAAAATTATATCTAGTTTAATAATTTTGAAAAACCAACTATTTCAAAACTTGCTGGTGTAATTCAAATTTATAAGAAAATTTTAATAGAAATTAAAATAAAATCACTAGTCTCATTGGCTATTTTTTTATTTCGGAGTTAAGTAAGTTTTGTTTTAAGTATTTTACTCATTTAAAACTTATTCTAATTAATTAATTAAGTTTTTAAATGAGTAAAATACTTAAAACAAAAACTTACTTAACTCCGAAATAAAAAAATAGCCAATGAGACTAGTGATTTTATTTTAATTTCTATTAAAATTTTCTTATAAATTTGAATTACACCAGCAAGTTTTGAAATAGTTGGTTTTTCAAAATTATTAAACTAGATATAATTTTAGTAGTCGTATCTTAAATTTTAAACTTTTTTTGTCTAAAAACAAGTTGTTCGCAGATCATTTTTTGTCAATTAAGACTTGTCAACCTTCCAAATTCTTCTATTTATCGACATATTCTACAAATTGTAAGATTTTGTACTTTTTCTGATTGGTTGATTATAAAATGGCAGATAAAATCACTAATCTCATTGGCTAATTTTTATTTCGGAGCTAAATAGTTTTTTTTTAACGTATTTTACTCATTTAAAACTTAATTAATTATGAAACCAAGATACCTATGTGCGAAAAGTAAGTCTACTCTTTTTCATTTTATCTTAATCATTACGTACAAATTATTGAGCCATCTTTTACATCCGACAGATTTTAAAAATTAAAGCAATTTTCGCCTTTGAGACTGTAGCCTAAAGGTTCCGGGTTTGATAACGGAATTCAACAACTCAGCGCATCAGGATCAGTTTTGATTAGTGTGGTAAATTGGATTTGATTGCAATTGTAGAATTTTCCCTTAGACGGCAGAAAATCGCCTTGGCTTAGCTCTAGTGAAAAGAAGATTGACTTCCTCTCTGTCAGTCTGATACCGACAATAGTCATGTTTGAGGTTGATAACCTGTAAACCCAATTCAGTTTCATATTTCGTGTTTTTTTTGTTTTTTTTCGTGCATATATTTCTCATATGAATTGTAATTCTTCTGAATGAATTGTAGATGTTCAAGCCTGAAGGTGTCAGTTGCCATATATGGTTTTAACTTAGATGTTATCTTGCCTACACAGACTATATATATATATATATATATATATATGAGCCAGAGTCCCTAAGTTGGTGTGATGCTGAAATCCAGTATTACCCATCAACTCCTGCGACACTAACGTTGCCAACCTGCATTGGCCCCTTAACTTTACTTTGGTTCACATCAGCAGTGTGGAGAGGGGGGTTGCTGCATGGGCAACAACTCATCCTCCATATGAACCCGCCAGGGTATGTAGTTCAAGTTAACAAAAAATGAATAAAAAACCTTGACACTACTCCATCGTCTCTTGTAGACGGAAGGATGCCAACCATAGATATATATATATATATCCCGGCTCTCTAGCCACACTGAAGAGACGCCATACGCCGAAACACTGTGTAAGAGGATTACTATAATATATGCTCCCAAAACCGGTAGAGCTCTCTATAGTATGTAGTAACAGTCTCTGTTATTTACAGATATATGCTCTCTAATGACCGTAACACATATACCTGTGCATGTATCTATCGGTTAAAACTGTTTCTTGCTGGTAGGTGCTGATGGCCGAGTGCTGGGATTTAAAGTTATATAGATAGATTTAATGATATATATCAAGACAAAATACCAGTAATAACCTTTAGTATTACGCTATAAACACTCTTTGTCATCCAGGCTCCATGCCTTACTTCCGAGAATGTAAGATAATGTAAAATATGCATGTGAGACTTGTTAGCGTGCAGTAGACCAAAGTTAAAAGTTATTGCAAGACGATACTTTTCCATTCCTCTACATTCTGCCTGTATCAGATGTTCATTTCCCAGTACGTGCAGCATTCACATCTCTAGAAAATTCCGTGCCACATTATGAGGCAAACATTATATTCAAGTCTTGGTCGGTGCTTGTCGCTGACCCAGAACTCGGAACACAATAAAAGAAGAAAGTCAGCACGCTGATTTCTGAGACTTTTGAATTGGTCTCCTCGTCGATATGATTCCACACACATTTATATTCGACACGAAAATTATTTTTAGCGCTTATCTGTCTGACATTTTATCACGGAGTATCAGATGCAATTTGGTGTCATACCCGGCACACACACACCCTTTGCTGAGGGTCTTACCTCTCTGCAGATGATACAGAGTACCCACTCCCCATTATCAACATAGGGCAAATATATATCTAAGCTAACCTAATTAATATATATGCTATATCACTAGTGTGGAACATTATTTAATAAATATGGCAAACTACATTACCAATACACACACACACACACACACACACACACACATATATATATATATATATATATATATATATATATATATATATATATATATATTTATTTATTATTATTATTTTTACTCTTTTTGAGTTTTCCCATCAGCGTTAGCCGATGGTATTTCACTGGAGTCTGAGTGACAACAAGTTTACTCAGGTCCTCAGGACTGTTCTGGGTATTTTGGCAGATGCAGTATTCTGGATGGTCTCAATTCTGCCTCTGATTTCCAGATTTTTCAGTCTTTTTTCCAAAATTTTTGGGACCGTTCTAAGTGCACCAACTACACATGGTATCACTTTGACTTTCATATTCCATAGACAAGGTCCATGTATTTGTCCATCTTTTCGTTTTCCTTCATCTTCACCCTGTGATCTGCTGGAACAGCAAAATCCACCAATTGACAAGTTCTTTCTTTTTTGTTAATCAATACTAGGTCTGGTCTTCTTGCTGGGATAAGGGGATCCGTTATTATTATTACTTATACATTTAATGGGTCATTCATTACTGCTGGTTTCATAGCATTATATGTTCATCATCAGACAAATCGCCTTGTAAATAACATCCAAATAAATATACGTTATGAATAACGTTATCGCTTTATTTGATCACTTGTCACCTTCGTGCGTGTGTCATGTTAAAATAACACTTGGAAAGATATTTCATTTCTAAGGTGGTTGATTTTGTGTTGGTATTTTTTTCCGTTCAAGAATTTAATAAAAATGTATTTCTGTGTGGGCAAGCTCTGAATATCTCCAATATAGTATATACTGTGAGAGAGAATATTTATGATTCATAGAAGAATCTGTTATCACTTGCTTGTCGCCTAAGTTTGAAATATTTCAATGTATCTAAACACGTATATTCTATCATTTAATTATGGAAACCTTTCAATGGTTTTGAGATGTTATCAGGCAGACACATAAATTAGTAATACCGATGTTGAATTGAGATTATAATGCAAGTTATTTTAATCTGAAACTAGATAACATCTACATTTGCTCTTTATTAAAACCTCTGAGACTATTAAGTGTAAAGCCTGTGACTCTTCTATAGTGATTAAGAAAAAATCCCCCAGAAATTTTCCATTATTAATTCAGATATATTCTTATAAATATATAACATCTTATTATAATGGAGATTGTGGGTTTGTCTGTCTGTAACCGAAACTATATTACTATACAAGTCAAAATTCCTTTAGTTATTTACATCATATTCTCCATGATTTTATTTTTATTTAAACCTCAATTATTATTAAAATTGTTTTACATCATTAAGACTGTTGACCATATCTACATATTAACATGCAATCGTATTTATATATACAACAAAATAGAGGTTTACAGTATGAATGGGAAGGCTAATTTGCATATTGAACTTAAAAAATTGATTTTGATAAATATATGCTTAGTATTATTGATTTCTAATTGTTTGGTTTTATCTTAATGAATATGAGCAAAAATCTCTTCAATAAATCTTAAAAGAAATCCCTTAACAAGAAGAAATAACTGTAATATTATTCTTTACTTCCTATTTTAACTAAACAGTTTAATTAGGAAAATTTACCAATGAAAGACGAGAGTAACGGAAAATGATGGAAGAGTTACTTTCAAAGTTGTTCTATTTTTCAATCATACCCCCTCTGTTCAAAATCTTTTTATCTACATTCTTATTCAGTTTCATTAGCCTTTCTAATTTAATATCATATTTTATTATAAATTTAAGTAAATACTTGCACCCGGAGAGTGCATATATTTGCTAGTAATAAGAATATCTATTCATTTGTATATCGTTCATAATTTGAATATGATAACGATATTACCAATTATATTTAGATAGTATTAAAACTTACCTTTGAAATGTATGAAAACACCTGCTTTAAGGCTGCAGAAATCTTCTCTTAAATGAGACATCTATGCATAGAATCTATATCATATAGTTTTTTTATTTATTTGGGATTAGTCTTTTTATTTATTGCGTGTTGTTTAGTTATTTACTTAAACCCATTATGAGTGGTTTTCTTTCTCGTGGGTTGTCAAGTTGAAATGGAACTAGGAAAGAAAATAGACAAAAACAAAATGTACATTTAAGGTTCAGACTTTATTTCTAGGTTTATAGCTATTTCAATGAGAGATGTCCTCCTAAACGAGTCAATAACGTGTTACTCAGTCAAGGTTTACGTTTGAATGATCAACGGTCATTTCTGGCACCAGGAATCCCCTGTTTCTGCGCATGTCTGTACAATGTTTCTTGTCGGAGTGCACTTGCGATATTGTGATTTCCTTTAATCTGATCTCATTTTTATTTTATTTTAATCCCTACACATTACTTTTACAAATATGAGTAATTCAATATACTTATTGAAAAACTTTATGAAAATTAACGAGATAAACAAATAGTAATTGTTTAAAATATTACATCCTGTTACGTGATTTTGTGCCGAAGACTTAATTATTACGTCATGGTTCCCAATTATATATTTTACACACATATATCCTCACAATTACTTTATATAGTTAAGCTATTGTTAACCTTGTTGCAATTTCAATATCTTTTGATCTAGCCTGTTGATATAATTCAAATTCATTTTAAAATTTATCTTGAAACAGATATATTAATCATATATATGAAATCACAATAAGTATTAACACTGTCAGAATGATCATCATAGTAATTATAACGAGGCGGTGAAACAGGAAAATGTGGTTTCAAATGTAAATATTAATTTATGAAATAATAATTAAAATTTATTTTTTCTTTCTAATGTCAACTACATTTTCCTTAAAGGTGTTCATGACAAAATTATTTCGTTACATTGTGTATTCTGTTCTTGATGGGTTGGTATATATATATATATATATATATATATATATATATATATATATATCTTATAATGGAGATTGTGCGTTTATTCTGTCTGTAACCGAAACTATATTCCTACTCAAGTCACAATTCTCTTAGTTATTGACATCACATTCTACATGATTTAATTTTATTTAACCTCAATTATTAATAAAAATTGTCTTACATTATTAATACTGTTAACTATGTCTACATACTGACAACATGCAATTATATTTATATATACAACAAAATAGCGGTTTACAGTGTGAACGGGAAGGCTAATTTGCATATTAATATTAAAAAATCGAATTTAATAAATATGTGATTAGTATTATTGATTTCTAACTGTTTGGTCTTATTTTAATGAATATATGCAAAATCTCTTCAATGAATCTTAAATGAAATCCATTAACAAGATAAAATAACTGTCATTTTATTCTTTACTTCCTCTTTTAACTAAATACTTAAATTAGAAAAAATAACAATGAAAGACGAGAGTGATGGAAGAGTAAGTTTCAGTTGTTCCATTTTTTATTATACTCCCTCTGTTTCAAATCTTTTATTATATTCCCTCTGTTTCAAATCTTTTTATCTGTATTCTTATTTAGTTTCATTAGCCTTTCTAATTTAATATGGTATTTTATTACATTAAAACTTGAATACTTGCACCCGGAGGGTGCATATATTTGCTAGTATATATATATATATATATATATATATTTATCACCCCCTTCGTAAGATGCAACACTAGATCAATTTCTTAAACGGAGTGTAAGATCTTTGAATTCAGAGTTTTCCTCCTTTTAGACCCATTGCTATGTATATATATATATATATATATATTCCAATAGTCTGGTTACCTAGCCAAGGTTAAAGAGCCTAGTGTACACTATTTACCCATAGCTGGAGGAAGTGTAGTTAGACGCATACCTTTCACAAGGAGCTATGGGGAATGCAAACAGCCTTGTCCAGGATTTGAACTCTGGTCGACTAGTACATTTCATACTACTGTAACTATTGAACCACGCGCCTCCAATATATATATATATATATATATATATAATATATATTATATATATATATATATATATATATCCTCCACTCAACCAGTGGAGTCTAATAAAATTGAATTCCTAGTTTTTCCTTTTCCAAGAAATACCAAGGTAAAAAAAAGCCTAATCCGCCCTACTATTTAACCACAACTAGAGGGAGAATAGTTAGGTTCATTCTTTTACCACTGTGAAAAGCAAACAGCCTCGTTCAGGAGTTGAACTGATTTTCCTACTGTGTTATAGACTTGAATGGAAACCATTATAGTGTTCGTTTGCAATCTTTTAATATTTAAGTATTTCATATTAACCTTTTTTTTTTCTTTGTTTCGAGAACATAGCACTGAAAATGATATTTCAAAGGTAAAATTTAATTGCAGGATTGAATTGCAAGGAATTTGTCGTAATAGTAACAATTATATACATATCTTCTTACTGTTCAACTATTTTCTTAGATGGATCTGGTTGGGTCTTTGCTATTTGGTAATGGAGTAGGTGGGTCTGTTTGTGTCCATAGATACATTCCTTGTTCTCTGAGTTTTCACGGACTACTTGGAAATCTCTCTCTCTCTCTCTCTCTCTCTCTGTGTCTCTCTCTGTGTCTCTCACTTTCAATATGTCTCTCTCTCTCTCTCTCTCTCTCTCTCTGTGTGTGTCTCTCTCCGTGTCTCTCTCTTTCTCTCTGCGTGTCTCTCTTTCTTTCTGTGTGAGTGTGTGTGTCTCTCTCTTTCTTTCTGTGTGTCGCTCTTTCTTTCTGTGTGTGTGTGTCTCTCTCTCTCTATGTATGTATGTGTCTCTCTGCCTGTGTATGTCTCTCTCTCTCTCTCTCTCTCTCTCTGTCTCTCTCTTTGTCTCTCTCTCCCTCACACTCTCTCTCTATGTGTGTGTGTCTCTCTCTCTCTCTGTGTCTCCCTCCCTCTCTCTCTATGTGTGTGTTTCTCTCTCACCCTCTCACTTTCACACACGTTTCATGTCATCTTACACACCAATGAGTGTATTATTAGTTAGTCCCAAATCGAAACAGAAATTGGATCATTAAGAATGAACGTAGTAACCTTGTATGAAATCATGAAAAATCTACAGGTCAAATGTGGATTTCAAATACGTTGTAAATTTTACTCTTGAAATTTTCATTCACCATTGAATGAAAACTCAATGAAGCGTCTGATTCAATTAAGTGAAGAAAAAAAAAAACCCATTAGAGAATCAATGAGTTTTTTTGGTGCAAACACAACATCAATGCTTATCAAATAAAATTGATTCCTTTTCTTTTAAATCAGAAATCTTTTTTAGTGAAACTAAGAATGGAACCAGAATTAAATTCTATACAAAATGTACTTTATTAATTACTTCCTAAATTAATTAAATAGTAGTTTTAATTTCCAGATTGTTAAAAATAATATCGAACTCTTTGTTTTACATATAACTTGGATCTTCCTCTCATCTCATTAGAATGAACTGAGCGCCCCCCCTCCATAAAATGATTCCTTTTCTTTTAAATCAGAAATCTTTTTTAGTGAAACTAAGAAATGAACCAGAATTAAATTCTATACAAAATGTACTTTATTAATTACTTCCTAAATTAATTAAATAGTAGTTTTAATTTCCAGATTGTTAAAAATAATCGAATCTTTGTTTTACATATAACTGGATCTTCCTCTCATCTCTATTAGAATGAACTGAGCGCCCCCCCTCCATAAAATTGATTCCTTTCTTTTAAATCAGAAATCTTTTTAGTGAAACTAAGAATGGAAGCAGAATTAAATTCTATACAAAATGTACTTTATTAATTACTTCCTAAATTAATTAAATAGTAGTTTTAATTTCCACATTGTAAAAATAATATCGAACTCTTTGTTTACATATAACTTGGATCTTCCTCTCATCTCCATTAGAATGAACTGAGCGCCCCCCCCCCTCCACTAATAAAAAAAACCACAAGTCTATACGAGCATAGTAACATTCAAAGTCTATTTCAAACTCTTTATTAGGATCTAGACATTCAATGAAAATATTAACTTTTATATAAATAATTAGTTTCCCTGACAGTTTTTATCTAATCTATACATATATAAAAAGCAATAGTGTGAATCTGTATGCCGGAGGACATTTCGAAAATAAAACAATTAACGACAAAGTAAATATATATATATACACGTTAAATATCACCAGGGCTTGGTTTTTGAGCAAAAACAATGAAGATTTGAATTATATTTGGGAAGATATTTAACAATATAAATAACATAAGTAAATAAATAAATAACATTAATACATTTGCATGTTTTTTTTTTTTATTTCTTTGGCATGTTTTTTTTTTTTTTCGCTTTGAAATATGATATTGATTGAATTAATTGCATCATTTATATCTATTTTCTTTTTTTTAAAATTGTAAATCATTGAATGGAAATTTCTTACTATATTGTTATATATTTCCGTGGGGATTTTTATTGGGCAACCAGCGAGGATCTCACTCGCGAGAAGTAATAATGGATCTGCAAGACTAACTTTTAAAAAAAATCCCTCCCTCTACCCAGGCGACGCCGGGTAGCCACTTCTAATTAAAAAAAAAATAAAGAAATGAAAAAAAAATAAGAGATGTTTGTATGTAATGAATCTCTCTTCTCTCAAAAACAAATACATCCTATTTATTAATTTACTTACTAAAAATAAACCACAAATTTAATTTCTTTTGATTCTGTGAATTTAAAAAAATATTTTCTAAGGAACTCTACTCTATTTAACAAAAAATGTCACTTGCTTGATGAGTAATGATTAACGTTTTTATTTCAGAAATATCACCCCCAGACAATTGTCATTATGCAAGACTAAATTGAATTTCTAAACCCTAAAAGAGTTTCTACTGAAGTGCAATCTCGTTTCATCATTGGGTAAAATGGATGCTTCATCTTAATTATGTTTAGCGCATTAAACTGGATTACTATTAATCCATGAATGTCACGTGCTTTTTACACGATATTTAGTGGAAGAACCGGAGGTTACCTCGACGATGCCAGATTGTGTACGTGGGTCCAAGTAGTGTCTGTATTTATACAAAATTTATTTTCTCACTATTCCGGTTTCATTTTCTAAGAGAGCTCTGATATGGAGCCTGACAATCGAATCCCTTTCGAACAGAAAACCTGACCAGCCATGCAAAATTCATAAGCGTGTGGTGGCGAATACCCATCGATTTGCGTCTCTTTGTACCTGCTAATATATTGTCGTGCGCACCTTAGCACTAACTATTAATGTATATTTTTGTTTATGAGACTTGTGATAGAGATGTGTTTTTCTACTGTGATGGTTAACAAGTCAGGCTCATAGACTATTATTCTAGTAGTGATTTCGATTGTTTTAGGTTGTTTTGGAAGACGTAACTATGTTTGAGATTATATTTTTTCACACGGGAATTTAAAATGACATTACTAATTACATTGATGAGAACACAGGCGACCAAAAGTGTGTAAAGAACTCAGTGGGTCGTCTTAGTTGATTTATTGTCTTCATAATGTTTAACAGCATATAAACACGTCTACTATTACGATGATGATTTAGCGAACTAATAATGAACTCATTACCAAAAACATATTTAGCGTTACTCCAACCAATTTATTACCGAGAATCTTTTTTTCAACCCGACAATTAAAATAGTTTTTAAATAATAATTGTACCTATTACAGTTTAGATCAGTTGGTAGAGCGTCCGACTTGGAACACACAAGGTTTCGGGTTCGATACCGCCCTCGGCAACTCAGCGTATTAGTAGCACAGATATTTGAGGTAAAGTGAGGAGCTGTTGGTAGAGGCGGCACCCGACCTCACGCCAAAACAAACTCATTGGTTTAGCGCTAATAAAAGAGTGGATAGACTCCCTCGCTGTCTGGCTGATGCCGACTTTGGGGCCACCCAACAACTTTACATTTACTCAAGTTTGGTTGTTTTGTGTTTGTTTTTTTATATTAAAATTCAATTATTTTTACTATTGATTCTACGAAGGGGCTAAAAATATCTGATCACCAATTGAACGTGGTTAACCCCGGGAAAAGAGCGCATTTTCTGCAATGTCGTTCTTAGATTCAAAAATTAATATTATGACGTCAGCAATGTCTAGCATTTCATGTTAGCCTAACTTTGATGGTTTGTACAAGTGACACGTGATCGTACAGAAGCTTTTTTGTGTGTTTTCTGCTTTCCGGATACTTTTCTCTTAATTTATAAAGTTTTCTGTACTCTCAGATCTTTCTCGGTTACGCATATAATGAAATATATTTAAGAATTTGATTTATTTGGAATTTCCGGACTATTGTCCTCATCTTTATTGTTATATACATAACGTTTTTCCTGATGTACCCTCCGAACTTCTTCATGGGTTTTTTGTAAAACTCGGGAATCTTCTCTTCGAACTCGGAACCCTTCATGTCATGATCGGTAGCCTTCACGGAACTTCGAACCGAACACTTTATTTCAACCCACCATGTGTCCAATTGGACAAGGTAGTTAGGTTAAGACAGTTCTAAGTGACAGTTATCTTTGGATTCACGGTTCAATCCTGACAGGCGACAGTTACATAGAAAAATAATTAACATAGCTACTACTACCCAGCTATGGTTGGTGGAATGAGAATAGGATACCCCCGTGGACTGAATAAAGGGTTAGGTTCAAGGTTTCGTGATGGCTCCCGATTACGACAGGAAGGTTCCCGACTACAAGAAAGTTCCCGAGTTCGAAAAGAAGGTTCCCGTGTCCGACAAGAAGTACCCGAAGAAGCCCGGGGGGGCATATCGGCCGAAACGTTGTACAGATAACAATGAAGATGAGGACAATAGTCCGAATAACGCAGATAATATCAAGCTGTTAAGTATTCTGTTATTATCGCCCTTGGCCAGGATTGAAGCTACAGATACTTGTTACTTATTTAAACCCTTATATCCGTTGCGCCATGTGTCCAACTTGTTTATACAACAATAAAGATGAGTACAATAATGTGAAAAATCCAAATGATACAAATTACCAGGCCTCATCTCAGAAAATTCAAGGAGAACATTCCAGAACTTTCAACGTAATTGAACAGGGCATTAATAAGCAGACATGCCCCTAACGAAACTTTATTCTTCTTCCAATTCACTTTACACCTAAATGAACTAAGATCAATAATTAGTTCACTCATCTTTCAATCTATTGTATTAGATTCGATTTGTACTGATTTCCCTGCCATTATACATCAGTACAAAGTATAATAAATGCTTAATATGCTGGAAAATTATTAGCAATTCTTATTGCCATACATTAATGAAATAGATTTAAGAACGAACGAGTTTGGCCGTTTAGAAGACAAAAATATTATCATTGGATCTAATATTTTTTATTTTTGTGAATCCTGGTTTCGACTTAAAATGGCTCATGGTGGACTACTGTGGGCGTTGTTTTGTTTGTTTTTATTTTACGGCATATCAACCTCAGTGGGTCATTTAATTCCGGCAAAGTTTTGAAATAAATTCATTCTTAATGGTTACTCATTTTTTTTAAACATGGGACGCTATCAGGAACTACCTATTCGGGTCAGTGGACCAGGGAGTAATGGTGAGATCAAGGGGTGATCCACACGCCCCAGACCACCAAAACTATAACCTCATTATCAGATAGTTTAACGTCTTCCCAGGAGATAAAGACCCTTAGTCACGGCCTTCTAGCACATATAAAAAAAGGTTTGGGGCTGGCTATAAGGACAATAGGGTTGGGGCAATCATGTGTTAGAGCTTAACGATTGATCGGAGTGGGGCCTCTCCGACTGCCTGACTAGCCTAATAAGGGTCTAAGTGGAGTGCTCTATGAATTTCATGGACTGCTAATCCACCAGCTTTCCGTCCTTAAGCATCACGGTAATCCATACACAGCCAAGAGGTGACCCCATGGGGGTGGTTTTACCCCTCTGCAGATGTGCAGTTGGTGTATTCTCAAGCTGCAGCCGACCAGGCTCGGTTTTCTGTGGCAGGATAAAACCCATGAAAAGAGCGTGTGATCATATATGAATCTTGATCCAAGTGAAAAGGTGCAGAATGCAAATGACGAATTTCTATGTTAGACGTTGAATTTTTCCAACAGTTTAATCTTCACATTGTCTGTTTTTTTATTATATATATATATATATATATATATATATATTAGTGTCTGTGTAAGAAGAAAACGGACATATTTGTATGTGTGAGGATTGTGATTACTTTTGAAACCCACCGTAGTCCACTGTAAGACATGTTTGCAATACTATATTATTTCATCAGTAAACTGTTGCAGAGCATCAGACGACGATGTATCCATTAGGTAAAGTTCATAGCTGTGTTCAACATATCTTCTTTGTCTTATATACATTGTGTATGTGATAGGAGATAAGTGACCGTATATATTTTCTGGGGATGCTGCTTTAAAGATTGTTCAAATGTGCCCAAATTAACGCATCCTTGTGTAGTTGCAAGCGTTTTTATCAAAATTCAAGTGATGCAGCTATACATTAGTAATGATAAGGCTACATCTTATTTTATGAGAGATCAAGATTTCCATATGATTGTTAACTTCTCAATAACTGTGCATGGCTTTCATTTACGTATATTGGCATCTTTTACAGTAAATGAAATATTTCTACCCAGTCATGTGGACTAGTTTAATTATTTAAGATGTTTGCTAGTTAATGTGGAGATTCAAGATAAGTTCCATTCAAGATAAATTCAGCTTCCTGATGGCTTCAGGCTTTGCAATAGATATTCCGCTTGGCCAGGTGGATTTGCAAGAAGCTCTGTCATATGCATAGTTTGTATCCGTTATAGGATAAGCATCAGCTTATTGGCTTTTTTTAAAAATCAAACATGAAACCATTTTTTCTTCGAAGAAAAAGAATATATAAAGTGATTAATTTCTGCCAGAAAAAAATGTTGCAATACGCCAAGTCTTGAACTCTGATAATGCCGAAAAGAGAAGGATTATAAAAGACGAAAAGGTTAATCGAATTTTGAAATTATATATATATATAATATTTTAATTATAATTACCAATAAATAAATACAGCTCTTACAGAAGCAATTGAGCACTTTATAATCACTTCTCCAATAATATTAACAAAGAATTAACTATATATATATATATATATATATATATATATATATATATATATATATATACTGTAGTGTGAGATGGTCACTATTACAGCTTTGCTGGAATGGTGTACCAAAGGCAGTATTAATTGGTAGAGTGCTCAATATAAAATAGAGCTGTTATATAATATAATAAGATAAATTTGAAACATCTTCACCTGATGAATGCATCGCATGAAACCAATATGGTTGTGAATGTTCCTTTGTCACCCAATAAATAGATATGTAAAACCTATATATTTATCTATTATATTATAAAACCTATATATTTATCTCATTATATTATAAAACCTATATATATATATATATATATATATATATATATATATATATATATATATATATATATATATATTGCTTGCAAACTATTATTAGCTAAAGATATAATCCATAACTGAAGATTTTGATGAACATCCCACTCAACAATAAAAATATAAAAGACACCTTGAATATCTTATTATAATGGAGATTGTGTGTTTTTCTGTCTGTAACCGAAACTATATTCCTACTCAAGTCACAATTCTCTTAGTTATTGACATCAAATTCTCCATGATTTTATTTTTATCTAAACTTCAATTATTAATAAAATTGTCTTGCATTATTAATACTATTAACTAAGTCTACATACTGACAACATGCAATTATATTTATATATACAACAAAATAGCGGTTTACAGTGTGTACGAGAAGGCTACTTTGCATATTAATATTAAAAAATCGAATTTAATAAATATGTGCTTAGTATTATTGATTTCTAACTGTTTGGTTTTATTTTAATGAATATAAGCAAAAATCTCTCCAATGAATCTTAAATGAAATCCATTAACAAGATAAATAACTGTCATTATATTCTTTACTTCCTCTTATAACTAATACTTAAATTAGAAAAAATAACAATGAAAGACAAGAGTGATGGAAGAGTAAGTTTCAGTTGTTCCTTTTTATTATACTCCCTCTGTTTCAATCTTTATTATACTCCTCTGTTTCAAATCTTTTTATCTGTTCTTATTTAGTTTCATTAGCCTTTCTAATTTATACATATTAAACTTAAATACTTGCACCGGAGGGTGCATATATTTGCTAGTAAGAGTAAAATTGACAAATTGAAATACCGTTGAACAATCGAGAAATGAAAAAAATAACAATCTAAACTACCTGATTTAAATAGATAATTGGGATATTTAGAATTTAAGTTACGACTTAAAAGTTGAGAAGATTGTTTAATTTTTTTTATAGATGACACTAAAGTTAGTGTCATATCCAGAAGATTGTTTTTGTGAGGGGTAAGTCCTTAGCTAGGTAGAGTTAGAATTACCCATTGACTAGGTTTTCGTCTATCACAAAGTATTCATTACTGGCGAAGATTATAGAAAGTCTTTTTTAGAAATACTGATATCTTTTGGCTTAGAGAGGTATTACATATTGATAAAAAAATTTCTCTCTCTCTCTCTCTCTCTCTCCTCTCTCTCTCTCCTTTTTTTTTTTTTTTTTTTTTTAAGATTATATATATATATACATACACATTCTGGTGTATGTATCTGTGTGGGCATATGTTCAAGCATATTAATGATAGCCCCCTTTATACACATATCTTTGAGAGTGTGTATGTGTATATAGTTATGTTCCTATATATTAATCAACAGTCAAATACTTATCAATAGGCAACCTATATGACTGTCTACCTCATCTAACCAAACGGCCTCTAATTTGAAAACTTTTAAAAATAATATAAATTTGTTATTTTCATTCTATTATTTATTTCTTAATTCATTTTTTATTACATTTTAATCAAACAACTATCATGCATTGCAACAGATTAAGAGATGCATTTGTGTGTCTGTATATATTATATAAACACAAGATTGATTTATATATATATATATATATATATATATATATATATATTATATATATATGTTGATACAATGCAAATGTTATTATAGATGGATACTATGGACATATAGATAGGTTATACAATGCAAATGTTATTATAGATACTATGAACACACACACACACACACACACACATATACATATATATATATATATATATATATATATATATATATATATATATATATATATATAATATATATATATTATTTGAGTTCATATCGATCATTATCGATGCATACATAAATAGGAAGATACACGGCCTAGGCTGATAGTTTATTGGGCGTTTGGAACGTGGCAAAATAGAAACAGCAGAAGGAAGATGGCGTCGATGGCGCGAACTGGATGCAAACGTCAAAAGCAGAGCGAGTTTAAAGTTATGGTGGAGGCTTCATAATTCCTCAATTCAGTTTAACACTCGCGCGGGATAATTGGAAGATAAATTTCTAAAATCTAATTAGGGTTAATCAATCGCTTTGTCGTAAATCTAATTATTCAGATAATTGATTTCCTGTTTTGAGGCTTTTAGATCAATCACGATAGCTATATTCATAACCCCGCAGTCTATTGTATCGAGTTCAGGTTGTGAATGCTATTCTTACAGATACACAATCGTCGCTACATGACTTCTTGATTATGATTCCTCCTTTCTCGTTGGACGGATACCTTTTAATATTTTCATCTCGATCTTGTCATAAGTGTCTAGCAAAATGATAATAGGTCTCACACGCGATTTTTTATTGTTAGATATTTCCGATATTAAAACGATTAAATCTTAATACCGCTCTGTCGGCTGGGACGTTAGAATGCACGGACTGCACTCTGCAGAGGGGTAAGACTCCCTCAATGGGGCCACCTGTTGGCTGTGGGTGGCGACCCGTGATGCTTAAAGATAGAGCCCAGGTGGATGAGCAGTTCATGACTTGCAATACTCCACTTTGGCCCTATCTTGGGCTAGACGGGCGGTCGGAGAGGCCCCCTCCGATCAATCGGCTGGTCACGTCAAGCCCTAGCACCTATATGATTTTCCCAACCATATTGCCCTTATGGCAAGCCCCAACCCCTTTTTATCATATGGGTGCTAGAAGGCGGTGGCTGCGGGTCTACATGTCCTGGGAATGACGTTAAACTCTATCTGATGGTGAGGTTCCAGTTTTGGAGTTTTCGGGAATGTGGAGTACCCCTTCATCACCATTGCTCCCTGGTCCGCTCTGACCCGGAGTGGTAATTCCTGTTAGGGTCCCATCTATGGGGTAAATAGAAAAATCTGTTAATAAAAAAAAATGTATTATCCATTAAGAATTGATTTATTTCAAAACTTTATCGGCATTAAATGGCCCACTGAGGCTGATATGCCGTAAAACAAACAAATAAATCTTAATACTTCCGCTTAGAAAAGCAGTTCATTTCATTTGCTTTATTTGTATTATTCGGTCTATTATCCTCATCTTATTGTTTTCTGTACAACGTTTCGGCCGATGTCCCCATCCGGCCTCTTCAGGTATTTCTTGTCTGACTCGGGAACCTTTTCAAACTTATTTTCGAACTCTGGAGACCCTTTTAATAAATCCACTGGGGTATACTGTTCTCATTCCGCTAACATTGACTGGGTACAAGCGTTATGTTGTGTTAATTATTATTCTATGTTACTGTTGCCTTTGTCCAGGTTTGAACCTGCAGAGATAACTGTTACTTAGAAATAGCTTAAATCTATCAACTACGCCATGTGTCCCATTCAAAGAAACAGTCTATTTCATATATATATTTACTAACTCCTCCGCACGAACGTGATATGACACATGCTAAAACTTCTTAAGCGGAGTTCAACAGGTTTGGATTAAGTTTCGTTCTCCTAGACTGGTTACATAACCAAGGTTAAAAATCCTAGTCTGTCCTTTAATTTACCCATAACTGGATGGAGAGTAGTGTAATGCATAACTTAGAATATAAGAGCTATGAAAATGTTAACTCACTCCTTACCTAAATAATGATTTTACTCTTCCGTTAAAACTTCTTATTTACTTAGTTAAAGTATATCAATTTATTCTTAATATGTATAATCTATTTTATATGAAGTATTGTCTCTGTTTTGTGATAAGTTACTAGGGAAATGATAATAGGTCTCTCACGCGATTTTCTTAATTGTTAGATATGTTCTTGGTCAGACTGTTTAAATCTTAAACTTCTTTTTTGAAAAGCAGTTTATTTCACACAAGTACACACACATACATATATATATACATACATATATATATATATATACGCACGAGCAGGAAGAGAAACCAGGTCAATTTCTAACGTTTAGTTTAACAAGTATTGAATTCAGTTTTCCTTCATCTAGACTGGTTACCTAGCCAAAGTCAAAGAGCCTGGTCTACCCTCATTTTCAACAGCCTTATCCAGGATTTGATCTCGGGTGGACAAGTTTATTTTCTGCCATCATTACACCACCTACCTCCATATTTCATATATAAGGATTGAAATAAAATGTTAAATTTTGACTCAAATAATAATTCACACCTTCTGAAAAAATATAACCGGAGCTTATCGGTTACTTTCCAAAACGGGTTTGGAGAAAATTCTTATATTCGAGAACCACTATTTTTATTAACCCCCAAAAGTAGTTATATTATTATTATAGAGATCAAGTGAATTTCAATCAGTGAACAAAACTACGTCACTACAAACATCACAATTCCTTCTTTATTAAATTTATACTGAAAATCATTACAACATAGAATACATTTGATTTATTAACGATGTCTCTATGGAAATCTGAGTTAGATTTGTCTCAATTATTATGTTATTAGTACGTTTAAAATCCTGCAATGTGTCTTATATATCACGAAGAAATAAAGGTTTACGTAATATATGGTGACATTAATTTTCATAATGTTTCTTATAAAACCGAGTTTAATAAATAATTAGTTGCTGTTATTGATCTCTAATATTAATGTTTTATGCTCTAACGTATGCATGATTTTTATATAGAAACTGATTAGAATATAATTAGTATAAGTATAATGGGCCGGGTTAGCTCAGTCGGTAGAGCGTTCGGCTAGAAACCACAAGGTTCCTAGTTCGATACCGGTCCTCGCCAACTCAGCGTATGAGTAGCACAGTAATCTGTGCGGTAAGGTATGGAGCTGATGGTAGGTGTGGCGCTCCACCTCAAATGCTAAAAAAACAATCTCCTTGGTCTAGCGCTATTGAAAAGGGGATAGGCTCCCTCGCTGACTGGCTGATACCGACTTTAGGCCGCCCCGTCGACTTTACTTACTTACTTATATGAGTTCTTATTTAATTTCGTTAGTCTTTCTATTTAAATATATTTCATCTAATTAAACCTTAAATACTTACGCCCAGAGCATGTAAATTCTTGCTAGTTCCTTTTAGTAAAACAATTAGCTAACCATAATAGTAATCATATTAATCTATAACTATTTCATACCCAAATATTTTGATAATATTGGGATTTAATATATATCTTATTTTTATTCAAACCTCAATTGTTTTACATTATTTATACTGTTGGCCTTATCTACCTACTAATAACATTCAATTGTATTCATATATACAACAGACTAGCGGTTTACCGTGTGAAAGGGAAGGCTAATTTGCATATTGATCTAAAAATTGATTCTAGTAAATGTGCTGGGTATTATTGGTTTCTAATTGTTTATTTTTATTTTAATACATATGAGCAAAAATCCCGTAGATACATCTTAAAAGAAATCCATTAACCAAGAAGAAATAACCGGAATTTTATTCTTTACATCCTAATTTAACTAAATAGTTAAATTATGAAAAATTAGAAATTGAAGACAGCACTGATGGAAAATGATGGGAGAGTTAGTTTTAATGTTGTACTATGTTTCAATTATAATCCCACTGTTTTTAAATCATTTTATCTGCATTCTTATTTAGTTTCATTTGTCTTTATAATTTGATTACATTAAAACTTGTTTTCTTAAGTACATATTGTTTAGCTTACATTCTTAGATTTATTGGAAATATTTAAAAAAAAGTTGTTTATGTATTTAATTGTTTTATAAATCAAAGGACTATTATTTTTTATTTTACTTTGCTTCTACGGCAATGTTCCTTTTTAATGGAGAGAAAAGAAAGGGTGAAAATGGAGGACCTATGATATTCATTTTTAAATAACCAAATAAAAAATAATCTATGTATTTAAAAGGAAACTGGATATGTGAACAATAGTTTCCACTTTTACCTCATCTTTGAGCATATGTTTTAAAGAGATATTTCAATTATATAATTGTTTTATTGCTCGACTAAAATAATTAAATCAATTATATTTTGTCCTTTCTATTTTATCGTACCTAACATAACTGAAATGGTTTATTAAAAAACAATAATCACCCAGAAATATTGTTTTAACTTATCATTCTTTTATCTATTGTGTGTGTGTGTGTGTGTGTATATATATATATATATATATATATATATATATATAATGAACAAAAGTAATAAGACAAACAGGAATATTTTTTATGTTATTTATTCTCAACTAGTTTCAACCTTAGGTCATCGTCAGGAGAAAATTTCTTATTTGAAGAAATTGTTTTTAGATTTTTTGAAAGGGAGCATTATGGAAGAACTATAAAAATTGAAGTGTTTTTGAGGTTTGACATGCTATTAAAATCCGGGTAGAAGAGTGTGTTAATAGTAGCAAGTCCATTTGTTCCGTGAAAAACCTTTTTGAGGTGGGTAATTTTTTGAATGCTCTTAGAAATATTAGGGAGGTGGGAGTTGTGTATATGCCCATATATGTATACATATAAATGTATGTGTGTGTGTATGTATCTCGCTACTGTGCGCATGACTTTTAGATTTGTAAGTGGGCCAAAAGTGGCTTGTTTGATGTGTGGCCGTCAATTTGTTTATTTAGGTGCCATCGGCCCCCTTCATAGTTGTTGGCTCTTTCTTTTATGGCCCTAATTAAAATGACGAGTCCATTTTTTGATTAAAACCAAACGGATGAAAACTGTGTGTGTCTTGAATACCGAAAATCTGGTAGAGAGAAAGTATTCAGCCTTCCTCTCTTGAACAAAAGCGCTTGGTTACTGATGTTTTCTCGCCTGTGCGATTGTTCAAACATCGGTACCCCATCGGCGTTGGGTCCATGTCCGCTCTTCCCCTATGTATATGTTTTATCCACGATATTGAGCACTTTTTTCTAATAAATATTGCATCAATATTGACAATAGCGGCACCCTTGTCCACAATATTTAATATGCCCGTGATCTTCTCTAGTAGTCATTAAGGGAGAGGGTTAGGGGGAGAAAGATTATAACAACAGAATCATGACTCTCACGTCTGTCAGTTAAGAGTCAAATTTGGTGAGAGGAAAGAAAGGAAAGCTGGCTGCTTTTCTCGGATAGGCTATTCAGGCCTGCTTCGCGTTTCGTCTCCAGACATTTTCTGGTCTGCTTCGTCTTTTCCGATCTGCTTTCGCTCCCTCTGTTCCCCTCCGACTATTCGCAGCTTCTTTTATAATTACCCTTAATCAGCGGATTATTTTCTTACGTCATTATTTTAATTCCATTGAATATTTTTATATTGTATTACATACGTACCTCGGAATTTTGATTACAAACATCCTTTTCAATGTTTTGATTCACCCAAAAATATTCAAACAGTTTACACAAACAATTAACAAAATGCATTCTTCCTTTCAAAATTTCTTTTGTTTTATTATCCATAATTCATTTTTACTAAAACTGATTCTTTAACAACCCTTAATTTACCCCAAGCCCCTCATTATGAAACAATTATATCTATGTAGGAAACGACAATGTATTCAAGTATAACAATGTAAACTTAGAAATGAATTTATATTGCAAAAGATTTATTTAAAAAAAGACGTAAATACAATAGACAAAATAGACTCACACAAAAACATTATAGCAAAGGAAACTTGGTATAAAACGCGTTTTCACCGGGGAAATATATTTCAAGGCATAAGCTATTGTGTATTATCTGCGTTATTCGGACTATTGTCCTCATCTTCATTGTTATCTGCACAGCGTTTCGGCCGATGTGTCCCCCGGCCTTCTTCAGGTATTTCTTTTGATTTTCCTGATCTCATTTCGCTAACCATAGCTGGGGTAGAGGCGTTAAGCTGTGTTAATTATTATTCTATGTTAAGAAGGGTCCCGATCCCGACAAAAAATACCTGAAGACCGGAGGGCACATCGGCCGACACGTTGTACAGATGACAATAAAGATGGCGACAATAGTCCGAATAACATAGATAATACTAAGATTTTGTTTTTTACTAATTAAAATTCCGTAGAATTTAAACATGAATAAACTCGAATAAAACATCGAATACGACTAAAGAGTAGTTTGACAGTGATTTATATAATATCGAAGGGTATAATCTTATGTACAATAGATTTTTAGTCCGAATATCGAAGATAATATTAATCATAAAGCCTCATCACAAACATTAAGAGAAATAAGATAGTGTGTGTTTTGTCGTTTAGTGAGGGTTATCAATTTATTCTCTGAAACTATTACTCTATCTATCCTTGTATATGTACTTCTACACTAAACATAATCTACATTTAATAAATACCTATGTATAGAAAAAATATTTGTTCGATCCTCACATACTGACCCAATTGTTTGACCTTATATTTATTAAGCTCGGTTTATTAGGCCGGGTCGGCACTTTAAGGTGAGTATTAATGTCGTCATGTCATATTATCTGTAATGTGTCTGATATTTAAAAGGCTTCCTATAAATAAATACGTCTGTCCGAGAAAGCTGAGCTAGATAAATATGACCTCTGTCTAAAAAGAAATATAGTTTTATTAGATACAAATGTATTGCTTTATCTAAAGCTAAATGAGATTCGTTTTCTTCGTCGATTTTTGTAATAAAATATTTCTTAGGTTTATTTCCTATTTACCGGGGAGAGGGAATATAGGATGATGACATATATGCTCCCTTGAATTAGATAACTGGTTCAGTATTTCCTTCAAGATTTTCCATTACGATAGACACTTAAGGGAAGGACTGATGGTACAATAGTTGAAACGTTGGGTTAGTTGGGTGGGTGTTTGAATGTATTTTACGGCATTTTACTCTCGTTGGGTTATTTTTTGCCGCAGATCTTTTTGTTTTATTCATTCGTGATGGGTATTCAACATCGTTTTCACTCATTTTTTCAAACCTTTTTTTTAACTCAATTATATAACTTGTTGTAAGGAATAATTTGCTCATCTGATTGTGCGCATTCATCGATACCTTGTAAATTATGAAATCGATAATGTTTTATTTTTCAGAATTACTGACCCGAATAAATATCCATTGACAAACGTGCGTCTGTAAAGGACTAAGACACACCCTCATTAGGCCACCTATTGGCTGTCAAGGATGGAATACTGATGACTGACCAGTCCATGACATGCAACACTCTACTTTGTCCCTTACTTGTTCAACTCCTAGCACTGATGATTGTCCAAACTGTATTGCTTAATGTGCTAGAAGATAGTGGATGGATTCTTAGTGTATTTTGTTTGACAAACTGTATCTAGTGGTGAGGTTCCCATTCTGGAGCTCAGGGGAGTATTGGGTACCCTTCATTGTCAATACTCTCAAATCAACTCTACCCCAGATTAACAATGCCTGTTATGGTCCCATCTCTGTGTTAAATACATGAAAAATGAGTAAGAAAAAAATGAATTGAAATTGATAAACCTGGATGGTGAAACTTTAGTAAGGATGATAAAAGCGGTTTCATATTTCACCGGAAATTAATAGATAAGAAATAAAATGCGATGATAGATTTAACAGCAGTCTGACTTTTATCAAAATCTTGTGGTCGAACATTTTTTAGATGCTGACATTTTCGGAACTTTGATATTGTTATTCCTTTACGCACCTTTTTATATATAAAATAGTTTTACTATGTGTAGTTTCTTTCTCATCTGAGCAATGATTTTCAGTATTATTAGGCTCCAAAATATATATATTAATGCGCTCCTTCCTTAATTTTCTAACTGTTATTATCCTGCAACACCATCTTGTTAAAAATGAGACCGTCCAATTAGCCCAAGATGAAATACAAAAATGTAAGTCCTAATTATTTATTATAGTTTTTATTATGAAGAAATGAACGTAAGAAAAATGACATGCTACACGGAAAAAATATTATAAAAAAGGAAAAAAAAAAGAATAGGGGAATAGAGAGGGTTTGAGCACGCGGAAGCGATGACGCTAATCAGTTTCAATCGAAGATATTGAAAAGATGAAAAGAAGAACAAACAAAAATGAGTATTTTTTAAATATTGAACGATTCGCAATAACTCTTATGTAAATAAATCAAATTGTAATAATTAAATTATCATACTATGGGCCGGGTTAGCTCAGTTGGTAGAGCGTTCGGCTAGAAACCACAAGGTTCCTAGTTCGATACTGCCCCTCGCCAACTCAGCGTATGAATAGCACAGGGATTTGTGCGTTAAAGTAAGGAGCTGATGGTAGGTGTGGCGCTCCACCTCAGACGCAGAAATTAGCTCTTCGGTCTAGCGCTAGTGAAAAAGGGATAGACTCCCTCGCTGATTGGCTGATACCGACATTAGGCCGCTCCAACTTTACTTTACTGTTCTATATCCTCAGGTCCTGCTAGTTAAATATTATTTTTGAATTAATTTTTTTAGGCTAGGTAAATGATTCTATTATGGGTGACATTTGAGGACTAATCTTTGATTCTTCTTTATTAAATATCCCAAGTATGGCACTAAATTGCACCCAGTGAAGAGGCTACAGGCTGGAAGAAT
>CM042139.1:5280056-5342556 GCA_023376005.1 Doryteuthis pealeii | reverse complement strand
AATCCACTTAAAAACACATTCCTCGTGTTACATCCTAATACTGGCGAAAGGGGTGCTTAATTACATACATTAATTATTTCGTACTTCATCCTAATTTGAGCAAAGACTAAATACGCCTAAATTTAATGTGTTGCAAATATCAATTCAACCAAACCGGTGGTCTCAGGTCGACGTTCTATTCCATGGTTCATGATTTCGAAATGATCAATTTATTTATTTTATTTTTTTTTTTTTGCTTGTAATCAAAGATAATGTAAAATTAAGAAGTCCATCTAAATTACTGATGCGGTTATTTAACAACTTCAATTACTGCAGTATAATATCGAGGTATTTAATAAGGAAAAATAATATAAAAAAATAGTATGTTAATTCTATCCATTTCCATAAATAATGGGAAACTTTTTATTTTGTTTTGCTTTCATGAGATCGTTATTAAATTGGCCTCGCATGCTAAATGAACCAAGAATAATGTTATTTTTCCTTTGTGGAACTATTTGCTCCACATGGACGATATATGATTGAGGCTAATTTACAACAAAATTGATCGTTTACTGAAATTTCTTTTTAAAAACAGGCCGTGAGAAAATCCATCTGTTGGTATTAAAAACAACCTACTAACTTAAATCGTCTAATTTGAAGTCTGCTCTCTGAAGATTCTCTCATATTCCACAGCTTTTTCAACTCTCTAGTAAGGTCCAGGTATTTTTCTTTTCATTTTTAATCTTCATCTTTGGGAATATTATAATTATTAACATGGGCTTTTCACTGGAGGCTGAATGACAGCAAGTCTCCTCAGGTCTCCAGGACTCTTAGTATTCTAGACAATCTTGACAATGCTGTAGTTTGGATGTTCTAGATTTCCAATTCACCCAAATTTCCAGATTTTTTTAGGACCGTTGCAAGGGCCCCATCATCATCATTATTATTATTATTATTATTATTATTATTTAATTATTATTATTAGTAGTAGTAGTAGTACTAAGGGTGGTCGTGGTAATCATCTATTTGTCTTTGTGAGATTTCACATGAATACTTGCTGATGGCTTTAACTAGTGTCGAAATTGATTAATTTTACTCGGTTAATAATGACGCTTGTCACTATTCTAGTTCATATCATTAATGCAGCGTTTTAAAAGGTTTCAATATTTCCACAGATCTCCAGCAATCTTTTCAGAGTTATTAAATTTTGTTCAAATTGCTCTGTTTGATAATCACACTTTGATGATCCATAATTCTATCTGTTCTCTGCAATTGCCATGTATTTATTTAGGTTTTCACTTTTATTTAATATCACTCTGTGGTCTCTTGGAATATTGAAGTTACTAAACAAGTTATTTTTTATTAGTTTATTTTTTCCTTATCGCAGGTGATCCGTTTTATATAAAATTCTATAAACTATTGTGTGGCTTATTTGTTGTGATACATTATGAACGGTATAGTCAAAATTAATTTGCACAGTTCCTTGTGAAACAGACGTAGTCCTGCTCTATCAGCACCAGTTTGCAACCTTTACTCATGTGGTTAATTAATATATATATATATATATATATATATATATATAAAGGAGGAGGCACGTGATTTTATTGTTACCGTCGTACAAAATGGACTCGGCGAGATGATTTTAAATACTGGACGAGGCTGTTTGCATTTTACTAACACTAATACCCTAGGAAAGGGACGAATCCAACTATTTCCCTTCTAGCTATGGGTAAATAGTGGGTCAGACTGGCCTCTTTTACTTTTCTTAGGCATCCAGTCTACGAGAAGACTACTAGGAAAAATAATCAATACCCTTTCTGAGTGAACATTTCTTTATTGATCATAGACGTCTCTTTTTAACACTTATACAAAAGTCAGAAATTAGCCGGAACATTGGAAATATGAGTGGAGTCTTCTACTGCCATCGGCTACAGAGGTTAAATTTGCAATCTGATTTCTAATCTCTAAAAACCCCTCGGTAACATTAGTGAAATTATTCACTCAACAAAGTTCTAAAATTGACCTCGGGGTCATCATTTGTCAATAACCTCTTGTTTGTCAAACAGGCTGTTACAAGGTTCATTACCGAAGCAAGGCGCTAAATTCTAGTCCATATATAACCTAAAATAATGCTAATATAATGCTAATATTTATCAAAGAGAAAATAAGAAAAGACCGGGTGTCCCCCCGGTTGTATTAAAAGACGGATTTCCCCGTCTGAGAATCAGTGCTGTAAACATCAAAGTTAAGTATGCTAGTCAGAATAATTAGTAAAATAATCCGTCATTTCCCATCAAGAGTTATGACATGACAATGAAATTGAGGAAGGTAAACGGACGCAAATTAGCCATGAAAACAACACTAATCAAATTTTCGCCTAGCATTTATTTCGATTTAATTGCAGTTCTTTCTCTGGAAAATACACAGATTGTCCCTCAGTGGCTATCACTAAGCAACGCTGGTCGTAAATAAATGATAAACCTTCGACGAGCTACGAACTTGCATCCAAATAACTCGGAAGGCGATTTTAACGTGACATATCCATTGGTGATTTGGTAGCGGATATCTTACGGCTTGAACTATTAAAATCAAACAGGACAGCTTACTCTTTACTTTCACCGATAAAGAAAAGAAAAACAACAACAATCGGGATTAAAATGAAGAGAATATTGGCTGAAAATCTATTTTAGTCGGAAGTAGAGGAAAAGGGTTTCATCTACGAAATTAAAAAAAGATGACAGAAAAAAGAAATGAAATAAAAAGTAATCTAAAATACAAGACTGAGTAATTTGTGGCGAACTTATAATATATTCTAATCAATTAAATGACAAGACATTGGAATTAGTTGACAAGTTTATTTACCTTCGTTGCAATATCTCATCTACTGAAAGCAACGTCAACTGCGATTGATAGATCAACGGACCTGTGAAAATCTCATTAATTTTTATGGATAATTAAGATTTGGTCTCAATTTTTCTGTAACCAAAATTACGTCACTGCTTATGTTACATTACCGAAGATCGTCAATACTTAAAATAAAGAACAACCTTGTATTACATACACAGTAAATTTGAGTATGTCACCTTAGACGGTCCTTTTTGTTTTTTAAACAGATTTTAATACATACATGACCGTTATTATACATTTATATATAATTTATTTTAATATATATCTAAAGTTATCTAATGTTAAGACTTTTACGAGGAAATAATTTACAAACAAGAAATATAAATTTTTAAGTATCAAGAGGTTAACTAAAAAGTTTACAAATAAATAAATAAATGCCTACGATTTAGTGCAATTTTTTCGTGTAAAATATTAAAAATAGTTTTTTAATTAATAGACGCACGCAAAATTTTATAGGGGTGGGGATAAGTTTCCATTTCAACTTTTTTTTTTTTTTTTTTTTTTTTTTTTTTACTCCTTCAGTAAATTAATGATTTTGCTTACTTATTATACAAACTATCTGACATTGAATTTTTACTCCATCCTCTATCAGATAATGTATTTTAAAATTAACCCTTACACCACCCAGAGACCCTATTTTTTCTAGTATATCTGATCGATTATATGGATATTATTCTCCAAAACGTGGACTACACAAGGGTGCTGCGTGCTATTTTTCAACAAATCCTGAAAGTACCCCACTAAACAACATCATTTTCCAGTAGATACATTAGTATTGTCCAAGAATCAAAAACTTTCCTTCGTCCTTGGATACCGTCTAGAGGACCTTTTTAAATGCAATGGCTGATAGGGGCTGATTGCGGGATACATTTTTTAAAAGGTTCATGTTGCATTTGAGCATTGATAATGATAGCAATTATGATGATATATGATGACATGTTGGCTGGTTGTATTTGTTTTACGGCATATCAACCTGTTTTGGAATCAAGTCATGTTGATAAACAAAGGTTGCTTACAATACCTATTGTTATAATAATAATAATAATGATAATCTTATTATAATGGACATAGTGTTTCTGACTGTAACCGAAACGACGTCAACACCAACGTCACCATCCTCTTAGTTATTTACGTTATATGCTCAATGGTTATTAAATAATCATTATCTAATCTTGATTAGCTTCTTATTTATTAACAATGTCTCTGTTAAGGTCTAAACAACCCATATTTTTAATGTATTTAATTCTGCAATGTGTGTTATATCATTAAAAAATAAATTTTACATAGTATATGGTGTGAATAATTTGCATACCGGTTTTGATAAAACCATTTTTGATAAATAATTACTTGGTATTATTGATTTCTAATATTGTTTTATTCTTAAACGTGTTTAAAGGAATCTTATGTATAATTTTATATTGAAATTCAATTAGAATAAAGTAAAAATAAGTGTAATCTTTTTGTGTTCATATTTAATTTTATTAGTCTTACTAATTCAATATAATTTCTAATATTAAAACTTAAATACTTGTGTCCAGAGGGCACATATTTTTGCTAGTAATAATAATATTCTTTCAGCTTATATATTAGGTCTGAAACCTGTCAGCTGTTCCTTATAAACGTTCATTTTAATTCCACAGAATATTTATAATCATTCCACAGATTATCCAACATTGCCTTGAAGGAGTTTAGAGATGGAGGCGTTCACTATTGATGATGGTAGTTTATTCCATGTATTCACCACTCTGTTACTAAAATAATTTTGTCTTGCATTTGCTTTACAATTTTTTAAGGAGTTTTAATTTATGACCCCTGATATTGATATTTTGAGCAATGTTTAGAAGATCAAAGTTCGTTGAATAAAAAACCATGTGTATATTTGTAGGCTTCAATCATATCCCTCTTATATGTCGATAAACCAAACTTGGTAATTCAATGTTCCTAAGTCTTTCTTCGTACGAAAGGGATTTTAAATTATTCATTAATTTAGTAGCTCTAATCTGAACTCCCTCAAAATGTTTTGTGTCCTTGGTGAGTCGCGGGCTCCAAACAGATTAGCAAACTCCAATTGTTGCTAAAGCAGTTTAGGCTCATCATTGCTTAAGGTTGGTGATCCATCGGGAACTGGTGTTTTCAGAGTGACTTGACCATAATCGAATAAGATATGATTTAAATCAGATCCAAAGTTAATGTTGTGTTTCCTTAATTATAATCTCTTCTGTTAATATTTGTGAATTCAGAATGAGTTGATAATGCTTTTGAAATAATATTTGTCGTCTATTTAGATATTGATCTATGATTTAATATCCAATCGTCATGTTGGAATGACAATTTATATTCATTAATGCTGTGTCATACACTTTAATCCGGATAACAAAGGAACTATCTATTCAAATGAATTTTAAGTAAAATATTTTATTAAAATAAACAAATAGATATTTAAAAACAAAATATAACAAATATCAGAAAGTTATCTTTTTTATAATTTGCAAGTGGATTCATGTGCATTTTCTTTAATACGATTCATTGAAATCTTTGGCGGAAATTATATTTGATAACTAGAATTACTTTACATTATTTTAATTTAAAAAAAGAATCTGATACAATCCTTACAATTGTTCGTAATTATTTGGGATTAAGTTTGTGTAGCGATTGTTCGCCCCTGTTTGGATGAACATCAATCCAAATAGGGTCATCATCCCTTGCTGCTGGATTTCGCCCATAGGTGGCTGCGGTATATTAATAGCAGCCCGGGAGAAAATATCTCTTTCTCTGGGTCCGGCAACCATTGCAAATGGGTTAGGCGCTTGATGCCTCAGCCCCGTAAATGTTGGGGACACCCCCCCCCCCCCAGCAAACTATCAGTTACTAATTATTACATGTAACCCTGTATCACCTCTATAAGTGTCATGTATGTATATCTCCACGTGCTCACAAAATAAAGTTTGTTATTATATAACTTCTTTGTCAGATTAATTCAAGTACACATATGTACCCACGTTGGAAGGTTAATTTGAACCTTCTAACAACATTTAAGAACATTTCTATCTTATAGTTCTAACGTAAATAAATCCACTCAAAAATGATTGGAAAACATGTTCATAAGATGGTTGCTGAGTTGTTTGGGTTTTACGGAATATCAACCAGTTTGATTATTTCATGTCGAAGACTTTTTTAAACTTTTTTTCTATTTAACCCATCGATGGAACCCAAAGAGGTACTTTTTCTGGATCAGAGTGGTCTTGGGAACAATGTTGATGAAGGGGTTCTCAACATTCCGATTTTACAGAACAGGAACCACACCATCAGATAGTTTAACGTCATACCCCCGATATTTAGCCACCCCCTTTTAGCACATGTATGCTGAAAAGGTTTTTGACTTGCCATAAGGGTAATAGGGTTGGGACAATCATATAGATGCTAGGGCTTGACGTCACCAGCCGATTGGTCAGAGGGGGCACTCCGAACGCCCGTCTAGCTTAAGTAATGCGTTGGTTGATATGGACTGCCCAATCATCAGGATTCCCTCCTTAAGCATCACGGGTCACCACCCAATTAGAGTGGGTTCTCTCCGTACGGCCGTCTAGGCTAAGTAATGCCAAAATAGTGGTTGATTGACATGGACTGCCTAACCACAAGGATTCCATCCTTAAGCATCGCAGGTCGCGACCCACTGTCAACGGGTGGCTTATGAGGTGCAGTCGGTGTACTCTAAAGGCCCAGCCGACAGGACCTATTATATATTGTGGTGGTAAAACTGTTTCTTTTAAGATTTTTCCTCATAATGTTATTGCTATTTGTTCATTGGCAAGACAAGATTTAGTCTGTTCGGAATTTCCTAGCAACCCACTCACATTATTGATTTCTCACTAATATCATCTCCATAGGTTAAATCGCGACATTTTTTCTCCTTCTTGTATTTATAAGTAATTACATCGGCTATTAAAGTGATTATATGTTTCTTTAGCCAGAGTAAAATGTGTTATAGTTATTTTAACAGGTAAACAAAGTCTACTTTATCCTCATAACACAGAGACAGATTTTGGAATAACTGAAACTGAGAAGAGTGATTCATTGTGTCAATGGAATAGGAATGCGTATTTTAGTGTTAAGAGTTAATGAGACAGAATAAGGAAATTATACAATAAATAAGAACATTGATGTATATAATAGTCTCACGAATCTCTCTATCCTATCTATCTCTATCTATCTCTCTCTATCATCTATCTCTATCTATCTCTATCTCTCTATCTCTATCTTATCTCTCTATCCATCTATCTCTATCTATCTCTATCCATCTCTCTATCTATCTCTATCCATCTATCTCTATCTATCTCTCTATCTCTTATCTATCTATCTATCTCTCTATCTATCTATCTCTCTATCCATCTATATCTATCCATCTATCTATCTTATCCATCTATCTCTATCTCTCTATCCATCTATATATCTATCTATCTCTATCTATCTCTATATCCATCTATCTATCTATCTATCTCCTATCTCTATCTATCTCTTATCCTATCTCTATCTATCTCTCTATCTATCTCTATCTCTCTATCTATCTATCTCTCTATCTATCTATCTCTCTCTCTCTCTATCTATCTATCTATCTCTCTCTCTCTCTATCTCTATCTATCTCTATCTCCATCATCCATCTCAGTCATCTCTGTCTATCTCTCCATCTATCTCTCCATCTCTATCCATCTCTCCATCTCATCTCTATCTCTATCTCTCTATCTATCTCTGTCTCTATCCATCTATCTATCCATCTCTCTATCTATCCATCTCTGTCTATCTATCCATCTCTGTCTATCTATCTCTATCTATCTATCTCTATCTATCCATCTCTATCTATCTATCTATCTCCGTGTAGCGAAATAGATAGCTTAGAGCCCAGAATGTAACAGTGACGCGTAGACTAGAACGGAAAGGTTTTTAATGATGAATCATCTTAAGACCACATGCCATTTTTTATTAGACGAGACCTGACACATGGCGAAGTGGATCAGTGAGATGGGAGAATGTTAATGGAGTCTGGTACGATGAGTTGACGGAGTGATACGTGCGCTCTTCGTATTAGCTGTTGTGACTTTAGGAGAAAATACAAATCTCATGACCGTAATGTTGCATCTCTTTCTCTCTACAGTTATGGGCACAGGGATGTTAACTATGGATGATCTGTATCCTTACACTTGAATCCACATGAAATGATCACATCACACACACACACACACACACACACATATATATATATAAGGAAGTTTGGTATGTATGCGTCGACCTATAAGTCCAAAACGGGAGGTCACTTATTCGAAATCTTGCATAAACATTAATATCTTTCTAACTAAGAAACACCACAAATTTAATTTCTGGTTTTTGATAATTAAGTAATATAATTCAATAATTAAGAAAAAATTAATAAATACCTTATACTCACCCCTTCATCACCCCCACCCAACTGACGTCGCCATGAGTTTAGTTTTGAACTTACCAGACAGTAGGGTCGATCTCTTACTATTTGTGTGTACATCACTGCACCCACCTCTCTTACTGTATGAAAAAAATACAATGTTCATTTCTAATAAAACAAAAACTACCCTCCCACACCTTCTCCTGTTCTGTCGGCACAAATCGAGACCCTCCTACCTCATCTCCTGTCGGAACTTCAAGCTTTTAAGTAGCGTTGACTGGTTCCTAACTGTTATAAAAAAAGACGAATTCTAAAATAAATTAAAAGAAGCCTTGCACATATTTGTCGATACAAGCGGTGTTAAAACCGCTTTAAAACAGATAATGAGCATCAGTAAAAAAGCAAAATGATATTACATATGTAAATGATACATTTTAAAAAAAAAAAAAATTACGAAAACGGATGCTTTGTCCGAAGTAAAAATACGTACTATAATAAATCCGTTATTGAGATAAAAAAAAATTCTATGAATTATTTTCCTCTTATTATATCTCTAACCACTCACTACCTGGTGTCAAATTATTTTTGTTTAGTTTGGTCATGGACCGGGCCACCCTTATATATATATATATAATATGCATGGAAACTAATCTGCTACATATTGGTTTCATGCTCGTTTAAACAGAGCAATCTTAAGTCGGTTAACATTTTTGAAAATCTTTTTTAAAAATATGGACAAAAGCGATTGTGTGTTGATGATTTGAAATTGTGTAAGTGTCATGTGGTTATATCACAAGCGTGCTTATGTCTATCTCCGTCTGTTCAAATATATTAATCGATCTGATATCTCAGTATTTCAAATCTATCAATTTATGTTCCAATGTGTAGTTGATAGCAGTAGGGAGTGGTTTAAGTCCTTGGGAATTAATTGCATCACTGTTTGATGTGGGTTACATTGAAGCTTAAACTGATTATAAAAAAATACCTGTAATCAGAAACAGATGGAATTGAAGGTCAAGGGAGAGTATCGAAGCATATCAGATGCCAGCTAATTGAAGTCGGTTATAATACAGTGACGAGCCAATAAACCATTTATCAAGCGAATGCAGCAAACTAGCACAACGAGAATACAAGGCTGGTCCTGCTTGGTTGGGAAACTGATCCGATGGGAATTGTGCAAAATCTCATTTTTAGTCACTCAACAAAATGGTATATGCATAATCCAGAATTTGTTCTTGAGAATGAAAACCTAATATTCTCTTGGAATTTAAGATAAAGACTGATCTCCTTATTCCAACCAGAAGACCATGCCTAGTACTGATTAATAAGTAAAAGAGAAATTGTTAACTGGTAGATTGTGCAGTGCCAGCAGATCACAGGTTGAAGATAAAATAAAAGATAAACAAATACCTGGACCTTTCTAGAGAATTGAAAAAAACTTTGGAATATAAGGGTGAAAGCGATACAAATCGTAATTGGTGCACTTGGAACGGTCCCAAAAAGCTTTAAAAAGACACTGGGGGAACTGAAAATCATCGGAAGGACCACCCAGACAACTACATACTTGCAACAAGCTAGAATATTCAGAAGAGTCCTGGAGACCCGAGGAGACTTGTTATCACACACATTCCAGCCAAAGACCATCTGTTAACGCTAATGTGAAAAATTCGCATAATGATGATGATACTACTACTACTACTACTACTACTACTACCAATAATAATAATACCAATAATAATAATACCAATAATAATAATACCAATAATAATTATACCAATAATAATTATACTAATAATACTACTACTACTAATAATAATAATACTAATAATAATAATAATACTAATAATACTACTACTAATAATAATACTACTACTACTACTACTAATAATAATAATAATAATAATAGTAGTATAATACTACTACTACTAATAATAATAATAATAATAATAGTAGTATAATACTACTACTACTACTAATAATAATAATAATAATAGTAGTATAATACTACTACTACTACTAATAATAATAATAATAATAGTAGTATAATACTACTACACTACTAATAATAATAATAATAATAGTAGTATAATATATACTACTACTACTACTACACTACTAATAATAATAGTAGTATAATACTACTACTACTAGTAGTATAATATACTACTACTACTAATAATAATATAGTATATACTACTACTACTACTACTAATAATAGTAGTATATATACTACTACTACTACTATACTACTATACTACTACTACTACTACTACTACTACTACTAATAATAATAATAGTAGTATATACTACTACTACTACTACTAACTAATAATAATAATAATAGTAGTATAATACTACTACTACTATAATAATAATAGTAGTATACTACTACTAACTACTACTACTACTACTAATAATAGTAATAGTAGTAGTATACTACTACTACTACTAATATAGTAATAGTAGTATACTACTACTACTACTACTACTAATAATAGTAATAGTAGTATAATACTACTACTACTAATAATAATAGTAAAGCGGACCTACCAGTGGCATACATATTTTCATTTGCTCGGACTAGTGGTTTATGCAACAAGAAAAAAAAAATGTCGTATTTATAAACGTTTCAAATTACAAGAGGAGAATTAGTTGCGATGTACGAATCTCTTATTCCGTGTCTTGTTCAATGAAAATAAATATATTACCAATTTCTGATAACGATGTCCGATTTAATCACAGCACTTCCGAGTTGCCACAACGAACGGTGTATCTTTCTAATTATATATCTCATATAAATAATATATCAGGATGATGTGTTTATCTAATGCCGTATCTCATAACAGGTATTTATCAAAATGGTTGGACATAGTACAGAGAGGACAGAAAATCATATCACAATATGAAATCATATCACTGGCTACAAGATTAGTTATCTGATATTTATAGTATTTGTGTTTTGATTAATTACCCCAAATGTTTTCTTTTCATTAAAAAGAAAGATACCGTTGACGAGAAATGTAACTAAGTATAGGGGAAAAGTAGAAGACGCTTTTCAGAAAAGACATGCTTTGCGTGGGAAGTTTCGTGGTTGAAGTGATTGTATTTTACACGATGATGTCGGTGACCAGTGTTCAAAACCCTACAAAGGAAATGGAAAGCTGATTTTCAAGTCCTCTACTCCAGTGCTTCTCAACCTTTTTCGGCTTATGGACCATTTTTTATTTTAAAAATTCCCATGGATCAATCCTACTTTTACTTTTAAGCTGTTCCACGTGTTAAAGTAAGTTAAATTCTCAACTGGGAAGGGTCATTATAAGAAGCGCTAAATTAGTTGAATTTTTGTGAAATGGCTAAAACATTTTTGTGGCTGCGAACTCTCTGTGGACCACTAGAAATGTTCTGTGGACCACAGATGGTCAAGCTGGACCACGTTGAGAATCACTGCTCTACTCAATACCAGAAAGTTTGATGCAGAACAATTGTCATATGTTCACCTAATTTGTCTTTAAGCAGTTTCACTACAAATTAATCAAATCTATATACTAATAGACGTGTTTCTTAATGTACAATTAAGAAACGCGTCTTGCAACACTGTCTGGTTACAAATCAGACCGTCCAAAATCCCCCAAGATTAAATATAAATCCTGATTATTTGGTTTTGATTATCCGCTAAATATTTTTCTCATGAGTCTTCACCTCAGCTAAATAATGGATCATTCCATTTTTATAAAAAAAGAAAGGGAAGGGGACATGCTACACAGAAAAATATAAGAAAGAAAGAAAAATATTAGGGGAAATATAAAGAGAGGAGTCAGCCTCTTGGTTAAAGTAATTGTATCTTTTACGATGACGTCAGTGATTAGTGTTCAAACACCTATAAAGAAAATGGAAAGCTGATTTTCGAGTCCACTACTCAATACCAGGAGATTTGACGCACCATAATCGTCATGTTTACCTGAATTGGTTTTACGCAGTTTCACTACAAATTAAGCCAATAATAGGAAATACATCCTGATTTTTAATATTTAATGAAATTATATACTGCCACCCGCGCCGTAACGTACTTTCTCGTTATAGGCACGTGACGTAATGGTTCTCGTCTTAGGAGATTGACTTGGCGACTCAAGTTAAAATACTGGATGAAACCGTTTTAGTTCCCCTGTATTGATAACAGTCTTGCGAAAGGCATGAATCCAAATAGTATCCACTTAACTAAGAGTAAATACTATTCACTCATATAGGTAGGTTATTTTCCCTTGTATTTCTTGATTTATTCTTTCTTTGTTTTTATTGTTGATATACACTATACAATAATATTTTCTATTGTCTTTTCATACTGATGAGATTTATTTTCGAAAGTGGTGTGTCGATATTTGGATTTTACGATTTTCCATGGCTTCAATTGATATATCATTTTTTATTCATTTTATGCTGCACCACACACACACACACACATATGTGTATATGTATCTCAAAATTTAATCGCATTTTCACGGATGTTACCTGATATGATTCTCTCTCTATATATCTCTCTATCTATCTCTCTCCCTCCCTCTCTATCGCCCCACTCTCTCTCTCTCTCTTTGTATATATATATATATATATATATATATATATATATATATATATTATGTGTAAAAAAGTAAAGTCGTCGGGCGGCCTAATATCGGTATCAGCCAGTCAGCGAGGGAGTCTATCCCATTTTCAATAGCGCTAGACCAAGGACATTGTTTTGGCGTCTGAGTTGGGCCGCCACACCTACCATCAGCTCCTTACTTTACCGCACATATCATTGTACTACTCATACGCGGAGTTGGCGAGGACCGGTATCGAACTATGAACCTTGTGGTTTCTAGCCGAACGCTCTACCGACTGAGCTAACCCGGCCCTATATATCTATATCTATCTATATATATATATATATTATATAGAGAGAGAGAGATAGAGAATCATATCAGGTAAAATCCGTCAAAATGCGATTAAAGTTTGAGATTTATATATATATATATATATATATAATATATTATATTATATATAATGTATGTATATATGTGTGTATATGTATATGTATTACTCATAGAGAGAGAGAGAAAATAGACCTTAGAGAGAAGAACAGAAAGAGCAATTTCTAATTTATACTTACGGACTCAAAGAAGGTAATTTAAATTATATTTTCCAATTTAAAACGATAGATTAACTTATCATGAAGCTGTATTCCTGAAACTGATTCTTTTTCTTTTCTGCTTATTTGATGAGTTGATTCTAAGAGCGCCGGTATCGCGATAGTGCACACCTGCCTTTCCAATATTGAACTCTAATGTTAAGAAAATATATTCACCTTGCGTACTTATTAATCATTCAATGTGAAGCTGAATGTTGCCGGAATCTCTGAATAAGGAATGCGTAATGTTCACAATCGGATGCGGAATGATGTTACCATGGATGCAAGTTGAGATTACAACAGAAGAGAGAGGGAATATTTTTGTGAACAACAGAACAACCTGGAAAATATCCAATGAGAAGATGTACAAACATACACGCGCACTTACATGACAGGGTGTTTGACTTATTGCTAACAAATATGGCTGAATTGATGTACAATTCGTATACTATATATGTGTGTGTGTGTGTATATGTATATGTATATATATATATATATATATATATATATATATATATTATATATATATATATATTGATTTGTATGTATGTGGATATGTGTGTGTGCGTGTGCACGTTTCTAAACTTTTATTTATATATATACAGTGAGCAGTACATTTCGTATTCAATCCAATCTCTGCAATATAATCTATGTCTCTATCTCTATCTCTATCTCTATCTCTATCTCTGTCTCTATCTCTATCTATGTCTCTATCTCTATCTATGTCTCTATCTCTATCTATGTCTCTATCTCTATCTATGTCTCTATCTCTATCTATCTATCTATCTCTATCTATCTATCTCTATCTATCTATCTATCTCTATCTATCTATCTATCTCTATCTATCTATCTATCTCTATCTATCTATCTATGTCTCTATCTCTCTATCTATCTATCTATGTCTCTATCTATCTATCTATCTATCTATGTCTATCTATCTATCTATCTATCTCTATGTCTCTATCTATCTATCTATCTCTATCTATCTATCTATGTCTCTATCTCTATCTATCTATGTCTCTATCTCTCATATATATATATATATATATATATATATATATATATATATATATATATTCCTACTGCTACTTGTTAAAAATAAACAATGGATTCATACACCAATTACACCCTGTTATTAAAAAAGTATGACCAGACATTTAGTAAAGATGGAAAAGAAACTCGTCACACAGAATTGTCCGTTGAGATCCAACACCCCCCATATATATATATATATATATATATATATATATATATATATATATATATTCCAAGAAAGAAAAACGACTTTTGGTTATTATAAATTTATTTCCACCAGAACTCAATATGAGTCTCGTCTCATCAGATAGCCTATTACATAAATACTGAAAAAAACTTGAGTAGAAAAAATATTTTTTCTTATCCTTTTCTTTTATAAGACCAGTGAAATCTTACCTCTTTGAACACACCCACATACAGATAGAACAGCACTCAAATACATTTGTTTTAAAATTCAGATCGGAAATGTACATTTTAGATGCAAAGTAACCATCACACACACACACACACACACATGCATATATTTATCTATGATTAATAATTAGATTAATAATATTTTTTCTTTTATAAAAAGTTAATTTTCTTTGAAACTCTCGTCCCCAGAATGTTATCCTTTCGTAGAATATTAAAACATCATAAAAGATATGAGGTGTTATTCATTAACCTGGTCTACAGAATTGAATCTCCCTGCGAAAATACCACCCTGTCCGTGGGGCGTTAGAATGCACCAAATGCACCTCTGCAGAGGGGTAAGACTCATCCAATGAGGCCAGCGGTTGCCGTGGGTGGCGATCCGTGATGCTTAAGGATAGAACCTTATGGATGAGCAGTTCCTGACTTGCAATACTCCACTTTGGCCCTATCTTGGGCTAGATGGGCGGTTGGAGAGACCCCCTCCGATCAACCGGCTGGTCACGTCAAGCCCTAGTAACTATATGATTGCCCAACCCTATTGCCCTTATGGCAAGCCCCAACCCTTTTATCATATGAGTGATAGAAGGCGGTGACTGAGGGTCTACATGTCCTGGGAATGACGTTAAACTTTATCTAATGGTGAGGTCCCACTTTTGGAGGTTTAGGGAAATGACCCACCGAGGTTGATATGCCGTAAAACAAAACAAATCAAACCAAACCTGCGAAAATAAAAGTTGAAGGTTTAAATATATAGACATAGTTTCATGCCTTTTAGTAGGGTTATTTTTTTTATTTGTCTCTTATGATCAAAATATCTAAAATGTTGATACTTTTTTTCTCGAAAATATATTAATTTTATCTCCAAAATATAATACTAGGGCTTATTTTCGAGTTATGTCCAGTGTTTGCATCATATGATTTCATTGGTAAGAATACTTATTTCTTTCGTCTGTCTACCGCACGCAACTAGGGTTTATCTAAGGGAAGGGCTTATATCAAAATCATCCCGAAAAATCACTCTAGTTCTTATTTTGCAGATGGGGCTTATTTTTGGGGAAACACTGTAGATTGTGCCGATTTTTTTCCATGGGAAGTAATTCTCCGTCTTGAGAGAGTCTGTTCCTTCATTTTCCGAACGGTATAACGGATACGAAATGCAATAGTTACAATACAAATGTTTAAAAAAAAAAAAGAAATTGCTAAAATTGTCCAAAATTACAAGTGAAGATCTAAAAGGTATAAAGAAAGAATAACAAAGTAAACAAAACCTGAACAAAAGCGACTTTGATGTCTGTCAACTGCATAGGAAACTGCAAGTGAATTCCTCGCACAAAGAAACGTTTGAAGATTGCACTGGAGAATAGGGTTAATTTTTTCTACGTTTTTAGGACAGCAAGTTGTAGTCACATGAAACAAAATCAACCTATTAGTGCCTGATGGCATCCAATGGGTTCGGCGTCGTCAAAGAAAATTGTTTCTTATCAATAATTAAGCAAGGTGAGCAAAACAAAGATCTAAGTTTGTATGAGCTTCAGGTAGTTCCGTTTCCGTGACATAATCATTTGTGCTGGTTATATTAATACACTGAATGCCAAAATGTTGTATTATTGCATAGTAGCATCAAATTCTATATGTTATATACCGGCTTCAAATTCACGGCCCTACTTCGTGTATCTGCATACGTAGGGCGTATCGTCTCTAACCCTAGACGATATATGTAGTAGTCGCTTAACGAAATATACAACACCTGGGTATAGTAGGAGTTTTGACTTTATTTCTTCTTCTCGGCCGGTGGGTGGCGAGCTTGAAAATAGGAATGCCCAAGGGTTGACGATGACTACTACTACTGCTGGGATGACTGGCGATGTTGGGTAAAGGGGTGGCTGGTGGCGTCTCACCGCCCTTGATCGCAACGGACCGTGTCGACGGTCGCTCCTTGGTCTCTGTTCGCCGTCCGCTCTGACTCTCCACCTGACTCTCTATTGTCTGACTGCTGTCGGTTTCGCTTTTGTATTGACGACACGCCTACGCATCTTTATCTTTTGATCTGATGACGGACGTCTGTTTTATCTTCTCCCTGCTTCCTTGACCGGAAAGCCTCGCTTTCGTTTTCCCCTTTTTTTAATATATATTTTTATATTTTTCTTTGTCTTTTTGCCGGAAGCTTCGTTTTCCGGCCGAGAACAATACAACAGTAATAACCATACTCCAGAAAGCTCATGACATGCAAGACCCCAAATGGGCGCTTACTTAGGTTAGACGGGCCCCTCAGATCAATTAGTTACTCATGTCAAACCCTAGCAAATACGATTGTCACCCTATTGCCCATATGGCAGTGGCTGAGGGATTTTACGTCCTGGGTATGACGTTAGTCTATATGATAACGCTCCAATTGTAGAGATCTGGGGTCCGTAGAGTACGCCTTCGTCACCATTACTCCTAGGTCCACTCTGACCGGAGTGGTAGTACATGTTAGGAATCCATCCATGGTGATTAATAGGAAAATTAGCATTTAGAAAATGTTCAAAATTGAGTTTAATAAAAGATTTGTAATACCCATCATGCATGAATAGAACAAAACTTCTACGGATAAAATACGACAAGAGGTCAATTAAAGCAGAGTACAGCTGGTTTGAATTGGGACTTTTCCATCTCCAATGTCGCTTGTACCAATGCTAAAAATCTGTATCCTGGTTTTTGCAGAGAGGAGATAGCGTTAATGCACTTTGAAGTCATGCATCTAAATGAAAAGCAAGCAGCTTCATCCAGGAATTGAACTCTGGTTACCATTTCTTAAAATAATACCTGTCACACAAAGTGCCGGACACACACACACGCACACACACATATGTTTGTTGGAAATATAATTTAAAGAAAAATATATAAACTTTGGTATGAATGAAATTTATTATGGTCGACACGTTTTTTCTACCAAAATACACACACTGTATAGTATTTTATTTATAATCATTTTGATTATAAAAAAAATAGTTATAGAAAACAAAATTAAGCGTTTAAATAGGATATCGGGACAGTGTTGTGATTTAAAAAGAAACGTGTAATGCAGGTGGAACATTCGAAATTAATTACGTCATAAAATTGCGTCATACTTTTAAAAAAGTCAAAATTTGAAAGAAAAATAACTAAAAAATTTCTTCCATACCATATTATATTTTCTTCCAATTATATTTTGAAGATATCTGTCGGATTTATTTCCATTTTTTTCTTACTTATACCCCCACACACAAGCGTGTCGTGTAATGGTTAAGTCATGGGAAATGGACACGTCACCCCGAGTTCAAATCCTGGACGTGCTAATTGCATTTCATTTAGCGCTAATACCCTTGGGAAAGGTATGAATCCTACTCTCCCTCCAGCTATGGGTAAATACCAAGGCAGACTGGGCTCTTTAACCATGGCTAGGAAACCAGTCTAGGAGAAGGAAAACTCTGAATTCAAACCCGTTGAACTCCTCTTAAGAAATTGACCTTGTCACTTCCTGCTCGTGCAGAGGGGTTGGTAAATAGATATGCCCCCCCCACACACACACACACACACAGAAATAGAGATTATCATGCGTCTCCACACATTTAGACTGTAGGTGTAACAACTTGTATAATTGTGATCTTCCAATGACAATCAAAACCTTACTTTTCAACATATATGTCGCATCATTACCATTATATATATTTGTATATACTCACACATGATTGAGACGCCAACGAACGAATTTAGACGCCTTTCGTAATACCGTATTAAAACCTCTAGGTGCCCCAACTCATATAATTTTGATCTTGCTATGAAAATCGAAACCTTACTTTTATCCGAGCTTGAGAATAGACCACAGATACCCGGGGTAATGTCCTGCTACCCGAATTACATGCAATAACCATTAAAATAATTATTCTTAACCTTGACGTTTGTCTTTGACATGAGAAACGAGGTGAATCTCTCCCTTTGCTGTGAGCCAATAATAGGTCAGCGTATCTTCAAACATCAACCGCGTACGTTCTCTCCGCAAATTTCCAGCGAGTTTATCGATTTCGTTTTGGTATAACAACTGCTTGTTGTCAATGCCAATGGACACTTGCGCTGTACACAAGCCGCGGTGCATGGCACACACACACACACACACACACACACACACACACCCTTGAAGGTATATCTTCGTGCAGAAGGGACGCGGTCTTGTTTGTCACTCAACCCAAACATATTGAATTATAAGCATGGAAAGCTGTCCTCGCTTGATTGAGGAAACACCGACAGCGGCCATTATAGCTATCTTCATCAGTGATGGGTAGAAATTGAAAAGGTTGCTACATAGAACATCATATGTCCATGGCAAGCAACAAAGCTTCAGTCTTCTAAGAACTATCTCGTCTTCATACGCACGTTTAATGATATTTAGTTCCCTTTACTGCCGAAATAAATATACACATACACGTATAGTCAAATATGGAAGCGTTTTTATATATATATATATATATATATATATATATATATATATATAAAATAAGTGTTATTTAGTATCGGTGAATTGAAAATTAAGGGTTTAAGAAGTTAAGTTATTTATGTGTTCTGAAGTACAATGCATTTACGATGCGATTATTACCATTGGTTTCAAAGCAGCATATTAGCTACAGATAACCAGGAAAATAGCTTGTGAAAGAATATACAATGACGGTAAATTCCTTTAATCTTAGATATAATTGACATTCGCTTTATATTCACAGCACAATAATAAGTGACTAATACGTTGTTTTGAAACCAATAGTAACGATCGCGCCTTATATCTATTGTCCTCTATAACGCGCGCGCGCACACACACACACACACACACACACACACACACACACACACACACATACATACATATATATATATATATATATATATATATATATATATATATATATATATTAGTTTTTTTTATTATTATTTTTATAGTGAGTTAGAAGCATTAATTAAAATGTAATAATATATTTTTGAAGGCGAAATAATGCAAATTTATGTTTAAAAACATATTTATTTAATTTTTTTTAATTTTTTTTTGTTCCCTTAATATTTTCAGGCTATGCCATCTTCAGAGAGTTGAAAATTTTTTTTTTAAATTTCATCTGTATTTGTTAAACTCAACTGTGATGTTAATCTGTTGAATGTTTTAATGTAAAAGCAAACGTTCGGCAAAGATTGTGAAACTCCGTTAAACCCCTGTGGCGTCTTGTTTCGCGGGATGTTTTGAAAATCATTTCAGATATAAATATATATATATTTTTTTATATACTATAAAAATAATGAGGCCCTGTTCGGGGATATTGAAATAAAGATTTTTAAAATTATTTTTATAGTGAGTTAAAAGCATTAATTAAAATGTAATAATATATTTTTGAATGCGAAATAATGCAAATTTATGTTTAAAAACATTAATTTTTTTTTTTAAACAAACACATGGGATCTAACGGAGTTAGAACTCTGAATTCAAATCTATTGAACTCCGCTTAAGAAATTGACCTTGTGTCACATCCTTCCATGTGGAGGAGTTGGTAAATATATATATGTCAGAAAATTTCCAACGGGTATATTAACCCTTTTTGGGCTGTGTAAGACCGCATGAAGTATTTTATTAAGGAATATGACTAAGGATTTGATTAATTTGCAAACAAGTCTAGCTTCAATTGACTATTCATAATACTAATGATATAATCATAATTTTATGGTTTCAAGTAATTATTCTGATTTAACAATGATAATGATAATAATAATAATAATGAATCCATACATTTATATTGTATTAAAATATCTGATACATTGCTTATATTTCTTCTATTCTTATCATTTTCAAATTATATTTGACTCTTAGATGGAAACCTAACAAGAACGCCCATTCCGTGTCAGAGTATAAATTAGTTTAATGGCAGAGTAAGTATGATTCTACACACACATATTTACCATCAGATTCAGTTTAGTTTCCTACCGAGAGCACACATTTTTGAGTAGGCTTTACCCTTCCACACAGTTGGTGAATACTATGTCTCGAAGACAAAGTGTATTTTCAATAGAGTAAAGGGTACAGTGCAACCAAAAATTATGTAAACCAGAAAGTTGTAATTTGAACGATATCTGTTCTTTAACTTTTATTAGAACATTTTTATTTCACACACGATTGATTGATTTTAATGACATCTAAACACGTCCAGGGTTAATTTAAGTGGAGAATGTATCTTATCCTCATAACCAAGTCGTCGTGATGGCATGTATTTCCCTGACGCTCTCTCACCAATCCTCCTATCAGTCATCGCTCACGGCAAGTTCTTCAACAAACATACAGTGTCCGCACATAACTGTTCAATGTACTTTATTCCTAGTAGGCCAAAATTGGTGGGTCTATATTTAAGTGTCCACAGAAGAACTTTGCTTTGGATTTCGTCCTTACTTCTTCAACAGTGTCTAGCATATCTTGTTCGTCTTTTCGATTTTGACGTATATACGTATGTTGTCTAAGAGGTTTGTTCATGGTACATATTCACATTTATGGTACCATTATAATATGTGGCCTACGAAATCATCATATTTTAGAATATTTTAGAATTAAATAGATCTCTGATTCATGTAAATTATGGATACATTCATTAATTATTCTTAATTACTATATACAGCTTATGACAGAATTGCATTTCTTGAAATTGAATATTTGTGAAAAATAATTAGTTTCAATAAATTGCCTACTACTGTAACGTTAAGTATCTAAGCATAAGTTTACTCGCAGAATCTAGTAGTTCTTTGGTCAGTATCAAGCGGGTGAGCACTTGTTGACAATTCAATGGTTTTCATTCATGAGTTCCCTGGCATGAACAGTACCTCTTGTTTTTCATGAATTTTATTTCCTTAATGAAGTTATTAGATGATGCTCTTAACTTCGTTCCAACGGTCAGTACCAATTATTTTACTTCGTGCAGTGTACAATATTACATCTCAGGATATCTGCAGTCGCTCGCCTCTCACCAGCTCGGACTGATTCAAAATCTAAGGTTCCCTCATTAAATAGAAATCGTAGTATCTTCTAGAATCTTCTCGAACCTTTCGAACGTACTAACTGCTTTACCAAATTACACGCGTCACTTAAGAGGTGTCAACCATCCTTTCTTCTGATTAAACTAAATTTTACTAGCATAATCCCAGACTTAATGGCTCCGAATAGACTCAAAGGTGCTAATTAGTTTTACATTGCTTCCCCACTCCCGTAAGGTCTGAGAATCATGATACATCCTATTAAGGTTTCTCTGTGTCTACAAATATGGTGTTTAGGTCCATTATGCTACACTACTTATATCTATAAATATACTCTTACTGAGGTAAGACACATTCAAACTGGTAGACCACATACTATAACGGCACTCATTTTATTTCACGCCATCACAAAATCTTGTATAGTACATTTCACTTAATCTTTACCTTATTTTTTATTGCACCCATGGGCGAGGTTAAGAATACGCTGGTTATATACCCTGTATAGAAGTAATACACCACCGAAAAAGGTGATGTTATGGATTTGTGTTGATGTAATTACGTATGTATCTGTACACGTTTTATTGGTGGTGTACGTACATTTCATTTAATTTCAGTTCAAGATCTTGCCAAAATAGTGTACATTGCAATTAATGTATCATAATTTTTTTCCATAAAGATAAAGTCTGAATAATTAGATTATATTTTTTTTAGAAACGTCTTGGCGGTCCCTACTGTCGTAAAACAAAACAAACATCTCAGTGGAGTGAATCTGCTACTTTTTAAGGAAGTAATTTTTTTAAAATATTAAACGTTTTATTTTATCTATTTAATTTACTCAACCCCCTCCCCCAGACAATATATTTCAAAAGATTATTTTTACACAGCCTGGGGGCATTTATTTTGCTAGTGCAAATAATTTGCACACAACTATATGGTTCAAGCAAGTGTTTCTATTTAATAATGGATATTTGTTTGCACACAGTTATATTCTCTCCAGTCCGACTATTTTATCCTAATAATCTTACAGACAAATCGTTTGGTTGGTTGGATTTTATGGCATGTCAACTCTTGTTGGGTTATTTTATGTCGAAAACAGTTTGTTTTATTCATTCTTCTTGGGTATTTGAATATTTTTCAATCTCAAATTTTCAAACACAAAGTGCTTGTTTTACACTTTTGTATTATTTGGTTTAGTAGCAGGACGTTTGGATATACCACAGTATGATAATTTAATTATCACAGTGTTTGATATGTTTACGTAAGCTATAAAAAAACAAAAACAATATATAAAAAGTATAATCTTGACTTAACTCTCACATTTTCTTTCTTTCCTTCTCTTCATCTTTTCATTGTATTCAAGTGAAACAGAGTAGCGTTATCGCTCCCGTGCGTTCACCCCTCTCCAACTTTACCCTATTGTCTCTTTTTTTCTGAATATATTTTCTCTGAGTAGCATACACTTTTTCTTCCCTTTCTTCATAATAAAATGGAATGGTCCATTAATTAGCTGACGTGACGACACTCATGAGAAATAATAATTCGGCTGATCAGCAACCCCAGATAATCAGGATTTACATATTTGAATTTCATCATGTAGGATTTGGACGGTCTCATTTTTACAATGGTGTTGTAAGATGATATCGAACATACAATTGAGAAACAATAGTATTATATATATATATATATATATATATATATATATATATATATATAATCTCAAAAATTCGCTACATTTGGATGACAAAAGATATACATATGAGACATGACCAACATATATATGGCGCGAATGCCCACGTTGGTGAATATTGTAACGTCTTTCGTTTTTTGCAGTATTAAGGTTTTTTGTTTTGTAAACTCATTTGACTTTCCTCTCCGACCCAAACAACTACGGGAGTGAATGAGCTCTGATGATGATTTTTGTAAAATCGAAATATTGATCAGTATCAGCTATGATTATATTATAAATTGTTTTCTTCTTTAACAGCATTGTGTGATGCTTTCATTCCACCTTTTCTTACTCATATATATATATATATATATAGATAGATAGTTGATATCTTAGAGCCGTGTGCAAGAACTTTTTTAATGTATGTATATATATATATATATATATATATATACGCGCAATGACAGCACTTCTCTAACTTCTATACATAAAATAACCTTAGATAGGTTGGAATGCCTTTAAATCAATCTCTCTACTGATTCTTCATATATCTGAGCAACTAGGTTTTCCAACTACGTGAATCTCTCTAGCCATTGATTTATGTTGATGCGTTTTTGCGCGTGGCTCTACACGTTTTCTCATATTGTATCACAGAGTATAAATATATATAGTCTACTTGATATCATATAGACCGTGTGCAAGAATTTTATAAAATGTACATACGTGCAATTTACGCAATTCTCTAACCTCTAAATATAAAATAACCTTAGATGGTTTGGTATGCATTTAAATTAATCTTCCTACTGAGTATTCGTATCTGTGAGCAAAAAGATTTTCTGTTGGGATTTTTCTGGATATAAGGTGTGTACCAGATGGCTACTTGCATTTAAAGACTCGGCGATAATCATGTGACCAACCTATTGTCCAATCACTGACAGTGCTCTGCCGCTGCTATTATTATTCATACTGGCTGTTCGGGTCATACCTAATCATAACTACTTGAATCTTCGTGGACGACGGAACATAGGATTATATTGAAGGACTTATTCACTTACCAAAGGATTCTATAACTCAGGAATTACTTACTTATTTACTTTAAGTTCTTTACAACTGGCCAAAGATGGCGGTCAAAAACTTAAAGTTTTCAACCATCATGAACCTCTCGGGCCTTGGGTTGATTCGTTTAAGCGTGTGGCTGTACACATTTTTTTATTGTACCCTGACATATCCACTGCCTTTCATTTAAAGACCTTATCAAAATAGTGTACATTGCATTTAATATACCATAAATAACAACAAGTGCACATGCTTTTTAAAAAAATCTTTTTGGGTATTAAGTTGTTTATTCTCTTTGTACTCCCTTTCTTTCTGATTATATTTTCTCTGTGTAGCATATCTTTTCTCTTCCCTGTTTCTTTATAATGAAAATGGAATGTTCCATTGGTTGGCCGACGTGACGACACTCATAAGAAATAAGAATTCGTCAGATAAGCTACACCAGATAATCAAGATTTACATTTTTACATTTCATCTTGGACGTTTTGGACGGTCACATTTTTTAACCAGAGGGTGTTGCAGGATGATAACGGTCGCACAAATAAGGGACACAAGTATTATGAGATAGGACTACTTTATAAATAACCGTGTGCAAGGAATCTTTTTAGAATATAAATATAAAAAAAGTCGTCGGGTTGGCCTAAAGTCGGTATCAGCCAATCAGCGAGGGAGTCTATCCGCTTTTCACTAGCGCTAGACCAAGGACATTTTTTTTAGCGTCTGAGGTGGAATGCCACACCTACCGCCAGCTCTTTACTTTACTGCACAGATCCCTGTACTACTCATACGCTGAGTTGGCGAGGGCCGGTATCGAACTAGGAATCTTGTGGTTTCTGGCCGAACGTTCTACCGACTGAGCTAACCCGGCCCTTGAATATAAAACGCGCAATTTACGCAATTCTCTAACTTTTTGTTGATGTGTTTACGCATGTGGCTGTACACGTTTTCTTAGTGGTAGATATCCACAGCATTTTATTTAAAGAGCTTACCAAAAATAATGTAAATTGCACTTAATGTACCATAGATAACAAGTGCAAATGCTTATTTTATCCATTTGGTATTAATTGGATTATTCTCTTTATATCCCCCCCCCTTCTGTTAATAACCACATTCCTATCAATTAAACAACAATGAGAATGATTGAAATCGATGAGTTTTATATTAGACAATCTTATAGATTCCATATTTGTAATTTCAAGTTTTTCCCGTGGTTCTCTCTTTGATTAGATTGATAATCATATACATTAAATGAAAATAAGCATCTTTTCATTATCTCATTACTCCATCCTCAAAGACACTTGAATTACCTCCCCTTAATAGCTTACCCTTGAATAGATCACACTTTGTAAGTTTGCATGGAAAATTAAAACGTCATTCAATTCCATTAGTAAATTGCTTTTCGGTGAATTTCTATTTTTAATAACACCTTTTCATTTTCAGTTAATCATTGTAATGAATAAAAAATCAAATAGAAAGGCCAAACGTGCGATCCAGGACGAGTTGTTTAATTTCTCTTTTCATAAATGCGTGATATAATTTTTCGAATCTATAGCGGAAGGTGCAGCCTCGTAATGCCAGTTAATTTCAGTCATGTGCACCCTCACAGATTAAAACCGTTCCAATCAACGACAGCACAGGAACAAAATCGTTACCACAAGTTGGAGCTATGGCGTGCTTTAAAGCGCACATCGATTAATCAATATAAATTTAATCTCGGATGAAAACGTGACGTAGCTTAATATCGGTATGGAAGCTCAAAAATACAACAAATTTTGATTCAATACTATTATCTCTAAAGTGTTCGGTTTAATGATCAACTAAAATATTGAAATACATATATGTGTATAAAAGTATTGCGGTGAACATTTCTCCACCCCCACCCACCCCTACGCTTCATTATAAAATGGACTGCTAAGCAAGACCTGATTATACTAACTATCCAAATGCTGAATTAAGCCTAAATAAGATTTCCCTGTTTCTCTGAATGTTTGAGATGAGGCTTGATGATTAGTATTATCTGAGTTATTCGGACTATTGTACATTGTTGTCTGTACAACGTTTCGGTTGATGTACCCTCCGGCCTTCTTCGGGTATTTCTTGTCAGACTCGGGAAACTTCTTTTCCCGATTACCACAAGAAGGTTCCCGAGTCCGAAAAGAATGTTCCGTGTTCAAAAAGAAATACCCGAAGAAGGCCGGATGGCACATCGGCCGAAACGTTGTACAGATAACAATAAAGATGAGGACAATAGTCCGAATAGCATAGATGTTACTAAGATTTCCCGGCTTGTATTCTTTTTTTTTTATTCCATTAAAAGTATAGAATATATTTTGTTTTTTACTAGTTAAAATTCCGTAGAATTTAAACATGAATAAACTCGAATAAAACATCGAATGCGACTAAACAGTAATGACAGTGATTTATATAATATCGAAGGGTATACTCTTATGTACAATAGATTTGATATTGTTGCATGAGCACACCGTGAGCGAGGTATTTCGAGAGTGGGGTGGAATAAAGGGCGTAATTGAAATAAGCACCTGGCCTGTTCCACTCTAAGACATTCTGGACCATTCTTAAAATATACAAAGAAGTATCTCTAAGATGGCTCAAAATAATGACATTAATGACTATGCCCAATGCACTATATCCGGGTGAATGCATAAACAGTCTGTGCCAAGAAAAGAAGTAGGAAGTGGACTCGCCAGCATTGAGGTTGTGTAGATTCGACAATTCAAATCGTATATTTTTCTTATGAGCAGTAGATTTGATATTGTTGCATGAGCACAGCCCAAGTTTGGTAATTCGAGAGTGGAGTGGAATGAAAGACGTGATCTTGGAGTACCGGGAGCAATGATTCCACTGGGGGATACACACGTGAAATTTTCACAGACAGAAGATGAAAAAGCATAATTGTTAATTGATTCTGTTAAATTAGAAAAGGGGCGAAATAGAAAACAAAGTGAAAATGGTTGGTTGGTTTTTTATGGCATATCAACACATTAGTTCATTTTATGGCGAAAATGTTCTTTTAAAACTCATTTTCTCTATTTAACCCATAGATGGAACCCTAACGTAATACAACTCCGGGTTAGAGTGGACCTGGGAGTTATGGTGATAAAGGGGTACGCCACCCGAGCTTTAGAACAGGAACTCCATCACCATTAAGGGTTTAATGTCATATCGAGGACAATAAGACCCTCATCCACCGCCTTCTAACACATATATGATAAAAAGTGTTGGGGATTGTCCTAAGAACAATAAGGTTGGGACAACCAAATAGGGGCTAGTGCTTTGATCGGAGTGGGCCTCTTTGACCGCCAGTCTATCCTAAGCAAGGACCAAAATGGTTTGTAAATGTCATGGACTGCTCACCCACCAGGGTTACATCCTTAAGCATCGTGTGTCGTCGCCTACAGCTAACAGGAGGCCCCATTGGGGAGGGGTCTTACCCCTCTGCAGAGGCACATGTGACAGGACCCGTAGTGAAAATCTGTTTATGGGAATCATCAATGATTCTGGTAATAAAATAAAATTAAGGAACGAATGTTTTCTTTTCAGTTTACACCCTTTTACCTACTAGAGATAATGGCATATTCCAAAAACAACTGGGTGGGATAATATGGAGGATGGGTTGTCTCCCAAGCAGCGAGTATCCCCTATCCACACTGCCGTTGTGGTCCAAAGGACAGGTAAAAAAAACAAAAAAAATCAATGCAGTTTGGCTAGGATAATGTCACATAAATTGTTGAACAGCGCAGAAGTTCAGCCTCAAACGACCTTTTGGGACTCCAGCTCCGGATTTGACGTCGTGTTTTCCTCCCTAACCTTTCCTTGGAATGTATAACCGCTTCGCAGCGGAAGTTTCATAATTGATTTTACCTTCTCCTCAATGGATTGCCGACTAAGGTTAAGGAACCCCATCTGCCCAATTAGGGGATTCATATGAGTCGTAAGTACCACAATTATTCTTGTCAGTAAATTTAAGTGAATGTTAGATAAATCAAATGCGTGATTCCTGTCGTGTTGGCTGGTCTTTACGCTGACTGCATCGCCGGTGGAGGGATAAGACCCCCCCCTCCTCGGAAAGAGGTTCTCTTGGGTATGACAGTAAACTGCATCTGTTGCGGAGGTCCCAGTTCTAGATCTCTATGGGAGTGTGGTGTACTCGTTAATTGCCATTACTCCTAGGTAAACTCTGAACCTCTTTCCATGTATGAGTAAAATAAATATGTTATGAAATTATTTATATAAGTAATACTTGATGATATTCGTTACGACCTTTTGAATGTGTCTTTGATTAGTTATAATGACTAGAAAAAGAAAACGCACTTTGGGCACCGTAAAACAGTATTAATAAAATATATTGCCTGAGTGGGTTCGAGTTAAAAATTCAATGTTGTAGGTTTTTTATCATAAGTAAGTAAAATCATCAAAAATATTAAAGAAGTACAAAAATAAATTAATTTGAAATAGAAACTTCTGCCACCCGCCTCAAATAAAATGCCGTGTGCATCTATTAATTATTAATCAAATAATTATATTGAATATTTTACAAATCAATTTTACAGAAAATCGGAAGTAGTTATTCATTTGTAAACTTTTAGTTAACCTCTTGTTATTGAAAAAGGGGTGATAGTAAAAAATAATTTCTTGCATTGATTACAAATTTCGCAAACAACTTTTTTTCCATTAAAAGGCAAACGATTTTTTAATTGAATTTATTCTTTATATAGTTTCTCTATCTAAATGATATATAGTTTATTTATTAAATGGAAAGGATTATAATGTTGAATTATAAGGAACAGCTTTTATTTATTCTAATAATATTCATTTTTCTTTATTTTATGAGGATTTTGGTAATTGTGATGTTGGGAGGACGTAGTTTTTGTTACTGACAAATAGTTATCGAATCTCCATTTTTAATAGATTTCTGAAGTATTTTGTATTAAATTATCAGCATAACTGTCATTGTATAACTAAATATTATCAGTATTCATCGTCAATTTTCAACCTAATTTATATATTTAATTTCCCGTATTATAGACAAGAAAATACGTTACATTCGTTAACATTTGTTTAAAATGTATGAAAGGATTTGTTTTCCAATAGATTAAGTAATGATATTTAATTTTATTTAGATTAAAGCTAACAAATCTCCATTAAAGATGTTTGTTTACTAAAACAAATTTTAATCCCAGCTTAAAAAAGAGAATATATAATTCTCGAATCTTGACAAAGACAAATCTATTTCCAAAATTGAAAATATTCTATGCTACGTTTTACTTTAAAAAAAGAATTCAAAAGAATTAGTAATTCTGCCATTTAATATTTCCCTACCACCCAAATACTCGTGAGCAAAAGAGCTTACTCCAAAGCAGATAATGCCTATACTCTATGGGGAAAATAGTAAGGTATAGTTCGCTCTTTAACCTTTGAGAGGTAACCACTCTAAGAGAAGGAATTTATACCTGTTAAACTACGCATAAAACATTGACCCCGTTTCACATCCACCTCATGTGGATAGGTTGGTTAGCGCTATTGAAAAGTGGATAGACACACTCGCTATCTGGTTCATACCGATTTAACGCTACCCAGATGAGTTTAGGTTATATATATAAGCAACACCTCCGCACAAGTAGGATGTGACACGAGTTCAATTTCTTAAGTAGAGTTTAACGGGTTTGAATTCCTAATTTTCCTTCTCCTAGACTGGTTACTTAGCCATGGTTAAAGAGCAGTCTGCCCTACTATTTTACCGATAGCTGTAGGGAGAGTAGTTGGATGCATATCTTTTCCAATGGTATTAGCGCCATGCGAAATGCAAACAGCCTCGTCCAGTTATATATATATATATATATATATATATATATATATATATAGTTCAATGAGAAATCAAACAAATAAAAGTTTTTGCTTTTATTTATTTAATTACGGGAACGGTATTACAACCAGCGGTTTCTTGCTGAAAGCATTCATCGGGTAATACGAAAAGTTCCTTTAAAAATGACAGAAATTGTGTGTATATATATATATTATATATATATATATATATTATATATATATATATATATATATTGTAATATGCTTGAAGCATTGACGTTGTTACTAGTGGCTGAACAGCCTCTAGCAACAATTTCAGTTCTAGTAATCTTCTGTAGAAGGGAGTTTTATCCCGAAATATTGAGAATAAATTACAGGTTAACAACACCACAGTTACCTTTTTTCTTTACACTTGCATTGTGATAGCCTTCAAACCAACAATTATCTATATATAAACATCACAGATTGATTGTTAGAACATTGATTAGGAGTCTAGGAGAAGGAAAACTCTAAATTCAAACCTGTTAAACGCCGCTTAAGAAATTCACCTTGTGTTACATCCTGCTTTTGGGGGAGGGGTTAGTAAATATATCTGTGGGGTCGGGGGGTACGCATATACAAATATAATCACAAACATTTATGAATATATATGTATGTATGTATGTGTGCGTGTGAGTGTCTCTGAAAACATAGTTGTATATTTCTATGTCATATCGTGTGTGTGTGTGTGTCTGGCTATGTGTTTGCGTGTCATATATAATTACTTTTTTCCGCATAAGGCCTCTTATTTGAACGGTCAGATAATTATGGCAAAAATATATTTTCGTTTTTTTTTTTCCTTTCTCTTTCTTTTGTTGTTCGCTCTAAAACGAGCGACATGGCGTATCACCCGATCAGTAATGGTGAGAAATTAAAATAGCACAGACGACAGACAGATATTTAGACGTTGAGTTTAGTTCCAAAATATAATCTGTTCAGACATTTTAGATCCTAAATTTAGGTAAGGGCTACACTGCAAGGTCTTCTTCTTCGTCTTCTTCTTCTTCTTCTTTAATTTTTTCTTTTTATATAAATATCATGTAATTATAATGAAAAAAGTTTTCAGATATGCGATACAAGTACTAACTACTTTTGATTCGTGACATTAAGGAGCGATTGTACGATTAAAAGCGGTAGTTTTGATGCAAAACAAAACTTTTCTGTTTGTTTTTTGTTTGTTTTATGTTTCGTTTTTTTTTTTTTTGTTTTTTTTACTCGGCAAATCAATAATGTTATCAAAAATATATAAAATACTTTAACATTTGAAAGTAGGTATATATATATATATATATTTTACGGAAGAGATCTCTGGTTTTTTCACGACATAAAGGTAAAATGCAGAAACTAAAATCTCTTCTTGAAAACAATATCTTATAAAAAGAAAAAAGAAGCGAAAAAGTTATAAATGGTAAAGTGTTCCCAAAAAGCAAACGAGGATAAGAGAAAAAAATGAAATATACATATTCAGTGCAGATATAATCTTTAAGAAACAGAAATATTTGTTGTATTGAACAAAGAGGAGAAATGAAGAGAACAGAAGAAAAAAAAAATGAAGATAAGGAAGGATAATAAAAAAATACACGTAAAAAAAATACAAATAAAAAAAAAACACTAACAAATAAATTAGACAAAAACACAGAAATATTATGTTATTTATATTAGCTCTTAAGGTTTTTTGTTTGTTTATTTTTTTCTTGTTCATAAACAGAACAAAGTTTGGAAATGAACCAAAAGAGTATGAGCTGATCAGTAAATAAAGAATAAATGGAATCTTAACGGAAAACAAAAGTAAAACGCAAACCGATAAAAGAACTGTAGAAATTAAGCAAAAAAAAAAAAGTGAGTAACTCAGAATGTTTTTAGAGAAATAGAGGAAGAAAATCAATATAGAAGCATATTTTCTTTAACATAAACTAATACGTATGAGCATAAGGAGATATAGATAGATATGTGTGCGTGTGCGTGAGTGGGTATGTGTGTGCGTGTGCATATATGTGTGCGTGAGTTGGTGGGTGGGGATATATATATATATATATATATATATATATATATATATATTCGTGTGCGTATGCATGTGTGTGTGTGTGTGTGTGCTTGTGTGTGTGTGCGCGAGTGCGTGTGTGTGTGTGCTTGTGTGTGTGTGCGCGGTGCGTGTGTGTGTGTGCTTGTGTGTGTGTGTGCGCGAGTGCGTATGCATGTGTGTGTGTGTTTGTGTGTGTGTGCGCGAGTGCGTATGCATGTGTGTGTGTGTGCTTGTATGTGTGTGCGCGAGTGCGTATGCATGCGTGTGCTTGTATGTGTGTGCGCGAGTGCGTATGCATGCATGTGTGTGTGCTTGTATGTGTGTGCGCATGCATGTGTGTGTGTGTGTGTGTGCTTGTATGTATGTACGTGTGAGTGCGTATATATCTCCGTGTCCTCCTTCTTATCTTTTTGGCGACGTAGAATATGCCCCTAGCATAGATTGTCTCCATCAGTCATAACAGTCTCACTGGTGGGAAGAGTTCCAAATGTTTGATTTTTAAATCGTACCACTGAGTCGAAAAATATAAATATAGCGCCTTAATAGTTTGTAAACTTTCATTTAAAAAATATCAATTTTGAAATTGGGATATTTTTTTTTCTCAAACAGGATAAATATTCCGCAGGTATTTAGAACTTTTTAAAGAACAAACTGAGCATTTTATTTCCTGTTTGAACTCACATCGCTACAAAGAGACAAAAGTCTGCTGAACAACATCATTAAACCTTTCTCTTCACCTTTGTTATATATCCACTGGATAAATACACCGGAGAGACGTCTTATAAGAACCTGATAGGCATTCGTAATATCTCCCGCATATTTAAGTATTTATCCTACTTGCGATATGAAGATATATATGCTTATATGAGAACATCTGTGTTCATGCTACCACGCCCAAATCTCTCTTGGAGTAGCTCGGCTGGTGCCTTCTTTTCTAGTCTATTACTTGACTAGCTGTGATATTTCTTTTAACTGGTTTAGTCTGTAGTACTTGGCTAGTCTTTTGTACTTTTTCTTCTAACTAATCTGCTTCTGTAAAATCTGGTTCGCAATGTCTGCCATTAGCAGATACAATCATCATCATGTCGCGCAATTAGCACCGATATCCATGACCTCTCGCCAACCTTTCCTATCATTCATTTTCCCAGGGAGGACCTCTGCGCAGCAACCTGCATCTTTGCTTAGTTGGTCAATGTAGGTCCTTGATGGGCGGCCCACGTTAGCATGACCGTGTGTTGGCCTCCACAGGAGAACGTCGCTTATGAGCTCATCCTTGCTTCTCCAGCAGTGCCCAGCATGCCTTGTCCGTCTCACTCGGATGGTTTGTGAGATGGGAGGGGGCAGGTGGACACACAGCTGTTTCCTCGTGGGGTGCTGCTTCCACGATTTGTTCAGGACTGCACGCAGCATTCTTGTGCAGCTCCCGTCCAGCTTATTCTCAAGGCGCCTCGTTAGGGTCCAAGAGGTGCAGCTGTACAGCAACACTGATACAACCACTGTTTGGAAGAATTGTCGCTTTAGCTTGTCAGTGTGATCGGATTTCCATATTACTGATAATTTGTTTGTGGCCGACCACACTTTTCCTATTCGTGTATTTACATCGATTTCTGTGGATGAGATATTACTACCTAGGTATGTGACTTGTTCTACTGGCTTAAGGGGCTTACCGTTGAGTGTGGTTATGTCTCCTTTTCTTTTGAAACATATACTTATATTTTGTCACATTAGTTTAAAAAAAAAATTGAACCAGACTTCTCAACCGCAGCTGATTTAAGCAGACACAATGCTTACATCTTAACGTCTATCACTTAACTACTGACTAAACTCTGGGCCTTCCGTTCCCACAGTCAACCGGCAGTAAGGTTACTTAAAAGTGAATAACTATCAATCCTCTAACCCTAAGGGTTTTGAATTTCAACGTCTTTTAATTCAAAATATAACACTATCCCTAAAAAATAACGGTTTATCAATATGTATTTATTATTTTTTAATAACTTAATTGAAACCAGCTTAACGCGGATTAAAATTTGCCTTTGTGACACGCCTTGCCCTAGGTGTATGGGGCGAGTTAATGAGTTTTACTTAAAATTTGCCCGACAAAATAAAGCGACTACTATAGGATCACCGATTTCTTCCACACCTGGTTGGCTGGATTTTACGGCATGGGAACCTTGGTGTGTTATCTGAAGCCGAATACATTTTTTTTTTATTCTTGATGGGTACTCAATTTTTCTATGCTTAAGGATAGAACCCAAGGTGGATGAGCAGTTCATGACTTGCAATACTCCACTTTGGCCCTATTTTGAGATAGACGGGCGGTCGGAGAGGCCTCTTCCGATCAATCGGCTGGTCACGTTAAGCCCTAGCACCTATATGATTTTCTCAATGCCTATTGCCCTTATGGAAAGCCCCAACTCCTTTTTATCATATGAGTGCTAGAAGGCGGTGACTAATGGTCTACATGTCCTGGGAATGACGTTAAACTCTACCTGATGGTGAGGTTCAAGTTTTGGAGGTTTGGGAAATGTAGAGCACCCCTTCATCACCATTGCTCCCTGGTCCACTCTGACCCGGAGTGGTAGTACCTTTTATGGCCCCATCTATGGGTTAAATAGAAAAACAAGAGTTTATGAACAAAATTGTATTATGCATTAAGAATGAATTTATTTCACAACTTTATCGGCATTAAATGACCCACCGAGGTTGATATGTCGTAAAACAAAACAAAATAAACCAAACTCAATCTTTCTAACTCAATTTATTTCTATTTAATCCATAGGTGAGGTACAACCACTCCGGGTCAGAATAGACTTGGGAACAATGTTGATTAATGGGCACAGCACATTCCCCAGATTTCCATAATTGAAACTTCATCAGATTGAGTTTGATGCTATACCCAGGAGATTAAGACCCTCGGCCACAGCCTTCTATCACCTATCTGATAAAAAGGGTTTGGTATTGACATAAATAGGGTCTTAACAATCACATAGGTGCTAGGGCTTGAAGTGACTATCCAATTAATCGGAATGGGCACCTCCGACCGCCCGTCTAGCCTAAGTAATAGACAAAGTGGTGTGTTGCATGTTGTGGACTGCTCAGTCACCAGGTTAGAATCGTTAAGCATCACGGGTCGCCATCCACGATAAACAGGTAGTCCCATTGGGTTGGTGGGAGGTATTATTCCTATGCAGAGGTGCAGTCGGTGGATTCTAAAGCCCTAGCTGACGGGGCTGTCTACATATATTGTATTGTCCAGATTAGTTATCGGTAGGCATGTGACTTACATCACTTTTCATACATTAATTCCGGTTTGTTTAAAGTTTGGTCATATCTCTGAAATAATAATTTAAGCCAAAATAAAATTAATATTTAATGATTGAATATAAGATTCAACTGAATCGCGTCATAAGAAATATAAATATAAATGCATTAAAAGTATTTCGGTGATTGATTAATTATACCACGGATTTATTCGACTAAAATATTTTCCGTAAGAAAAACAAAAAAACACAGAAAACAAAAACGCTAGAAAGTCATCTATCAATTTGATATATTCATAAAAGCAGATAGACTTTTCTTCATTGTACTTTTTCCCTATTTATTTTATTCATCGATTTTCTTTTTTTTTCTTTTTTTTTGTTAAAGTTATCTTGTTGATGTAATTGAGAAAATATTTAATCATTTGAGACATCACATGAATTATTTTTCCTTCATTATTTCAATATTATTCGCCTCATAATACGAACTGATGCGTAAGACATTGAAAAATATGTCTTAACACTTAATAAGCATGATTCGGAAATAGATTTTTAACATTTCTTTGTTTTTCTTTAACATTTCTTCTTTTATAAGAAGTGAAATTACTTTGGAAAAAATAACGGTTATGAAATTTTATGTCTGGCCATAATCTACGTCATTTTTTTAGTGCTTTTTTTAAAGTAGAGTAATTAGTTACTCAAGTATATATTTGAAAAATTGTATAGTCGGGAAACTCTCTGTAACTAAGTGCTGTTGACGCCATGTCCATGGTAACCTAACTTTATATATATGAACGGACTTTCTATGTACACATATGTATTTGGATTGATAGTTTAAGTATTGGAATTTTTTAATTAAAAAAAAAAACATTAACAAATAATTAGGCACACCTAGATAAGGATTTTATAAAATATTATCTACTTTATAATTAAAAAAAAAAAAAAAAAAACAAACAAAACCAACTCTCCTTTCCCAAATGAAAATATTTATTAGATTACCGATTAGTCATTTTCAATATACAGTAGTACCTTGATTTACGAGTTTAATTTGTTCTGCTTGTTAATCTGGCATTTAGCACTCAAAGAGTATTAAGCAAACTTGGCATCTCACAGTGAAATTTTGTTTTTCTAATGTAAAGTTTTATATGAAGTAAATGTATAAATTAGAATTAACAATCACTTAAAAATTGAATATTGGAGCAGTGATGCTGATAGCTTTTTGATTTACTGTGTCCCGGTACGCACGTATTTGCTTTGAATGAGTCCCCGGTTAAATTTACGGGTCTCAACTAAAGCCAGCTAACTACTAATTGTAATCTATCCTATGTAATTAATTTCTAAGAGCCTATTGAAATGTATTTACAGTTAGCTTGAAATAAAATTATCTTCGCAGTTTGTAGGTGCTGATGATAGCCGATCGTTAAGGAGCCTGACTGATAATAAATCAATTGGATTTCCATCCTGCAATGTCGAACCACACTGAAGATACGTGATACGTCGAATGACGATGTCTGTGGATGACTATAATTATTTTCACTCTATTTTCGACTGGAGAGGTCGCAAAATACATCAGATGATAATAATGTATTGAAGTCTTATGGTCATATTTTTGTGGATATTAGCTTTTATATATTAATTAATTTTCTTTAGTCATGTTGAGGTAGTTTCATGTGCAATTAACTTGTCTCCTGAAATATCTGTATAGTTGTTTTCCTACTTTTTTATGTGTATAAATTTGTATTGTTTTTTTTTTTTGTGTTTGACCGTAATTAATTAATTTTGTTATTGGTACAAGTTGCTGTTAGTAATGCACAAAGGAAAACTGTTGTTTATTCTTAGCACATGTTTATCTCCTCATCCACGTAATCCTCATAAGTCCTCTTCATCCAACAATTATTGTCCAATAGAATCTGTTTATAACAACTCTCGGTGTTAAAGAGTAATGCATCATAATCAATTTCCTTCTTGTATGATGTATATGAATCCCTGTCTCCCCTAAGGACATTAGTTTAAAGTGAATGCAAAATAGACTAAATAATGGCTGACTGATTGATTTTAACGGCATGTCAACCCATCCAGGGTTTATTTATCTCAAGTGGTATGTTGTGAGGGATGATAAAATTTATTATGTCGCTATAAAGGGATAATTTTATAGGGTAAGGTTCAATGTTTGTTATATACGATATTTCGGTAGAAAGTTTTTTTAAACACCTTTTTTAAATATTTAACCCATAAAGGGGACCCTAATAGGTACTACCATTGCGAATTTTAGTGGACCTGGGAGTAATGGTGATGAAGGGGTGCTCCACTATCCATAGACTTCCAGAATTGGAACCTCACCATCAGATAGTTTAACGTCATTCCCAAGATATATAGACCCTCAACCATCACCTTATAGTACATATATGGTAAAAAGGGTTGGGGCTTGACATCAGGGAAATAGGGTTCGGGCAATTATATAGGTGCTAGGGTTTGACATGACCAGTCGATTGATTGGAGGGTTGCCTCTCCAAATGCCCGTTTATCCCAAGTAAGGACCTAAGTGGAGTCTTTCATGTAATAGTATGCTGATCCACAATGATTCCGTACTTAAATATCACAGTTCGCAACCCTCGACCAACAGGTGGCCCCATTGGGCGGGTCTTACCACTCTGCAGAGGTGCAGTCGATGTATTCTAAAGCCGCAACCGACAGGGCTAGACTCAATAAGAATCCGAGCTTAGTTTGTAGGTTTGAAAGCAGTTATTGTCCTAAATAACTGCCTTCAAACCTACAAACTAAGCACGGATTCTTATTGAGTCAAACCCTGAGTAATAGGCAAAGTGGTGTGTTGTATGTTGTGGACATCCGTTGCACGATATGCAACAATACGCCCTCCCTCATTGTCTTGTTTGCTTTTGGGGGTGGTTGTCCTAATTCTGTCTCTTTTTTTTTTTTTTTTTTTTTTTTATAATAGGAATACTTCCGATATTGTTAGACGACTCGACCACATCGTGTTTTAGGATCAATTGTTTGTCGCACACTTCAATAAATGCGGAGAATCAGATAAGACCTAAGTTTAATTTTCTTCTTCACCCCAAAACAAACATTCCAGAATGTATCGCAGTTTTTCCTGATTAAACAAGTCTGGCTCTAATTTTCTACATTTTATGTAACTTCTCCAAAAAGGACCTATTTATTTTCAGACACAAACAGATTAACATCCAGCTGGGTCGAGATAGTATCTTGATCAATTATATATGTCAGCTGCTTTTCTATGTATAAGACGGGAAAATACACATCACAGACGAAATGAACACTAGACCTTTTACCCTTCAGCGGCCAAGTGTACTGAAATAGCTAATGCACGGTTGAGAAATTTTACGATAAAATGACGCTAGGTACAATTTTTTTAAAGTTTTTTTGTTCATGTCCATTCATAATCATTTGTGCTTAAAGTAATGTTTAAAGACGTATTTCGTCTTCCCATATTGCTTTTATGACCAAGATGGAAGACATGTCGACTGCACCTCTGCAAAAGGGTAATACTGTTGTATAGCCGGCTATTGGTCTTTAATGAAACCAGACACGTATATATAAAAATATGAACAGTCTTTATTTTCTTCGGTTTGTGGGTGGTGAGGGGCGCATAGCGTTCACAATGAAAATGCCTGGAGGGGTTGATGACGGGAGGCGACGAGGTTATGTTCACGGCTGCTCGCTGGGGACTGACTGCTGCCCTTCGAATCGACTAGCCTTTATATACGATAAATATGCACACGCATTTTTATCTTTTGATCTGATAACGGACAGACTTCCCTTTTTATATATTTCTTTATCTTTCTTTCCGCCTCCTCACCGGAAGAGGAGTCTTCCATTTTTTTTAATATATTTATTCATCTTCTCCCTGCTTCTTGACCGGAAGATCTCTCTTCCGTAGTCCCCTTTATATATATATATATATATATATATATATATATATATATATATATATCTTTCTCTTTTGTCTCTTGACGGAAGATTCCTCTTCCGTTGCACGATATGAAACAATACGCCCCCAATGGGGCCACTTTTTGGTGTCACATGTATCTTGATTGGTTAAGTTTTACAGCATGTCAAGCCATTGGGTCATTTAATGCCGAAAACCTTTTGTTTAAATCATTCTTTGTTGACAACCAACCAACCAACCAACGTGCATGTCACACAACGAGGATTTTTACTGTCACATTTGGAAATCTGATTAAATCAAACTTTTTCCAAGCTGTGGCAGTATCATTATTAATGTATGGTTGTACAACTTGAATTTTTCAGCCTTTGACATTCCTTCTGACCAGAGAAATCGGGTCACTTCCATGGTGCATACTGGTATTGGAATGGTCACGTTTAGACAGCAAACAAAATGGTGTGATCAGGCTCAAACTTCAATCACGTTACCAAAAAAGTGTCATCTATAAGCACGTATGTGCAGAACGCCGTGTGCCAATAATAGATAGATAGATATTATAGCGAAAGTGCAGATATATTTTTTTTTACTCTCCCTTGTATAATTTCACCGAGAAATCCAATTTTTACCAGTTTTATAACGTACATATAAACACTACACTTAAAAAAAACAGTACAATATTGCTATTCTAGATATTTCCCTTATTTTCTGAGATATTGTCTTATATATTCAATTTAATCTTTTTTTTATTAAATATTTGAGATATTCATAAAATTGATAAATCTTGATTCAATTTCTTTTTTACTACCATTGACTGGCAGTTATATGAATAAAGAAAGAAGGCTTATTTGGGGAAAATATTGACTGTTATATATATATATTATATATATATATATATATATGTGTGTGTGCGTGTGTGTGCGAGCGTGTGTATACCACAGCACGATAATTTAATTATTACAATGTTTGATATGTTTAATGTAAAGCGATTTCAAAACGTAAAAAGTATAATAATTTGATTTAAATCTCTTTCTCTTCTCTCTCTCTCTCTCTCTCTCCCTTTCTCTCTCTCTCTCTCCCTTTCTCTCTTTTCTCTCTCTCCCTTTCTCTCTTTTTCTCTCTCTCCCTTTCTCTCTTCCTCTCTCTCCCTTCTCTCTCTTTCTCTCTCTCCCTTTCTCTCTCTTTTCTCTCTCCCTTTCTCTCTTTCTCTCTCTCTTTCTCTCTCTCTCTCTCCCTCTCTCTCTCTCTCTCTTTCTCTCTCTCTCTCTCCTTTCTCTCTTTTCTCTCTCTCTCCCTTTCTCTCTCTTCCCTTTCTCTCTTTTTCTCTCTCTCCTTTCTCTCTTTTTCTCTCTTTTTCGCTCTCTCTCTCGCTCTCTTTTTTCGCTCTCTCTCTCACTCTCTCTCTCACTCTTTTTCTCTCGCTCTCTCTCTCTCTCTCTCTCTCTCTTTTTCTTTCCCTTTCTTTACTTTTCATCGTTTCATGTTCGACTGAAACAGGAGTTATCGCTTCTGCGTGCTCACCCTCTCTCTATCTTTAATGTACTCGCTTTTTCTTTCTTTCTTTCTTATTCTGTGTAGCATATCCCTTTTCTTCACTTTCTTTCTTCCTGATAAAATCAGAATGGTCCATCATTTACCTGATGTGACGAAAATAAGAATTCAACGGATAAGCAGCACCAGATAATCGGGATATACTCTTTTTAGTTCACCTTGGACGACTTGGACGGTCTCATTTGTAACCAGAGGTTGTTGTAGGATGATGACGGTAGTACAACTAAGGAAGACGAGTATCAATTAATAGATTATTGAGCTGTAAATTCCTACAAAATATCAATCATCAAATCGAAATAAACAGATTTTAATAGATGCAAAATTGAATGAATGTCTTTCTAGTTTATAAGCCTTAGTATGGTATATGATTAGATTGTTGTGATTATTTAATTTTTTTCTTTTTCAATCACCTGGTCTAGCGCCAGCAAAAAGGCTTCCTCGCTCTCCGTCTGATACCGACGAGAGGCCACTCCACCAAACTTTACTTATATATGTGTGTGTGTGTGTGTGTGTGTGTGAAGAAAGGAAGTGAATCCGACGGTATGTAGTATATTAAGAAAAATGAAAAAACACAGGTTTAAATGGGTTAAGTGGTGAGTTTATTGGCCGACGCTGCAGTGTTTCGATCTATTAATTAGATCATCTTCAGGGCATTTGTTGGTATGTGGAAGGTGATAAGGAATTATTTATCACAGAATAACGAGAAAAGCGAGTGGTAGTCCTTGTCATTCAGTCTGTTTTAAAAATTTTGAGGTTTGAAAAAGGAGACGGTTTTGAAATATGACATCAAATATTCTATTTTATGGCGTGAGTATGGGACGCTGTTAGTGTGTGTGTATCGAAAGGAAACATTGTGCATTTTTTAGGTATGTGGTTGTGTGTGTATAAATTTTTTCTGTTGCGATAAACGACAGCGGAAGTAAACCTCAAGGTTTGTGTGTGTGTGTGTGTGTGTCTGTATATTGGTAAGAGGTAGGGAGAGATGTCATTGGGTCTCAAAAGAATTTTTTAATGTTTTATATTAAGAGAAGAGAAGGAAGTTTGGGTGTGTGTGAGATTGGGGATCTAAAAAAAAAATGAAAATGAGATTTTTAAAAAAAATTTTTTTTTTAGAAAGAGTTCTGTATTATATATAATATATATATATATATATATATATATATATATATATATAATATATATATATATATATATATTGGTTGGTTAGGGTTGATTTTGAAGGCTATCACAATGCATGTGTAAAGAAAAATAAGGTAACAATGGTGTTGTTTGTTTGCGTGTAGACTGTGACGTTATGACCGTATCCACGTGCATGTCTGCGTAGGAATGACCGTATCCACGTGCGTGTGTGCGTAGGAATGACCGTACCCACGTGCGTGTGTGCGTAGGAATGACCGTACCCACGTGCGTGTGTGCGTAGGAATGACCGTACCCACGTGCGTGTGTGCGTAGGAATGACCGTACTCACGTGCGTGTGTGAGTATGAATGACCGTATCCACGTGTTTATGTGCATATGAAAGAGCGTAATTGTGTTTGCTGGCCATATATATATATATATATATATATATATATATATATATATTGATTGTGGGTGAGAACATACATGTATTTAAAAAGTTGTGAATATTACAAAATCCCGCAAATAAATCATATTTAGAATTCATAATGGCTGACATTTTTTTGCATGAGAAATTTCCTTCCTCTGAATCTTCTTACATTAAACATCAAGAAACACATTCATTTCTATGATAAATATTTGTTCTATAATTGACGGACAAAATATTTCCGTCATATAATATAATACAAATTATCCCCGTCCAAGATTACTAGACCCGACAAAAGGCACTATTAGACACGTCATATGATAGTTACTAATACAGAAAACATAAAGAAAGAAATGGTTAAGTTGAGATAAGTTTGGGTTAAATCGAACCCAAAAAACCTAAATTCCACCATCGTATGTCGCCCCACCGAAAAAAAAAAAAACCTAAAAATCAAGGAATTAATCGAATCCAATGAAATTTTCAGTGTTGATATTAATGAAAAAAATATATAATACACCAGTTATTTTATTTAAAAACATTTACATTTTTTCAGGTCATTTTACTTTGAACCATGTATCTTTGAGGCGTATCACAGCTTTTTTTTCTTTCGGCGGGGTGACATACGATGGTGGAATTTAGGTCCATTAAGTTCGATTTAACAAAGGTTTTTATTTAGAAGCTCAATTGCGGGGCTAGGTCTCTGCAAAAAAATTTTAAAAATTGAAATTGGAGTATGTTACCTACCTCAAAACTACATGAAATATGTTGCTATCTTATTCATGGGGTACGACACCAAACACAAACATTATTCATCTATAATCATCCACCTACAGCCCTGTTTCGACACATTGTGTCTTTTCAGCAGCTACACTTCGAAGGCTACCTCCAGCCGGTATCGAAACACGACCGATGTTTTGGTTTGTTTATCAAATGATGTGTAAAAAGAAAAAGAAAGTATTCATAAATATAAGTTTGTAAACCTTTTATTTTAGTGTGTGGCGCCGTCACTTGGTAGACAAATCTTAGAAAAAAGAAAAATCTTAAAACGACAAGTAACGTTGGCGTCCCCATTCACACCATGTGACGTAATTTTGTCCAAAACTGTTAGAAAAAATGTTATGAATAGAAAACCATATATATATATATATATATATATATATATATATATATTATATACACACACACGTACATACAGGCAGACACACCAAACCAGTAAAAGAGAAAAAAAGACAAACAAGAAACGAGAGAATACAAAAAAGTTAGTGTTATATAGAAAATTATTTGTTTTTTCAACGTAATTGAAACTAAGGAGTACATACGGCACCTCAATTGTAAACTTTTGTTTTTAATGTATGGCGGTTTCTCTTGGTACACACATCTTAGAAAAAAGACATAGCTTAAAACGCCATATAACGTTGGCGTCCCCATTCATACCGTGTGATGATATTTTGTTCAAAATTGCTAGACAAAATGTTATGAAAAGACAAAAAAAATGTATGTATGTATGTATGTATGTATATCATACAGACATACATACACGAAACCAATACAAGGGGGAAAAAGTGAGAAAAAACTCGAGGGTTATGTGTTATATAGAAAATTAGTATTTTTTTTGTTCAACGTAATTGAAACTAAGGATTACATATTGCTTCCCTATTCCCATCACTTAATATCTTCAGGCTCGATTCTATATAGAAAAATTCTGGTATATGAAAGACATTGCCTTACGATATAAATAATCAAGGGAGAGAAACTTGCTTTTCCCAAGCATGATCTAAATTTTATCTCGACAGTTTACCCCTTAAGCAGATGTGATAACAGAGATGTTCTGCTCCTCCCAGCCATTCACTTTCTGACGCGATGGAATTTTACGTTTTTTCATGTTTTTATTCAGCCATTTTTATTGTTGCTTTGGTTTGGTGCTGGGGATTAGTTACGGGCATCCAGTAAGACTACGTCTGAATATTTATGGTGTTATTTCAAAGAATTTGCTTACTAATGACTCGATAAATATTTATGGCGAGGGGAACTTGCTTCGTCTGTTCTACCTAAAATGGTAAATCTGTAGTGCCGTTAGTTTCCAGAAAAGTGGCGTCTCTTTGGTAAGTGTCGGCGCAAAGAGAGAATTGACCAAATGAAAGATCACTTTTGGTAGCCGAAAAGGTCATAAAGAATTTAGACGTCGGCAGAATCGGGAGAATTGTATAATTCGAGATGTCACACAATCATTTTAATCTTCGATGATTAATACACCTACACACTCACACACACACACACACACACACACAAAGAGAGAAAAAAGAAAAACAGAAATATAAGTAAAGAGATATAAATTTATATACTTACTCTTATTTATGTTTGTCACATTTTCTATAAATCATTAATGTGTGGAACGTCTGTCTTCATTAAATAAATAAATTATGTTTCATAAATCGACACATAATCGGATCTGTTTTAAGCTGTCCTTATAGAAGAAGTGTCGGTTTAGCTCCGTCGGTCTAGCGTTCGGCTTGGAATCACAAGGTTCTTGGTTCGATACCGGCCCTCGCCCATTCAACGTATGAGAAGCACAGGGATCTGTGCGGTAAAGTGAGGAGCTGATGGTAGGTGTGACGCTCCAGCTCAGACACTAAAACAATTTCCTTCGTCTAGCGCTAGTGAAAAGGAGATAGACTCCTTCGCTGTCTGGCTGATACCGACATTAGTCGACCCCGACGACTATTTACATCTAGAGACAATGGGCGTGAAACTAGAAGACTCGGGTAGCACGTTCTACTGTTATAACGTGGTCGTATCTATTAAAGTCCCTGATAGGAGTAGGCATGCAGAGTCACTTGCATTGATGCAGAGAATTGTATTGATGTATTCATTTTTTTGGACACTACGCCATCGTCCTTAGTGGACGGAAAGTTGCCAACAATAATAAGTTAATGTAGTAATAAAGCAAGAAAAATAGATTTGGTGGCGTTGACTATTGTTGGTATCAACTGTAGAACGAGGGAGTCTATCCACTTTTCGGTAGCGCTAGATCAGGGATATTGTATTTACTGAGTTGGAGCGCCTCATCTACCATCACTCCCCAGTTCACCGCAGAGATAAGATTACCCAATCCGTGGTACTCATACGCTGAGTTGACGGGGATTGGTATCCAACCAGAAACCTTGCAATTCCCAGGTGGGTGTTCTATCGAATGTGTTAAACTGTACTATTTATATCTATTAATAATGGAGATTCGCTTCCGGTTTTTAACGGTAGTCTATCTGGGTGGCTGCTATTTTGGATCGGATTAGCTGAGTAGAGTTGTATGTTATTTGGCTGGAATTCTATATGTTCTCCAGGTCTGGAATCTACTTGGTTTCTCTTATTAGGTTTTTTAATTAACGAACACAACACTCTCTGGCACTGCTTTTTGTCGAATCTAATTCAGTTTTCTTCACCCAAAGAGCCTCAATGTGGGCAGACTATTGAGAATTCTGAGGTATAGGGGTTATCATCCTTGTCTGCGAGCTCCTGTTTCGAACCAACCAATCACGAGCCAGCATACTTTGGCGATAAAGCCAAACAGGCACATTTTGCCACCTCTTCTGATCCAGCTTTCAAAGGAACGGACCTAAAAAAAAGGGTCGCTCTACATCTTCCTAAACAAGCAGCATCGGAGTCGGACGTCAAAACAGAACGACTATCATATCCAAACTACAGAAGGCCGTAGCAAGGGCTCCGATAATACCCTACCTCGGGATATCAACTAAGATTTTTACAAATTATAAACATTTGTGCAGACGAACTAAAGTTTGCAACCTTATTGTTATATGTAATACATGCATTTATTCGAATTCTAGTTGTTAGGTTATTTCTTTAACTCTTCTCTGTCACAGTCGTGGTTACCTCCATATTAGCAAACTTTGAGTACTGACGTTGCATTTGTTTTCTTGTTTTTTATAAGACACTTGTTTTACGTCTGTACCATTTTCATCGTACTTATGTACTTTACTAGTCACAATGAAAAATTATTGTGTGCCCTTGTGGCAAGGGAGTGTTCGTTGTACTGAAGTCGGTGGCTGAGGGTCTTATTTCCTGGATATGGAGTTAAACTGCACCTAGTGGTGAAGATTCAATTCTGGAATGCTGGGAAATTAAGAATACTCTTTTTATCGCTATTACATTCGGGTTCCGATTAACCGGAAATTGGATTACCTGTTAGAGTCCCAACCGTTGCTTAACTAAGTAAAAATTGAGTATTAAAGATGTATCTAAAAACTGAATTAAAAAAACTGAATACTCAACAAGAATGAATGAAAGCATAAAATGACCCAACAAGGGTTGACATGCCGTAAAGTCTAACCAAGCAAACAAGCAGAATTTATGGGAAAATAAATTCTTAACGGTCATCTTCGTTGTTCTATTTAAATAAAAAAAGGTCATGAACTCTAGTCTGTGATATATAGAAACATGTATGAACACAGCACCAGACAAGTTTAAGGTAATGTTTTCATGGTCATTTCTGGAACTGTAGGCTACGTTATCTATTCAACCATATTAAAGCATTGATAGAATTCGCAGACCGTCACTCCAAAGGCGAATTATATCGACCATACTGATTAAATCCGATAAAGAAGTTTATGATCTATTCAAACGGATTTTCAGCTTGTCTTTTCGGATATTAGATTCCTTTGATCTTTCATGTAATTTAGAAATGCTTTTTCTTGCCAGAAATATTTTCAGTTGAGTCTACATTTTTAGCGGCACTTGAAACTTGATGAATTTCCAACGAATAATAGTTTTTGAAAGTTATTATATGTGAGATAAAATTGTGTAATAGAAGTTTTTCACAAAAAATTACAATCTAATAATTCAACTATGAAAAAGAAGTACCCACAAAAACTGGTGTATATATATATATATATTTATATATATATATATATATATGCACACAATCAGTCATTCATGCTTAAAAACAGTATTTTTATTTTAAAATTTATACATGTGTGTATACTTATACACATATATGTATACACACACACATATATATATATATATATATATATACAACACATGTACACACACACACATATATTACATATGTATACATTACACACATATACATATATATATATATTATATACACATGTACACACATATATACATATATGTATATATATAATATACATATGTACTCACACACACACTAATATATATAATATATATATATGTATATATATATATAATATACACACATATATATATATATATATATACACACATATATATATAATACATATGTACACACATATATATATACATAATACACACAATATATTATATAGCATATGTACACACATATATAATACATATGTACACACCATATATATATATACATATGTACACAAATATATTATATATACACATGTCACACATATATATATATACCATGTACACACATATATATAATATGTAATACACATATGTATATAGTATATACATGTTACACTCACGATATCATGTATATACATATGATCTACATGTAACACATGCACATATAAATGATATATATATATTATAGTAGTATATACGTGACCACATAATGTATATTATATTTACTATCGTACTGTATATACCGTGTACAACACATATATGTATAGTATATATGTATATACGTGTACACTATATATACTGTATATATATAATATATGAATATACGTGTAACAACATATATATATATTATATATACTATAGATATACGTGTACACATATATTATGTATGTATATATATTATATAACGTGGTGACATCATATATATATACGGTTATATAATAACATATGTATATAGCGTTGTACACATATATATATATTATGTATATTAACGTTGTTAGACATATATATATTATGTATTATATTATATGTATAATACGTGTACACAATATATATATGTATATATATATATGTATATACGTGTACACATATATATATTGTATATAATATATAATGTATATACGTGTACCACATATATATAATTGTATATATACTATATGTATAAACGTGTACAATATATATATATTGTATTATATATATGTATATACGTGTACACATCATATATAATATATGTATAATATAATATGTATTCGTGTTACACCATATATATGGTATGATATATATATATGTATATACGTGTACAACATATATATATATATGTATGTATAACGTGTACACATATATAATATATGTATATAATAATATATGTATATACGTGTAACACATATATATATGTTTATTAATATATGTATATACGTGTACACATAATATAATATGTATATATAATATGTATATATACGTGTACACATATATATTATATTATATATATATATGTATATAACGTGTACACATATATATATGTATATATATTATATGTAATATACGTGTACACATATTATATATGTATATATATATATGTATTACGTGTACACATAATATATATATGTATATATATATATTATATACGTGTACACATATAGTATATGTATATGTTAATATACGTGTACCACATATATAATATATAATATATATGTATATCGTGTACACATATATATATGTACATATATATATATATATGTATAACGTGTACACATATATATACTGTATATATATAGTATATATGTATATACGTGTAACATTATATAATATGTATAATAATATAATATAATTGATATTCGTGTAACATATATATATGTCATATATATAATATAATGTAATATACGTGTACACATATAATATGTATATATATATATATATGTATTATACGTGTCACATATATAATATGTATATATATGTTTATATGTATATACGTGTACACTATTATATGTATAACGTGGTGCACATATATATATGTATAATATATAATATATATGGTGTATATACTGTACACATATATAATATGATTATATATATATATATATGTATATACGTGTCACATATATATATGTGATATATATTATTGTATATACGTGTACACATATATATATGTGTATATATATATATGTTATATACGTGTACCCATATATAAATGTTATATAATATATGTATATACGTGTAACACATATATATATGTATATATATTATATGTATATACGGTGTACACATATATATAGATATATATATAATGTATAATACGTGTGCACATATATAATTTATATATATATACTGTATAACCGTGTACACATATATATATGTATAGTATATATATGTATGATACGTGTACACCTATATATATGTTATATATATATATGTATATACGTGTACACAATATATATGTGTATATATATATGTAATTAGTGTACATCACATATTGTATAATATATATATGTTAACGTGTACACACATATGTATATATTATATATATGTATATACGTTAACACACATATGTATTATACTAATGTATATACGTGGTACACACATATGTATGATATGTGTGTACACACATAGTATATATACTAATATATATATGTATATACGTTGTACAACACATACATATGTAATATTGTACAATACACACATATATACATATACATACATATGTATATATATGTATATACAACACATATATAGATATAATACACACACATGTATAATATAATACATATACATCACATGTATAATATATACATAATAACAACACATATATATATACAATATGACACACACAATATATACATGTATACATATACATGTATATATATACATGTACACATATCATGTATATTATATAAACATGTACACATAACAGTTAATATATATATATATATATATATATATATTATATATATATATATATATATATACAGTATATATAATATAATCATGTACACAGACACATAATATATATTAGATCCAATGTCACAGACACATATATAATATATATATACATATACACACACACACACACATTATATATATATACAATATACACCACCACACACACTCTATATGTTCACCATGACAGAGACATATATATATACATGTACACACACAACATCACCATATATATATAATACATGTACACACACACATCACACATATATTTATATATATATGTACATATATAACATTATGTATATATGAATATGTACATATATACATGATATGTATATATATATATATGTACATATATACATGTATGTAATATATATATGTACACATGTGTATATATATATATATGTACACATGTTGGTATATATATATACTATATATGTATACACCATGTACACATATAAATGATATATATAAATATACACATGTATATTGTGTGGTGTAATAATATATATATATATATATACATGTATATGTGTGATGTATATATATATATAATTACATGATAATGTGTGTGTATATATATATATATATACATTTATTGTGTGTGTATATATATATAATATATATATGTATACATGTGTGTGTGTAATATATATATATAATATTATATACATACATGTACACAATACATGTATATATATAATACACATGTACATGTTTAGTATATATATATATATATATGATATAACACAGACACATATACTGTATATTATAGATATATATATATACACACACATATACTGTCGTATATATAATATATAGTATATACAACACACTATACCATGTATTATATATATATATAGTATACCGACACATATACATGTGTATATATATATACAGCATACACATATCATGTATTATGTATATATATAATATATATATATACACACATGTCGCATATACATGTATATATATATATATATATACACACACACATACACATAATACATGTATATATATATATAATACACACACACACACATGGTACACAATAACATGTATGTATATATATATATATATATGTAAATACATGTTACAGCACACACATATATATATATAAACTGTACACACACAGTATATATACATGTACACACACACATATATATATATATATATACATACATGTACACACATGACAAACCATATATATATATATATATACATACAATGTCACCACACACAACATATATGAATATAATATATATATACATGTACACACACCACCACATATGTATATATATTACAAATATGTATATATATTACATATGATATATATACATATTGTATATACTACATATATTGTATATATAACATTTAATAAATATATATAAACATATAACATTGTTATATGTAATATAACAATACTATCGTTATAACTATAAACATATAATACAATGTATATATACATATTGATATATATATACATATAACATGATCTATACATAAATATGTATATATATATACATATACATGTAACATATACATAAATTGTAATATATATACATATACATGTACATATGTTATATATTATACACTGTACATATATATAATATATACATATGAATATATATACTTTACACATATATTATATATATATACATATTATATAATATTTACACCATGTACACGACATATATATATATATAGTATACATAGTATATATATATACAATGTACACATCACATCTATATTATATTAATATACATATGTATATATATAATATACATGTACACACCATATATATATATAATATATACATATGTATCATATATGTACACACACGATAAGTAATAATATACATGTATATATATAACCATGTACACACAATATATATATGTTATATAGCGTAATATATAATAACATGTACACAACACATATAATATGTATATATATCATAGTATATGTAACATGTACACACACGTATAATATATATACATATATATATTAACATGTACAACGACGTTAATATATGACATAATAATTGTAACATGTACACCAACACGTATATATATACATATATAGTATTACCATGTACACACACCATATAATATCTACATATGTATATATAATACATGTACAACACACACATAATATATATATCTATGTAATAATATACATGTAACACACACACATAAATATAATACATTGTATTATACATGTACACACACACTAATATATATTATCAATATGTATTATAACATGTACACACACATATGTAATATATACAATGTACACACACATATGTATATATATACATGTACACACACATATGTATATATATATATTATTATAATATACTATATACTGTACACACACACATATATACATATGTATATATATATATATTCATACTGTACACACATATATATATTTATATATATATACATATGTATATATATATATACATGTACCACACACACATATCATATGTATATATATAATATATTATACTGTACACACACATATATATATATATATATTATATACATATGTATGTATATATAATACAATGTAACACACACACATATATATATATACATATGTATGTATATATATATACATGTACACACACCACAATATAATATAACATATGTATGTATAATATACATGTAACATCACACACACACATATATAATAATATATATATATAAATATATAGTAGATGTATATGATAATAATGTATATTTATTTTTTTACACCAAAGCTTAAGTTAATCGGCTTTCACGCCATGAATACGGGATATTGAGACACACAAAAAAGGGGGCACATTAGCTTTCAACTCAAAGCGAATCATAACAGTAAATTCATTGTTCAGTTCCCGGGTAAGGTCACCTTTAAGCCTTTCATATTCAAAAATGTCCAAATACTTCTCAGTTAATGTCTGTGTGTCATTTCATGTTTCACTTTGGAACATAGGGGACTTGAAGCGTATGATTCCAGGCAGCATTAAGTGCATTAGTACGTACAAACAACCCCACACACATACTTTATATTAATATATATATATATATATATATATATAAACTTTTAGGCTGACCAATAATAACCTCAGGGAATGTGACAAAATTTAGTGCATCGGCACACACTCTCTCACCACAACACACACACTCTCTCTCTCTCTCTCTCTCTCTCTCTCTCTCTCTCTCTCTCTCTCTCTCTCACATATATATAAATGATAGTTACATGGAAACTTCTAGGCTGATATATATATAATATATATCATTGAATGTGAAAAATGGAGGTTTATTTTTCAAGATATATATTTATCGATTGCACCAAGTGCAAGAAGCAGTACGTTGGGAAGTCTGAGTGGGCATTTTATTTTAGCCTTAATAATTACAGATATCACATAAGAAATACAGATCACAGCAAGCTCATCCCAGTCAAGCAACACTTCCGACTAGATGACCATGACTTTGACAAAGAAGCCAACTTTACTCTTATCGAAAGAATCCAAAAAGATACTGACATTAAATCTGTCATCGAAAACCACGAGTACAGATGGATAAAAAAACGTTTTCATCCTTTTGGATTCAACCAGAAATTAGACTCATTACCCTGGGAATAATAAAAAGTCGAGGTGACAAATATGTGGGGGCCAATAACACCTAAATAAACAAACACCGACCGCCCCACATCAAACAAGCCACTCTTGACCAATTTAAAAATCTAAAAGTCACGCGCACAGTACCGAGATACACACACACTCATATTCACACACACATATATATATGCACACACGTACATTTATATGTATACATATATGGTCATATACAAAACTCCCAAGAACCCTCTCTCACATATATGAGCATGCAAAAAGAGCCCACCTCAAAGAGTTTTTTTTCACGGAACAGATGGACTTGCTACTACTAATACACTCCTCTACCCGGATTATATTAGCATGTCTAACTCTTAAAAAATATTTCAATTTCACTAGTTCTTTTATAATGCTCCCTTTTTCGAAAAAAACTCTAAAAACAATTTATTCAAACACGAAATTTCTCCTGACGATGACCTAAGGTTGAAACTAGTTGAGAATAAATAAACATAAGAAATATTCCTGTTTTTTCTTATTACTTTTTGTTCAACTATATATATATATATATATATATATATATATATATATATATATATTTGCTAAAATTTGATTTAAAAAAAATTGAAATAGTTCACCAAGTTGGAATGAGACTATTCTACGAGTAACCACTCCAAGCGGAGATTTAAGAGGTTTGAAGTCACTTTTCTTTTTCCCATACTGGTTGCCTAACCAAGGTTAAAGAATCCAGTCTACCCTACTATTTATCAATAGCTGGAGTGAGAATAGTTGAATTCATACCTTTCTCAAGGGGATTAGCGCTTTGTGAACTGTGGCTTCGTCCAGGATTTGAACTCGGGTCAACAATTCCATTTTCGTACATTTTAAGCAGTACCCCCACGCACTCCCTATATTTTGCTATATCTATTAGTAAATAGTTCACAATATCTAATATAGTGTATGAAATACATTGAATTAACATCTCATGGAAACTCTCTAGTTGGTCGACTATATAGTTTTAAATCCAAATGCTTCTTTTAAAAATAGCTTTTGCGAGAAACTGAGAGTAACCAAGCCCCGTTGATTTTATATCTTCGCTAACCTAGCATACTGTATTATCAGCATTATCCTGAAGATTCTCCTAGCCCAAACCGAGTTAAGTATCTTGATTAAATTTAAGTTTCTCTATTCCTGCTCTATTTACTATATTCAACAATATTACCTTAGTTGACTCTTTTGGTTGCTTTTGTTTTTGCCATTCATTTTTGTGCAATTTGATTTTTATTCAAGTTGTTGTCTTAACACAACTTAATACCGTGTTGCCATGTTTTTTTATTTGTAACAAGAATCAGCAGGTGTGACGTCATCATATGCACTTTACAACTTATGCACTTTTCAGTCTATTATATTTCCACCTAGACACACACACACACACAATCACATATATATATATATATATATATATAATATATATATATATATATATCAAACTTGTTGGTAAATTCTCGCCGTGAGAAAAAAACCGGCAAATAATTTGATTGTAAAAATATACTACCAAACATCACCCAGGGGAAAAAAATTTGGAAAAAAAAGAAAAGACCAAGATAATCGCACCAACCGAAAATAATCTATTGGTACAATATTTGGCAAAAAGAAAAAAAAACATATTCATACAAAACCGCCAGGAAACTAAAGCTAATAAGTAAAAAGTGCTCAATACCTAAGTAGAGCCAATAAATCTTATATATATTATATATATATAAATATATTTAATATTTATTTATTTATTATATAATATCAAAAATAGTTTTCCTTCAATGAGTTCACATAAAACGATATCCGTTCATTTGCCTGTGTGGTGGTGGGCGTCTATAAGAGTATTTTAAATGCATTCTAGCATATACATGTATATAAATCACAGACCCAGGTGGAAATTATACATCATATTCTATGCGTTTTTATATGAAGAACTTATTCCACCTTCATATTTGTGACAAAAAGGAATAACAATCTTAATATACAGAAGGATTGATGGATAATGTTTCATTAGATATGTGACATAAGTATCTTACCATTACAATGTCATCGCTCCTTTCAAATAGAACGGACAATGCTACATACACTGCATTTGGTGCCGTGACCAGGATGCCCAATGTTACAATATGACGTTTAATGACATTGTGTTTTGTTTGGCTCTGACATTAAAAATACGACTACAAGTAGACCATACATGGCTTTTGCGGAAGTTTTTGAGAAAATATGACTTCATCTCCCTTTTTTTTTTCAGTGGGAATACAGTCCGAACCCAGTGCAAAAATGTATTTATCCTTCATGTAAACTTGTTCTTTGATAGCCTAAGGCCCTAATTAAGGATAACTCTCAAGAAGAAAGATAATTGAGATCCCAAAAATTGAATTTTAAGATTATTTTGTACAAGCCTAAACTTGTAATTAAGGAGAACACAAAACCGCAATTGATGGCAATCCCGAAAGCAGAATATTCAGATTGTTTTGTACAGGTGAAAAAAACGTCAGGATGAAAACTGACCGAAGTCCCTGGAAAATGTATTTACTTTTATGTAAACTTGCCTTTGAACACCCGAGGGCTTAATTAAGGAGAACGCAAAAAGACGGCTGATGGCGATCCCGAAATCTGAATTTTCAGATTTTGTACTTTTGAATGAACGTTGGTATGAATACTTCAGCAGTCCCCAAGGGAATGCTTTGGAGTAGATGAGGACGTCATTGCCATAATTAGTCTTCTTTATAAATATTAAATGCCATGGTACTTTCCGGAGAGCTATCTTTCTTTGTAGGTACTTCACATAGAAACCTAATTATAACCCTTTTTGATTACATCAAGGAAGAAAGAATAACTTCTGATAAAAAAGAAAAAAGTTTATTTTATCGCAAATTCACATTGTCCCTTGATAGACATAATTTTCTTTATACTTTTTTCACGTTTGCTTATAATATTTCTGTATTGGTCAGTCTCGTCACTGTCAAAGGCTTTCGGTGCTTAGAAGTGTCTATTTATATGTTCGGTTTATATCTAACCTCATGAATATGATTTCTTTCAAAGAATCACCAAGGGATTAATACAATTATTTTCCTTTTTGCACATTGAATTCTCGAGAATATTATTCGGATATATAAAGTAATTTTCCTTTTATTATATATTTTAGAGAAACCGCTGCACTTATGCTATAAACATCATAAATTTAATAAATTCACTTCTATCTTCATCATACAGCCTTTTTTTTACGAGAAGGGAACTATTGCAATGTAATCTTGTAGGCTTGATGAATTTCAGCCAAGTTTAGTGGTGATTTTTGAAAAATTCGGGTGCGAATGATATCTGATAAAAACTGAGGCAACTCGGACAATAGTAATCTTCTATATATTGATACCTGTGTTATATATATATATATATATATAATATATATATATATATATATATAATATATATTATAAATATTTGATAATTTTTGAATCATTTACCACGACCAGAAACTCGGCAAACACCATTTGCGACATCCGGAGCACTGGACAGCTGTTTCGACCTCCTTTGGTCTCATCAGCAGTGCATACCACAATCTCCGCCACTAGAGATTGAACTCGTGGACCACAGCGTGAAGAGCGGGGACTTAACACACTGGGCCACGAGCCCATGCCACAAACGGAGAATGCCAAATCATCTAGTCAATGGTAATATTAATTCAAATGCGCAGTCACCTAACCTATACTGCCATGTATCCCATCGCAGGATTACAGAGGACAAGGGCACCTCTAGGACCACGACTTCCCAGTTCGGGGCCTGTATCCACAGAACGCAACCTAATGGGCAAAGGGTATATATTGAATTTTTGATATTGAATTTTGATAGAGGAATTATATATATAATTGATAATTTTTGAATCATATTACCACGACCAGACAACTCGGCAAACACCATTTGCGACATCCGGAGCACTGGACAGCTGTTTCGACCTCCTTTGGTCTCATCAGCAGTGCATACCACAATCTCCGCCACTAGAGATTGAACTCGTGGACCACAGCGTGAAGAGCGGGGACTTAACACACTGGGCCACGAGCCCATGCCACAAACGGAGAATGCCAAATCATCTAGTCAATGGTAATATTAATTCAAATGCGCAGTCACCTAACCTATACTGCCATGTATCCCATCGCAGGATTACAGAGGACAAGGGCACCTCTAGGACCACGACTTCCCAGTTCGGGGCCTGTATCCACAGAACGCAACCTAATGGGCAAAGGGTATATATTGAATTTTTGATATTGAATTTTGATAGAGGAATTATATATATAATTGATAATTTTTGAATCATATTACCACGACCAGACAACTCGGCAAACACCATTTGCGACATCCGGAGCACTGGACAGCTGTTTCGACCTCCTTTGGTCTCATCAGCAGTGCATACCACAATCTCCGCCACTAGAGATTGAACTCGTGGACCACAGCGTGAAGAGCGGGGACTTAACACACTGGGCCACGAGCCCATGCCACAAACGGAGAATGCCAAATCATCTAGTCAATGGTAATATTAATTCAAATGCGCAGTCACCTAACCTATACTGCCATGTATCCCATCGCAGGATTACAGAGGACAAGGGCACTCTAGGACCACGACTTCCCAGTTCGGGGCCTGTATCCACAGAACGCAACCTAATGGGCAAAGGGTATATATTGAATTTTTGATATTGAATTTTGATAGAGGAATTTATATATATAATTGATAATTTTTGAAATCATATTACCACGACCAGACAACTCGGCAAACACCATTTGCGACATCCGGAGCACTGGACAGCTGTTTTCGACCTCCTTTGGTCTCATCAGCAGTGCATACCACAATCTCCGCCACTAGAGATTGAACTCGTGGACCACAGCGTGAAGAGCGGGGACTTAACACACTGGGCCACGAGCCCATGCCACAAAAACGGAGAATGCCAAATCATCTAGTCAATGGTAATATTAATTCAAAATGCGCAGTCACCTAACCTATACTGCCATGTATCCCATCGCAGGATTACAGAGGACAAGGGCACCTCTAGGACCACGACTTCCCAGTTCGGGGCCTGTATCCACAGAACGCAACCTAATGGGCAAAGGGTATATATTGAATTTTTGATATTGAATTTTTGATAGAGGAATTATATATATATATATATATAATGAGAATGGAAAGTAAAAAGTAAAAAAATCACTCTGATGACGGTTGTCAAAATCTCTGTGTACGGAACATTTTATACATTTTTCCTATTATTATTATCATCATCATTTCAACTCCATCTGATTATTTTAATAATAATAACGTAAATCCGTATACATTTTGATAAACAGACCGAAACACATGTGTAAGTGATATCGATTAAATTCATTTTTATCCATCTACATTTCTTTTCTTTACTCATTTTTCCTCATATATATATATATATATATATATATAATGTAGTATATCAAGAAAAATGAAAAAAAAAAACACAGGTTTAAATGGGTTAAGTGGTGAGTTTATTAGCCGACGCTGCCCCCCAAAAATGCACAATGTTTCCTTTCGATACACACACCTACACCGTCCCATAATCACGCCATAAAAGAGAATATTTGACGTCATATTTCAAACCGTCCCTTTTTTCAAACCTCAATTTTTTTTAAACAGACTGAATAACAATGACAACCACTCGCTTTTCTCGTTATTCTGTGATAAATAATTTTTTTATCACCTTCCATATACTAACAAATGTCCTGAAGATGATCTAATTAATAGATCGAAACACTGCAGCGTCGGCCAATAAACTCACCACTTTAACCCATTCAAACCTGTGTTTTTTCATTTTCTTAATATACTACATACCGTCGGATTCACTTCTTTCTTCCCCCCCACACCACATATATATATATATATATATATATATATATATACTAAGCTTATATCAGATGTTCCCCAACGCCAGAATTATGGGTCACAAAATGAGAATCAAACTCAGCAACTATGGTCTGCGAACTTATCATGTTATACATTACACCACGTAAATTTCCCATGCTCCCATTATATATATAATAACTTATATTAAGTTATAATAACTTAATATTATGACCCATAATTCTGGCGTTGAGAAACATCTGATATAAGCTTAGTATATATATATATAGACACCGTGTCACATCTCTTCATTGTGGCTAAACATTTTGTCAGGTACCAACAGCCGGGATAGAAACACGATCGGTTCAGCATCAGTCTAACAGCTTAACCGCTCGGCTATCGTCACCTACAGAATGAGAAGGGGAATTTAACTGTTTTGATACACCCGTCTGTATGTATGTAAAGGCCGCCATGGAGAGCTATCAGATACAAATAATACTGTTTTTTCTTGGCCTGTTTTGACGTCTTTTTCAAGTGTTTTTAAGCCTTGATTTTCAGTATATGAATTTAAGCTAAATTTCTAAAGTTAACCAAAATGTTCAAACTTGCAAACTATCAGGCATGATTAGACCCGTTAAAGGCTTGCTAAAAATACCAAATTCAATGTTATTTTATTAATTTTCAATAGTGCTACACAGGTTTTTTTTGTTTTTTAATAGCGCGTTTGGAATTTTTAAAAAGCCCTTCAAACCCCGAATTGGAAAATTTCCTAACTTTTCCAACGTACCAACTATCAGGTAAGGTGTACGGGCATGGCCCCTAACTAGAAACAACAGTTGGAATGTTAATAGTTTTTAAGGCATTCTACAAGCGTTTTTAAAGTTTTTTTTTTTTTTTTTTTTTTTTTTTTACATGCGTGAAAACAAAGTGAGAAATGGCCTGTTTTGACGTCTTTTTCAAGTGTTTTTAAGCAGTGAAGTCTTATAAACTATATGTTGTACCGGCCGTTCCTACAGTGGAGAACATGCACCGGTTCTCACTATAAATAGTGAGACACCGAGTGGAAAGGGAACTGTTCCCCGTTAACGACAAGCTAGTCGTACATGTACCATTGATTGTAAATACACTTGTCTTATTTTACCCTATCTCGACTTGACTTTTTACTGTTGGGACTAACATCACAACACTATACAACCAACCATTCATTTTTTTAAAGATTTGATGGAAACAAATGACATGAAAATTTGGCCTAGAAATAATCCCCCCCTGATAGACTTCTTGGAAATAGTCAGTTCTTGGATGTAGCATGAAGAAGCATGTGAATTGCCTAGTTGTGCAATTATGGAGTTATAACTGCGGTCTGCGTGGAAGAAACGTAAACACGTGTTTGATGGGAGAGGTGTGGTCATGTGTGTGTGTGGCAGTCATGTGATTAAATTCGTCTGTGTTCAGCTGAGTGTCAAGATGAAAGAGAAAGATTCGCCTCTTATTGCTTTTATATTGACCTCGTTGCCAATGGTAATAGGAATCCTAGCGCCCCCTGGTGTGAATGTATTAAGTGTAGGTAACGCTACGTGATAGTTGCTTCTTTTGAGTAAGTTTCATTTTTTTACGTATTAATAAACATGTGGGGTGGTTTAGCTCAGTCGGAAGAGCACCCGCCTGGGAATCGAAAAGGTTCCTGGTTCAATACATGTCTCCGCCAACACGGCTTATGAGTATCGAAATCTGGAACTTTCATGTCGTAATCGAGAGCCTTCACGGAACTTCGAACCGAACCTTTTATTCAATCCACAGGCGTAGATTGTTCTCATTCCGTTAAATATGACTAGGTACAATGTTAAGTATTCTATGTTATTATCACCATTGGCTAGGATTGAACATGCAACCTACCGATGATTCTCCCTTAGAACTGTATTAACTGTATGTTATCCGTTACGCCATGTGTCCAATTGGCAAATCCATCAAAACGTTGCGTATATAACAATAAAGTTTGGAACAATAGTCCGAAACATTCAAATAATACAAATTATCAAGCCTCATGTATAAAATTCAGACAAATAGCATTTGTGACGGGTTTAATACAAATTCAACATAAATGTATATGAAAATCGCTTCTTCATTTTCTCTGTATATGTTTCTATGTCCGTTTCTGTCACTTTCACTCTCTCTCTCTCTCTCTCTCTCTCGTTCTCTCTCTCGTTCTCTATATATCTCTCTCGTTCTCTCTTATGTTGTCTCGTTCTCTCCCCCTCTCTCTTTCTTGTTGTCTCTCTCTCACTCTCTCTCTCTCTCTTGTTGTCTCTCTCTCCCTCTCTCTCTCTTGTTGTCTCTCTCTCCCTCTCTCTCTCTCTCTTGTTGTCTCTCTCTCCCTCTCTCTCTCTCTTGTTGTCTCTCTCTCCCTCTCTCTCTC
>CM042139.1:5117556-5277556 GCA_023376005.1 Doryteuthis pealeii | reverse complement strand
AGAGAGAGAAATCTTATAGCCTAGACGTAAATGAAGTACAGACACACACACACACACATATATAATATAATATAATATAATATATATATATATATATATATATATATATAATATATATATGTGTGTACTTCATTTACGTCTAGGCTATAAGATTTTTATCTCTCTCTCTCTCTTATATATATATATATATATATATATATATATAATATACACACTAAAATATTCATAAACGAGTTGTTTCAATTAAGCGTAAGTTAAGATGAACATTTATTTGTTTCAGTGTGAATGTGCATGCACCTCTACCCCCAACCCCTCCCTCCCTCTCTCACTCTCTCTCTCTGAACACATACCCAGGTGCGTGCAACCATACACCTACACCCACAAACCATCACTGTCTAAAACATATAAGCATGAGAAATTAAAGATTGATAAAATATACAGACTGACGGTGATAGGAAGACAAACAACTGAATGATAAAGTATTCAATTTGCTGCTCCGTCAATTGAATCAATTTTAGTCAACATTCCCATACGCTTTAATTTTGTAAAAGTTTTATTAACCAAACTGAATGACCGATACAACAGACAACATGTAAATAATTTAGTTTCAAATGTCTCGGCACATTGTCATTACATATTAACTGATATCATTTTGAGTTATGTAACTTGTCTGATCGAGACATAAACTCTACACTTATTTATTCCCTTCCTCCCAATCCATTGTTTATAACTTACTATATTCTGTATTATTTGGTATACAAGATGTGTCAAAAAAGTATCGAGATTTTTGGTATTTTTTGACACACTTTGTATTCTGAAAAATTAACGTTCCATTCATTGTTCATTTCTGTATTTGAAAAATATAGCTTTAAAATCTCCACATTTTGACACAACTTGTACACTGAAAAAAATCACGTTACATTTATTGTTAATTTCCATCTTGATAGATACAGCTTCAATCACTATACTTTTTGACACACCTTATATTCATGAACGAGGAATTTAATTTCTGTTCGATTTAATGCCATACCTTATTATAATGGAATTAGTGTATGTCTCTGTAACCGAAACTACGTCACTGCTTACGTCGCAACACCCTCAGGGATTTCGTACGTTTATCAATGAGAATTTAATGTAGATTCAATAAAATTAATACATAGAATAAATTGTGTATTTATTAACAATGTCTCTCTGAAAATCTGAATTACATTTGACTTAAAACAGCCCGTGATATTAGTGCGTCTACATTTTTTTTAATGTGCCTTATATATCTTTAAGCTATAACGGTTACATAGTATATGATTAACAAAATACGTTTTTAAAAAAAGATTTCAATATCCAACAATAATGAATAGAAAAAACCGCCTTCAGCATAAAATAACCCAAAATGAGTTGAGATTCCGTAAAATCATAAAAAGAAAGAAAAAAAGTCTACCATATCAGAGCCTAATGGAAATTCACTTAATGTATTACATTAATGTATGTATCTATATACCCGACCCTTCAGCTATTGGCAGAATTAAACATATCAACATTTCCATAACAGATATATATATATATATATATATATATATATATATATATATATATGTATGTATGTGAGAGTGATATTTGGCAAGAGGTAGTTAGAATTCTCCCTTATACACGTAGACAAAGTTAAAAATCAACTACTGGTTGTTTTCTCTTCATCTTCTTGTAGTTAGGAGATTAAATATTGTCATGAAACATTTCGACTAGTATATTTATTTTGTTTTTTCGTCATTGATAGTCTGTTAAAACATTTACCGTTTCTCATGTTTATTCCTTTTATTAGTTGCACTGCAACATGTTAATGATTTTGTTAAAGTCAATCTATTTCTCTAGAAACTAGTAATAGTTCAAACCTCACTTAAGTTAGCACGTGTTTGGTTATGTGATAGATAAAAATCAGCAGACAAAATTCATTTGGAAGATGAATTCTCGTAGTAAAATCGTTATGAAACTAAACAGTGATACAATATTATCTCCCTGTAGACAAACTGACAGCGACACAGAATTTGTGTAGTTCTGAAGGCTGGAGAGTCCAGAAGAATGAGAGAGAAATAAATTGAATTTGGCAGCACTCCTTTGTATATTCTGGTCTCAATGCCATACGGCCAACCATTGCAAATGGAACATAATCCCTACACAGACCTTTCCTCCATATTAACCTGTATCAAAATAATTTATTTAAACGTTTGTCATTTTATATTTTTACCGAGAGCGATAACTAAAATTTAAAGTGACTCTCTGTAACTGTTTAGTATAGCTGTAGTTACCCCATAATCGGTTAAATATAATCTTGGGTAGAATTACTGCTATTAACTACCCGGCGTTGCCCCGGCCATAAAGTTTTTAGAAATAAGTCTCTTATCTATATTTATATATAAGTCGTCAGGGCGGCCTAATGTTCGGTATCAGCCAATCATCGAGGGAGTCTATCCCCTTTTCAATAGCGCTAGACCAAGAAGATTGTTTTTGTGTCTGAGGTGGAGCGCGACACCTACCATCAGCTCCTTACTTTACCGCACATATCCCTGTGCTACTCATACGCTGAGTTGGAACCTTGTGGTTTCTAGCCGAACGCTCGACCGACTGAGCTAACCCAGCCTTATTTATATATAGATTAATCAAAATTATTATTTTTTATATATTTTGGTTATATTATGCTTTGTTCTTTATATATTCTTGTTTTTACATTGTTTATTTTTATTATTAATGTTGTTTCACTAATCTCATTTGGAATAATTCATTTTAAAATGGGCAAAATAAGAATTCGGTGGATAGGCGACACCAGATTATTAGGACTTACATTTTTGGACGATTTGGTTAGTCTTATTTTTATTCAGAAGTTTTGCGAGATGATAGCGGTAGTATTTTCTAAGAACCAGGGTATAGATATATAGATAGTTCAAACCTCACTAAAGATAGCACGTGTTTGATTAGGGGATAGATTAAAATTAGCAGAGAAAATGCCATTGGACTACGACGACGACTTCTTGTAGTGCAGTCTTTATGAAACTAGACGCGGAGATAATTCTATCTGCCGTTTATTCTATCTCCCTCTAGACCCCCCGACCCCCCCCCGAAACGTATGGCCTTATTCGATAGTAAGCAAAGTTGGGTAATGATATTACTCGGTCTTCCTTCACCATTATGGATCTATTGGCGCTTGTAATCGGATTCACTAAACCAATCATTGTGAGGCCGCTGTGATGTGCCAGCATTAGCAAATGTCTAGTGTTAACATGTGACCGAACAAGTCATCTAAATTAGAAAGTCGTTCATCAAAAGCAAAATCCACAGGTGTACATGGTGATAGCAAATGAGACCGGACGATTAAAGCAGACTCACACTGTGAATGGGCAGGTGTAACAGGTCGACTGATCTATATAGTCGAACAAAATGCGTTATTTAACTAACATCATTTTCTTCCCGAAAGACATAATTACTACTTTGCGTTTGACAAACCTGGAACTTTATATCTAATTAATGTTTCCTCTGTTTCACTTTGCCAAATGCTGGCATTGCGTGTGTTACTCTGAGAGAAATAGATCTATTATTATACTAAAGCTAAGTGAATCAAATGATCAGTTTCCAAAGACTTTTTTTTTTTACTTTTTAGTTTAATGAAACAAAATACATACTGGAGTCAGAGGATTTAGATATGCTTTAGAAAATAGATTTTAATTTTACTATTTCTCTGAATTTTTGAGATGAGGCTTGAGGATTAGTAGAATCTGCGTTATTCGGACTATTGTCCCCATCTTTATTGTTATTTGTACAACGTTTCGGCCGATATGCCCTCCGGCCTCTTCAGGTATTTTTTTCGTAGTCGAACGAACTTTTCGTAGCGGGAACCTTCTTGTCGTAGTCGGAGCAATAGTCCGAATAACGCAGATAATACAAATGTTAATTGGTTCTAATTTAGTAATTTGCAATTAAGTAAAAATCCGGCCCATCTCTTATTTCATATTTGGCGGGTCTATTTTCCCATATGTATTGATTAACTACTCCTTATTTGTGTTAGTTTCTCTATGAGTGTAAAGAGAGTGATTAGAGGGTGAGAGAGAGAGTGAACTTCACATTTTGTTTTTATGTTAATTTTTAGCATCAGCCAGAATCTAAAGGCTTTCATATAACATACAAATAAAGTGGGACAATTTTTTACTCGAAGTACACATCTTATAAAAATGAGTTTAATGTCGTTGTTTTATTAATTCTCCGGGTGTATTTATTTTTTCAATTTAATTAGCTTTGCAAACTCACTTCATTCCTGATCACACTTATCTACCCAGTGCTCAATGGATAATCAACAGGTCACGTCTCTGTAATATTATACATATATAGCTGGCTTAGTGTGTAACGATTCTTGTCATAAATATATGAATACGGTGACCAAAGTTCTAATCTTGGAGGAGGATGTTTGCATTTCTCGTAGCAATAATATGCTTAAGTTTTAAATGCAACTATTAACCGTTGGAAAACTGACAGTTACCTAGGCTCGTTGACTCTGTCTACGCTATCCTATCACTGATATTTGGCTCACTTGTTCATGTAATATATATATATATATATATATATATATATATATGTATATATATATATGTGTGTGTACACGTGTGTGGGATTTATGTGTGGTCTGAATAATAGCAGAAAATTCTATATATAATATCCCGTGGTTAAAGAAAAGAATTGATATTAAATAATATTATTTCTATTGACAGTTTATTTCATCAGGATTTATTTAATACTTACATTTATGTACAAAATACATACTCTCTATTATTGTTTATTTCTATTCATTCCAATAAGATCGAAATATATATTCTGGAATTGGGTTTCCTTCTCTTTAGAAATGAACCGAAATTGTCACTGGAATTACTTTTACCTAATAACTAAAAAGGTTTTACGTTAAATCCGATTTATTTTTTAAAAAAAGGAAGAAATTTAAAAACTATATAAAGTAAAGCACTTTATCTAATAAACATTTTACGTATATTTTTAAAACACATTTCTTAAAATGACTTGTTATTTACAGTTTGTTTCTTGGAATTCGTTTTCTTAAAAATGTTCAATTCCGTTAATATTTTTCAATAATCCCATAGTTCGTTTTATTGTCTTTCACATTGTTTCTAATTTTTTTTTTTTTTTTTGTGAATATTCTAATAATTTTAATGCACACATTCTGAGGCTGATTTCTTTGTTTTTTTGTTTTGAAAAATCCAAATGACGATTTATATATATATATATATTTTTTTCTTTGCTGGAAAAATTTATTACATGATAAAACATGAAGAAAATATTCGCAGTAGAAGTGGGAAATAAACAACTTAAACTTTCATTTGCTAAATATTTTAATCCTTCTAAATTATTAAAAGCATCTATTTGAACAGCAAAAATATAAAATAGAACATTGTGTTTCGAAATCGTGAAATCAAAAACTACTATCGTCAGAGTTAAGGTAATTGGGGTTTATACCTTAGAAATAAGAATATGCGCCTCCTGGGCATACGCATTAAAGTTTAACGTAATTAAATATATTAGAAAGACTAACGGAATTAAATAAGAAGGCATATAAAAAGATTACTTATTTTAATGTCTTAAATGGTTTCTATATAGAATCATCCATACCATTTATTTTAATAAGTTAGGAAATAACACAATAACACTAGAGATCAATAACATCAAGCAATTATTTATTAAACCCGATTTTGTTAAAACCAGTATGCAAACTAGCCACGCCATTTATATAAACTTTCATTGAACCGAGTTATGACACATTATAGTATGTTAAACTCACTAATAACATGTGCTGTATTGAGGCAAATCTAACAATCTCTCAACTAACTCATGAAGACATTGTTCATAAATACGAGGTATTCTATGTATTATTAATGGTTTTGACTATGAATTAAATACTCATTGATAAACGTACACAATTACCGATAGTATTGTGACGTAAACAGTGGCGTGCTTCCGTTACAGATCGACAGACACTGAATCTCCATTATGATACGAAATAAAATGATGAAACGGGGAAAGACCACATATTTTACTTATACGCTCACTAATAGTGGAAAGTTTCTCAGAATTTTGGGATGACGTGTGAAAGGCTACATGTCACTTTCGATTTAGCACGAGGTGAGATCGAATGATAGTGAAAAAAGGGAAGAGTTGACAGTCTGAATTGAGTGTCTGATGAGTGTGGGTTTTCAATGGCATTTTTACTTAATAGTTAAAATAAGAAATTATCTCTGGAACGTCTTCTGTTCGTAATAAAAAACAAAAGTAATAAGCAAAGAAACAAGACGAAACATTCTCAAGACGACCCAAGCAGTTCCAGACCCTTCGTTGAAACAGCGAGAATTAATGTTGCCCAACAATTAGAAAGTTCGTATGACATTGACATGCGCTGCAATTATGGGAGTTTCTCTCAATTGTAAAATTACAAAGACACTGCATTACCTGCCCTCTTACTGGGGTTTGGAATACGCGCTGACTTTATATCCTGCATATTGGTAAGACACCCCAAGAAAAGAGGGGTCCTGGGTAGAACACTTAAAATGCATTTGATGGTTAGTCCCCAGTTTTGGAGCTATGGGAAGCGAGGAATATCCTTTCTTTATTACCCCACGTTCCACTCTTACCCAGGGTTGTGGTTCTTATGGTAATCGCATCTATGGGTCAAATATATCGCCTTGGAAATTATTCCCATTAGATATTAATACTTCAAACCATAAAACTGTGTACAAGTTATTGGTATTAGATATGAATACTTGATATCGTATAACAGTGAAAAAGAAACCCTTTGACAACAACTACTCAAAAGATGTAATTATGAACTTATAATAGACAATTCCCTAACTTCTAGGCATAGAATAACCCTCAACAGGCTGACATGCCGTTAAAGAAATCAATCAATCAATCAACAGTTTATTACCTAAGTACTTTTTACATATGATAAATGAGCTTACATTATTTGCATTTTTCGGTCTATTGTCTCTTTTCTATTGTTATATAGATAACGTTTTGGCACAATGGATGTAAAGTTTAATTTAATCCAATGATAAGTGACAATCATCTATAGGCTGCAGGTTCAATCCTGGCCAGGGCAATTATAACATAGGATACTTAACATCGTTTAACTCGTATACATGGTCAGGTTAACAAAATAAGAAAAGTCAACCACCGTTGATTGAGTAAAGGATCTGTTCGAAGTTCCATGAAGACTCCCGAGTTCGAAAACAAAAACAAGGTTGTTAGATCAAACAGAAGGTTCTCGAGGTCGACAAGAAACATCTGTAGAAGGCTGAAGGGCACATCGACCTAAATATTGTGTATATAATAATAAAGATGAGGAAATAGTCCGAAAATCCAAATAATACAAATTATCAATCCTCCGCGTAAAAATTCAGACAAATGTGTTTATATTCATCACTTCTCGTTGATTAGTGAATTTAGTAAACTGTACTCTCGGGCCAATGTATGTAGAGCCCTGCCGGCTGATGCGTTAGATCCTCTACAGAGAGCAAAGACCTTCCTAATGAGGTCATCGTGATGCTTAATGACGGAATTCTGGTGGCTGAGAAGTCCATGAAATGCGGCACACCACTTTGGCCATTACTTAGATTAGATAGGCGGTCGGAGAGACCTCCTTGGATCAATTAGCTAGTCACGTCAAGCCCTAGCACCTATACGATTGTTCCAACCCTATTGTCCTTATGGCAAGTGCCAACACTTTTAATAATATATGTGCTAGAAGGCGGTGATTGATGGTCTTAATCTCATTGGTATGTCATTAAACGCTCTATGATGGTGAAGTTTCAGTTCTGGAATTCTGCGGAATGTGGAGGACACTTTTATCGTCTTTACTACCAAGTCGACTCTGACCCGGAGTGGTAGTACCGGGTCGTGTACCATCTGTAGGTTAAATAGAACAGAATGATTTTAAAAATGTGTTTAAAAAATTGAGTTTAAAAAAAAAAAGAAATGACCTATCGAGATTGAATAAAACGAAACGTTTTTGGCATAAAATAACCCAAAAATGGTTGACATGCCATAAAATCCAAACAATCACCCAACCATCTTTGTCTCACAAATATTGTAGTCCTGTAAAAGATGCCTGTAAAGCATCAACCACCTATCACAAATCTCTCACATGTCATTTATTTCTATAGAATTTTTCGAAAATGATATATATCCCCTTGCGTGGGTGGGGTGGGGGCTGAGGTTCTATTATTTACTATCGGTGATTGATTAACATAAGCTTATTAAATATTTCGTTTATCAGAACAATCTGCTTTATGTAAGGTTCACGATCATTCACTTTACGAAATTGTGTTTATGACCATTATTTAATGTATAAAAGGGTCAGTTGAAAAGTTCATAGTCTGACCAAGATATTTTAATAGAATGTGATCATTGACACTTATTTTTCAACATAGTCAGTTAAAATGTTTTCAACAGTAAATATTACGTCATCATATAAATGTTTCAGTCTATTAAATATTTATCCAACCTTAGTGTATTAAAGAAATCAGTGTGGAAATTATTCGATTGTTAATGATATATTCTAGTAAGAGTTTTTCTTAAAATTCGTGAAAGACGAGGAAAAGCTTTTATTCTAACCTATCCCAATTTCATTGGAATATCATGGTTTCAATATTAGTTTTGCTTATATACACACACACACACACACACACACGCACTCTTTCTTCATTTACGTATAGGCCACACAATTTTCAGATGACTGTCTCGTGTGTATGTGTATATATATATATATATATATATATATATATATATATATAATATATATATATATATATACCAATACCAAAAATATTCATAATCAAGTTGGAATAATAATTTGAAATAAATTAAGATGAACAACATTTATTTGTGTGTCTATATAAGTGTGCATACATCCATTTCTCTCTCCGCCCTGTCGGCTGTGGCGTTAGAATGCCCCGACTGCACCTCTGCAGAGGGGTAATACTCCCCCAATGGGGCCACCTGTTGGCTGTGGGTGGCGACCCGTGATGCTTAAGGATAGAACCCAGGTGGCTGAGCAGTCCATGACTTGCAATATTCCACTTTAGGCTTTATTGGGTTAGACGGTCGGTCGGAGAGACCCCCTTCGATCAATCGGCTGGCCACGTCAATCACTAGCACCTATATGATTGGTCCAACCCTATAGCCCTTATGGCAACCCCCAATCCTTTTTATCATATGGGTGCTAGTGGGCGGTGGCTGAGGGTCTACATGTCCTGGGAATGACGTTAAACTCTATCTGATGGTGAGGTTCCAGTTCTGGAGGTTTGGGGAATGTGGAGCACTCCTTCATGACCCTTGGTCCCTGGACCCGGAGTGATAGTACCTGTTAGGGTCCCATCTATGGGTTGAATAGAAAAACATCAGTTTATAAACCAAATTGTATCATGCATTAAGAATGAATTTATTTCACAACTTTGTCGGCATTAAATGACCCACCGAGGTTGATATGCCGTAAAACAAACCAAACCATCTCTCTCTCTCTCTGTCTATCTATATATATATATATATATATATATATATATATATATATTATATATATATATATATATATATATATATATAAAAATGTGTTTTGTGTCAATGAATTTATTAAAATAGCTACATAAGATCTTTCACCAGATAATTTCGCAAATAAATGGCCACCGGCTATTTGAAAAGAAAAAAAAAAGACATACTCAGTCAGTTCTAATTTGAAAAGAGACAATAACATTTAAATTTAAACCTACATAATAATTTCGCTTAAGTGAAATTATTTCCGACTAATTATTCATTATAAATAAGTATTAACAAATTAAGAGATATGCTCATTGACATTCCAAAGGGAATTCTGCACTAAATGGTCCAGGCTAAAAATATTCTCATATGTCGTTGGATAATAAGTCTTAATTGAATTAGGCTAATCAAATTTCTTTCTAAAAATGTCAAGAATTAAGAGATGGAAATATTTTTTGACAGCATATTTCAATATAAGAATTGGCGAATTAATGGAATCTTGTTGTTAATATAAAAATAGATGGGAATAAATTAATATATAATGCATGGTGATATGAACCTAAAATATAATTGGCAAGTAAACTTAATCTTTAGAATGATAATACATTATATATATAATTAATTTAATTATTTGTTATTATGGGTTGCTTCAAATGTATCTAGGGCATGGCACTAAAGTGCATCTAATTGTGAGACTCTAGTACTGGGGTGTGTAGCGTACTCCTTTCTTGCCATGACTCTCAGCTCCACGCTGTGATTGGAACTGTTAGTGTTCCATCCACGAGTCAAACAGATCTGTGGGAAAATTTATGTTTTAAGAATACGTACTTTTAGCTCTAATTGTTTACTAAGGATTACTATTATCAGTTACTTGAAAGCATAACTATGGAAAATGTTTATTATTAAATGGAAATAGTTACTTGAAATCATTTAAGTGACTATGAATTACTCGTATTAGACAGGAATACCAGTAACTGGACGCAAATCAGTTGTATTAGATAAAAATATTTGATAGGATATAACTACGTTTTTGAATCTGTTAAATTCTCACTAGAAAGTTACACTTGGATTTTAATAATTTTCAAAACACAAACAATTCTTTATCCATGTGATGAATTATTTTTTTAAAAACTAGCAGGACCTATGCATATACCACGATATGATAACTTAACTATTACAATGATATATTTACTTAATAGCTATGCCAAAATACTTCAAAATTGTGGTAAGCAAGTAAAGTGGACGGGTTGGCCTAAAATTGGTATCGGCCAGATACTCTTCTATCTATCTTTTATTCTTCTCATCTTTTAAATAAGCGATGAGGCTTTTATTTTTCAATCAAACATACGTGCACTCAACCCCTGTCTCTATCTTTCTCCTACTCTATTACTTTCTATGTTTTCGGTGTAGCAGCCTTTCTTCCCTTTATTTCTTTATAATTAAAACGAAATGGTCCATTATTCAGCTAAGGTGACGACACTCATAACAAATAAGAATTCGGCGGGTACGCAACACCAGATAATCAGGATTTACATTTTTGCATTTCATCTTGGTCGATTCAGAAGGTCTCATTATTAACTAGAGAATATTGCAAGATTATAACGGTCGTACAAATAAGGAACACTATATATATATATATATATATATATATATATATATATATGTGTGTGTGTGTGTGTGTATAAAGTAAAATCGCCGTGGCGGCCTAATGTCGGTATCAGCCAAACAGCGAGGTAGTCTATCCCCTTTTCACTAGCGCTAGACCAAGGAGATTATTTTAGCATCTTAAGTGGAGCATCACACCTACAACCAGCTCCTCACTTTACTGCACAGATCCCTGTGCTACTCATACGGTGAATTGGCGAGGGCCGGTCAGAAATCTTGAGAACAATATCGGTATTAAAAAAGTAAATATATTTTGTTAGAAAATATCACTTCGGCCAAACCATTGAACTATATTAGAGGGGGAGAATTTTATTGCTAAACTAAAGGTATTTGTTCAAATATTTCTGTGTTAGGATGGTATTAAGAAAAATGTTAGGTGTAAACACACACAAGGGTACCCATAAAAACACCTACATACAAACACATACACACTCCTACGCACAAAATTCCATACATATCTCATCAATATATTAGGATATCCGTTGATACTAACTAATAAGATGTTCATACAAAAAACACCTTTTTTGTGAAAATTAACTATTGGAATATAAACCTTTTTTCTTTTCTTTTTTTTCTTTTTTTTTCTTTCGTTTTTTTTTCTATCTTTTTTTTCTTTTTTTTGGTGAAATTTACTTAGCTTTTTTGTCGTGTGTGGTTAACGTTATTTACCATCTTCTTATGAAGGTTTTTTTTTTTCAACTTAGTACTGAGTCTAAAATGGAGCGTGACTGTCTGCACGCACTCGTCGGATTATTTTACTCTGAATATATCAGAAAAAAATCTGACTTCTATGTTTGTATTAATTCATGTATTTTTTGTCTATCATGATTGCAGTTCTGAAAGAAAATCTTTGGTGACTCGTGTGTATATGTACATATATATACGTGTGTGTGTGTGTGAATTCTTTAATGCCATTGTTATTTTCCCTGTATTGTTAGCCAATCCAATATAAATGCGGGCGATATGAATTGATCTTTTTTTTTTTTTCTGTACTTATTTAGTTGGTAGTTCTTTTGTTAAGTGCGTGATAAATACTGCACTGCATGTTTTCAGTAAATTTACTTCATCTTTTTTTTTATAATTTTTAGTTAATTCTTTTTTCCAATGTTCCTTTGACCACAATTGGTAAGGCGAACACCTTTAGATTCCATCTGATTCTAACCATAATGATAAATAGGAAAACAACAATTATTTAAATAAGATAAAAAAAATAAAGTAAAAACTGCAATTATCAATGGCATCAGAACAGGTGCATTTTTGAAAAGAATTTATATCGATTATTAGAATTAAAAAGTCACAAACACTCTATTTAGGTAGAAGTCTACATATAAGGGCTTAGTTAAGAATGATATATATATATATGAAAACCTATGACATATTGTATACCAAATAAACACGTACACTAAAGTAATTAATGGTTGAGATAGTGAACTTTACGCTAGGTTGCTATATTTGTGTGAACCCATACATATGTCATCCAGAAACGTGTTTCCGCCTCTTCAGTGTGGCTAGACACAACTATTTTTGGCTAGGGTCGAACTCAGACTGACCGTTTGGCAGCCTGATATCTTATCCCCTCGTCCACTGACAGCTGTAGCGGGACTGGTGTTTTTAAACTATTAAGTACGGGGCGGGGAGTGTGTGTGTGTGTGTGTATGTGTGTGTGTGTGTGTATATATATATATGTGTGTGTGTTTGTGTGTATTGTGAAAATGTCTGTTAAATCTGTAGTAGATATAAAATGTGTTGAATGAACAGGATGACCATTACAAAGACAAACAAGATGATTGGATTTCCTGGTCAAGAAACTTGGCAAATTATTCTAATTATTCATGAATAATACGCACCCCTAAATGTACGCTATACAAAACACATTTCAGAATTTTGAGCAACTAAATTTAACGTTTGTTCAGCCTTATATCTGATTCAGAATAACAAGGAAAACAACAATTACGCAAAATTTAAATAAGTGTAAAAAAATAAAAATAAAAACGGCAATCATGAATGGCGTGAGAACAGGTGTGTTTTTGAAAAGAATTTATATCGATTAGTGTATACATTCCTATTAGAGAAGGCACAAACACTCTATTTAGGTAAAAGTCTGAAGGTAAGGGTATACTCAAGAATAGCACTGTATATATCAGGAAACTTATGACACGTAATATACGCAGTAAACACTTATACTAAACTAATTTATGAATGAGATATGGTACCTTACTTTTGTTTGCTATTTGTGCTTGACCCCATGAATATAATCTCCCATTCATTAAATAAGTAAAGGTAAAGTGATTTATTATTTTTTTATGATTGGAATTATCTATCTATCTATCTCTCTCTCTCTTTCTCTCTCTCTCATATATATATATATATATATATATATATAAGTTTTTAGAAAAAACAAGATGTTATTAGTTTTGCTGACAGAATCTGTTTCGACCTTATAAAGCGGTCTTTTTCAAAGCAACTATGTTTATGAGGAAATACTGAATGGATAAATCGTTAATCACGAGGTACAAACAAACGCTCTCGATCAGGGCCGGCATTTTTAAATTGTTGAAAAAGCGTATTCTGTGTTAAAAATAAAATAAATTTTATTTAAAAAAATTAAAAGCATTTTTATCATTAGAAAAACCCAAAAGAGCTTGAAGTAAGTGTCATTTCCATTTTACTTTCATTCATTCATATATATATATATATATATATATTCATTCGTGTTCTTTAATTGTATAACTGTTATTAACATTCAACACACTGGTTAAAAATGAGACTATCTAGATCATATAAGATAAAATGCCAACATAGAAATCATATTAAGAAAAAGAGAAGTGAACAGTAGAGAAAAGGGGTGAGCGGCCGGAAGTTTTCAGTAATTTTTAGTTCATTCATTTTACAATGTCCACTTGACCCGAATTGGGAAGGCGAATCCCCTTTAGATTATATTTGATTCTAATCGTAATGATTAATAGAAGCATGTCAGTATAACAAGGAAATCAACAAATATGCGAAATTTAAATAAGTGTAAATAAAAGGAAAGAAAAAATATCAATGGCTTCTGAACAGGTGTGTATTTGAAAAGAATTTATATCGATTGGTACATACATTAGTATTAGAGAAGCCACAAACACTCTATTTAGGCGGGAATCAAAAAGGTAAGTGCATTCTTAAGAATCATACGCACGCTCACACGCATATATATATATATATATATATATATATATATATATATATATATATATATATATGATTAAAATCGAATGCTTTAAAATTCGGAGTGTTTAGAATATACAGGCTCCAGTTTCTCGCAATAGCACGAATCTTCGGGGTATTTTTTTCTGCTATCGTTATATATACTAGCAAATATATGCACCCTCCGGGTGCAAGTATTTAAGTTTAATGTAATGAAATATCGTATTAAATTAGAAAGTCTAATAAGAAGGCAGATAAAAAGATATGTAACAGAGTGGAGGTATAATAGAAAAATAGAAATGAAACTTATTCTTCCATCACTCCCGTCTTTCATTGCTGAATTTTACTTATTTAACTATTTAGTTAAATTAGGAAATAAAGAATAAAATTACTTATTTTTTCTTGTTAATGGATTTCATTTAATATTCATTGAAGAGATTTTTGCTTATATTCATTAAAATAAAACCAAACAATTAGAAATCAATAATACTAAGCACATATTTAATAAAATCACATTTTTAATATTAATATGCAAATTAGCCTTCCCATTCACACTGTAAACCGCTATTTTTTGTATATATAAATACAATTGCATGTTATTAGTATGTAGATATGGACAACACTAATAAAAAGGTGAAGCAATTTTATTAATAATTGAGGTTTAAATATAAATAAAATCATGGAGAATGTGATGTAAATAACGAAGGGAATTGTGACTTGAGTAGTAATATAGTTTCGGTTACAGACAGAAAAACACACAATCTCAATTATAATAATAATATATATATATATATATATATATATATATATATATATATATATATATATATATATATAAACATGACAGTTAGATTGGTATGCGTGTTCACTTGGTATAGTAATTACTGAAATAGGGTACCTTACCGTAGGTTAATATAAGTGTATGACACCATGAATAATATATATATATATAAAGTTGATAATATATCTGTAATTTGACAGGGCTCAATAACATTCCTAGAGCCTTTATATTTAAGTTAATGCAGCGTGGAAATGGAGCCAACAACCAGGGATTTATTTTAGACACAACACAATGTATATTAGAGAAATAGAATTATGTTCATAAACATAAGGGGTACATTAAATCAATAGAATACTGTAAATAAAACAAAAACTTAAGGGTATATCGGAATAATGAAATACAATAAAGAAATAATAGAAAGGATCTGACCAATCGAATAATACAAGGAGAAAATGGAACAAATGAAAGAGAATAAAGACACATCGGGGAAAATCAAAGTAAATAAAATGAAATAAGAGAAATAGCAACAACAAAAATATGAGAAAAAAAAAGGGGAAATAAATCTCAGTAGAGAAAATACAAAGACGAAAAACGATGAAAACGAGGCATAGGAAGAAGAAAAAAAAACAGGAGGAATTGTCCAGTGAGAACCAAAATGGGCAAATATATGACAAAAAGGAATGACAACTCATGAAATACAAAATACCAGCAAGATCTATAGAATAAAGTTGCTCTTGAATAAATTCATTAAGAATCTAAGAAAAAAGTCCGCAAATGTATTCTGATAAATAATTCTAGGGATATGAATATCTGAATGAACACGGATTTATATGCTTTTGATCTAAAGGCTCATATATTATATATATATATATATATATATATATATATATATATATATATATATATATATATATATATATATATAATGTGTGTGTGTGAGAGAGAAAGACAGAGAGGGGAATAACTTATCGGTAAAAAATATTGGGTTGGTCTCACTATTTGGTTGGTGTAAGTATTACTTGGATAAGTCTGCGTTATAAGAAATATAAAGTGCCCAATACATAAGTAGAGCGGATTTCTCATCATAGCGTGTACAGAAATAACCTAATCGAGTTTCACCATAAGAATCTTCAGGGCTAAATACACTCAATTAATCAAGATATTGATTAATTACAGTTAACTGCAGTAGTTCATATTGTAATTATACAATCCCGCAGTTAACTGTAATTAACCAATACATTGATTAATTCAATATATACACCATAATACTACACACACACACACACACACACACACACACACACACTATATATATATATATATATATAATATATATATATATATATATATATATATATATATATATATATATAATCCTTAATTTTCTAAAAAAAACATTAATTTTCTAAATACGAGTATTGTATAATTTCTCATACGATAGTATAAAATGAAAACTATTATTAATACCTATTCTTACAAACCTCTGCAGCATTGAAAATTACTATATATATATATATATATATATATATATATATATATTGGGGAGATTGTGCTTAATTAAAGTCATACCTAATTTGAGAATTAGTTATAATTAAATGAATTAGGCGTGCATATCGGTTGAAATGTAAGGTGTAAACAAATCGAGAAAAAGTCAATCTCTGTATGTACATTTCAGCCTATTAAGCATCATCGGCAGAGTTATAGACAGGATAGTTCTTTGTGCGTGATTCGAACCCTACCTGCCAGTCTGACAGACGGGACTCTAACCATTACACTAGCTGGTCTTCACAGATTTTCTAATTTATTTTAAACTGATATATATTATATATATATATCGCACTATAAAGTGTGTATGCGCTTGTGACATTCACTTCATAATGACCATTTAAACTATCCATATTCCCAAACTGAGAAAGATCTACATTTTTCTCAGCCGCCTAAGTAAATGTAAAACATGTTATTAATTCTAAATCCCATCTATTTTATTATCTTGTAATTTTCTTTAAGATTTCGCTAACGTATTTCTTTGCTTGTGGTCTTTATCATTAATGTTTAATAATAGTTTGTTCATTATAATTGAGCAGAACGACTCAGATTACAATAATTGTAGGACTTTTCATAATAGAATGTGATCCGAATTGAATAGATAGTGAAATTTTAAATATGACATTTTACAGCTAAAAATATAGAATAAAATGCATGGGTGAAATTTGGCAGGCTACGAGTTAACAAATTTTTAAAAGACCTTCTGATTATTTAATTCTTCTTGAAAATGTCTATTTTACTTCTATATATTAGTACTCTTCTTCCTTAAACTTCCGACCGTTATCATCTCTCAACAAAATGTGACCGTCCAGATTGTCCAAGATGAAATGCAAAAATGCGAATCCTGATTATTTGTTGACGCTTATCCGCCGAATTCTTATTTCTTATGAGTGTCACCACCACATCTAAATAATGGACAATTCCGTTTTTATTTTAAAAGTAATGAAGGAAAAATATCCGCTGCAGATAAAAAAAAAGATGGAGTTAGCGCGCGGAAGCGATAATGCTAATAAGTTTCAATCGAACATAATGACAAGATGAAAAGAAGAAACAAAAGGAAAGAGTGAGAATAAGTTAAATCAAGAATATTATAGTTATACATATTGAACTAATGGCAATAGCTCATAAGTAAACATATCAAATGCTATAATAATTGAATTATCATACTGTTGTATATCCACAGGTCCTGGTATTAAAATATAAATAGATGATAATCAATTATAAGATATATATATATATATATATATATATATATATATATCAAGTAAAGAAATAAAAGACTTAGAGATTTAGCTTTATAGTCTATTTCAGGAAGCTTAGACAAAGTGTCTAACTCTCCCGACTCATAAGATGCGATATGAGTCGGGAGAGTTAGACGCTTTGTATAAGCTCCCTGAAATAGACTATAACGCTAAATCTCTAAGTCTGTTGTTATTTCTTTACTTATATATTTGCTTTGTGACTCTAACATTAAGAGCACACATTGAGCTCTCAAATTGCGATAGTTTTAAAAAATAAAACTCTTGTGACGTAAGGAAGATTTTTTCTCTGGACTTTTGGATTATATATATATGTGTGTGTGTGTGTGTGTGTGAAGACCTTCAATTCAGATGCGAATTAAGACCTAGTTTTGTATTATTGAACCAGATTGGTATTTTTTTTTTTTCAGCCATTAGATATTTTTTCCTTTAAATCGTATTGTGCTAAATTCATCACTAAATAATAATCATAGATTCTTTTTTTCTGTTCGCATATAAAGATAACAATAATATATACAACAGAAAGCAATAAATCCTATCGCAGTATGAAGACATCACAAGGAGTTGTTTCTTTACACCAGGTATTTGTCAGATTAAGAAATAAGTCGAAGTATTAAATCATATTATCTCTCAACTCGCCTGGGGAACATACCAGTAGATACATTTAAATGAGAAATTTCTCTTTTTCATGAATAACTCATCAGAAAGAAAACAAAGTAATAGAATTAGATTCAGATGACAAATCGGAGGAACAGTGTAATCAGGGAAACTGTTTTTTGATACCAAGGAATGTAAATTTGGAAATCGGCTGTGTAGAAGGAACCCTAATTATTTAATTTTGCCTCCTTCTACAATATGTTACTATAATGTGAAATAAACAGATATAAATGAATCTGCGCATTTTTTAATATACACACAAAATAAAAAAAGCAATAGAAAACGTCTATATTCGTGTGGCCAATTTTAGGCTACAGGTAAGAGCACTTTACAGTGGAGATCCCTTGTGGCATTATGTTTGAACCGTTTTGTATGAGTATGTTCTTCAATGCCATGAAGAGTCGTCGTGTTCTTCAATGCCATGAAGAGTCGTCGTGTTCTTCAATGCCATGAAGAGTCATCGTGTTCTTCAATGCCATGAAGAGTGCTCGTGTTCCTTAGTACCGAGAAGAGTGCTCGTGTTCCTCAGTACCGAGAAGAGTGCTCGTGTTCCTCAGTACCGAGAAGAGTGCTCGTGTTCCTCAGTACCGAGAAGAGTGCTCGTGTTCCTCAGTACCGAGAAGAGTGCTCGTGTTCCTCAGTACCGAGAAGAGTCCTTGTCTGTTGATCCATTCGTCCCTATTAAGCACGAGTAATTCAACACCTTTCCACCAAGGCCATTAAATAGCCAACCACGTATTTGGGCGTGTTGATTGAAGAGTCTATAAATTTACGTTTTGGTCTCCAGCACACCTTATATCGTCAAAATATTCCAACAAAAAGATTATATTTGATGTTCCATTATCCTTTCTTAGTATTATTTTTCTTCGTTCTTTTCTTTCTTATTTTCTGTATTGTATTCTTACTATACCTCTTCCTTTGAAACTCCTTGATTATAAATATCAGTATATATTCCTTGTTAGAACAGGATGCTGACTTTTTGATAACTCATCTCTTCAATTGTTAACACTGCATCCTTTGTAACTTTTTAGTTTAACAATTGGGAACAGACTCACTGCTGACGTAAATTCTAAACCTGGACGATACTGTCTGCATTTCATTTTGAGTTAAGGCCTTGCGAAAGGTATGGATGCATCTTTTTTTCTCAGCAGCAATGATTATATAGTAGGGCAATGTTATTTAGTTTGGAAGGCAACCAGACTGATAGAAAGAAAACTCTTAATTTAAACCAGTTGAAACTCCGCTTAAAAATTGACCTTGCCTCACCTGGTTCCTGGTGGAGATTTTATGTAATTGTATATAATTATACATCTCACTCGAACAAATTACCAGTAGTATTCATATTAACTTTTAACTTAAAATACGCAATATATTGGATATAATGTTAAAAGATAAAGGTTTAACTTCGGTAAAATACATGTAATTTGTATGTTCAGAATTGCAAGCATTTTAAATTTATGAGTTGCAGTTTTGCATAGCCAGCTCAATTGAAATTATTATTTTTTGCAATAGTAATACTTATCTTGTTATAAATTCCCTATTCTCTTGGCTGCATCAGTTGGACTCATATGTTATTCGCCATGGTTGGCATTCATCAACCAATCGAAGAACGACAGGTTGTCTTTCATACATCATCCCCAAAATTGTAACTTTTCCCGGTTATCTACAATTTTCGTTTTTCCATCTCCTTATATTACAGCAGAGCTTTGTTTATATTTCTTGTTAAATATTTTAAAAGAAAAAGAAGAAAAATCATTTCCTGTTTGCGATATTGAATTCTAGACAAAGAACAAATACGAAGTTATGCGACAAATTATACAGCAATAATATATTCACACGATATCCACCAACTCTTATCATTATCACATACAGAATATTTAACCGTGTAAAGGTTAATTTAATTTCGAATGCTTATAAACAAGGAGTGTTAATGAAACACTCGAGGAAGTTAAGCAGCGAAACAATTCCCCATGGAAAAAAAAAAAAAAGATATCACTAGAAAATGAGATTGGTGGTTTCTTTGTTGGTATATCGAGATAAGGGTCACGTGTCGGGAGATACACAATAGAATCACGAGGAAAGATGGCAGATAAGCAAATTGAACAATTCTTTAAAACTCTAACAAATATTGCGTAGTGCCACTCACACATCCAGGCAAGCATACCTGCTATGGAGGTGCGTGTTGTAATGGTTAGACTCGTTGGAAATGGACATGAGTTCAAATCCTGGACGAAGCTGTTTGAATTTCGCATAGTGCTAATACCATTGGGAAAGGTATGCATTAAACTACGCACTCAGCAGCTATGGTAAATATTAGGGCGAATTGGGCTCTTTAACCTTCGCTAGGTATCCAGCCTAGAAGAAGGAAAACTCTGAATCCAAACCTCTTAAAATCCGCTTAAGAAATTGACCTTATGTCACATCCTGCTCGTGTGGTGGGGTTGGTAAACATATATATTTTTATAATAAAGAAGGTCCGCTAAATGTATTATGTTTTCAGAAAACTGAAACATAATACATTTTGCGGACCTTCTTTTTTATAACATATTGAATTTTCTCCCGTTGGAACCAGAACATTTATATATATATATATATATATATATATAATTTCTAATCTTTCTAATATATAATTAAAGATAATCTTTTTTATTGATTCACTGATCTATCTATTTAATTTAATATATTTTATTTTACAACTGAAAAAAAAGCCAAGTAAATAAATTCTTCTATTTAACCTTTTTTATTTTGGATTCAAGATAGTTACAATGTAGCAATATTCACCGGAAGTTAACCAGACAGATTTTATATATATATATATATATATATATATATATATAAAAATTCAAACCCATTCTCAGCAGATATTACAAAGGTAAGAGACTGATTTTATCTTCTCTAATAACTTATAGAATAATTATATTAACCTGATGCTTCAAACGAGTCTAATAATAGATTAGAAAAACTTTCTATCAAGGACCCCACTCCCAAAAAGTGTTTTAATACTTTTGAGAGGAGTCCCTTGGAAAGGATTTTTCATTTATCCCCATTTCACTCATTTTGACTTCATTCATTCATTTTACCATTAATTTTTAACTTATATATATATATATATTATATATATATATATATACAAGATTATCAATGTCGGTTCCTCTTTATCCTAAAGATAATCTGATTTCTTGTAGAACTTTTCATTCATGAAAATAAGCAGTTTTCTCGATGCAAAATTCTCCTTGATCACTCCAATCAGCTGCATTGAAAGAATTCAAAAATGATATTCTCATTTATCAGTCCCCCACCCCGATGATGAGTCCTCCCACCCCACCGATGAGTCCCCCACACGCAATTAGCATTCGGATAACCTTTTTTTTCTTTCTTCTCGCCTCACTGAACAAGGGTGGTATGAGAAAATTGAAGAGAGAATCTTGTGCGTAATGAATCACTGACCTCAACCGATATTTGGCGCTCTCCAATAAAAGCATCGATATCTATGAATTAATCAAGATTAATTGCTGAATTAATTACTCAGTGAATAAGCAGGACACTCCCGATACATTTCCGCTGGTGCATACTTAATTGTTTTAATAAACAGAATTATTCTCTTCACCACTACTGGCTAATCAGGCTTCAATCTATTTCAGGTGTTTTATTGTAATTAGCATTTTCTTTCCTTTTTTATAATTGCCTCCAATATTAACGTGTTCCTTCATTTCGAAGGGAAAAGGGAGATAAACAAAATAGGGATGAAATTAGTATCATTAATAATAATAATAATGGAGATTCGCTTCCGGTTTTTGTCTGTAACAAAAATTACGTCACTGCCTACGTCACATTACCCAAAATCGTCATAACATAGAATAAACACACTAAAAATTTAAACATGCAACATTAGACAGTCCTTAATCAGTCAAGTTTTTAGTAAATACATGACTGGTATTATATATCTATATATAATTTTTTTTTGTTTTAATACATATTTAAAGTTTACATTTCAAATTGTTTTATTTTTTAATCCTTTAATGAATTTGATGATTTTACTTAGGGTACAAACTCGCTGACATTGCAATTTTTACTCCCACCCCTCAGGCAATGTTTCAAAAATCTATTTTTACATCGCCCCGAGGGTTTTTTTATTTTGTAATAATAATAATAATAATAATAATAATAATAATAATAATAGAAACATGAATTTGAAAAAAGAAAATGATTGGAAACACTTATATGAACCATAAAATATACAATCAGGATTAAAGGGAATTCGGGTCTGAAAAATGTGCCACGTTAGTTATGAAGAATGGGGAGAGGAAAAACAATGGAAGTAATACAACTACCAAATCATGATCTTTTATTCCTTTCTTTAGAATAAAAATAGAATAATCGATTATTTAGCCGAGTTGACGACACTCGTAAGAATTAAAAATTCAGCGGATAAGCAACAGCAGGTGGTAGGATTTACATTTTTTGTTTTTATCTTGGACGATTTGAAAGGTCTTTGAGTTTTTTACCCAGAGGTTATTGCACGATAATTACACATGAGCCTATCAGTGTTACATTTTTTAAAAATTTTTGGACTAATAACCCTGGGAAAAAGTATAAACACCATTATCCCTCCAGCTATGGATTTAAATAGTACCACTACTGTTCTTCTACAAGGTGTCGCCTGTGGTAAAATCGTAGTAAAATAGATTCGGTTACCAGAGTTCAAAACTTGAAAATAAAAACTGTTTGCATTTCACATAGCCCTAATACTCTTTGGAAAGTATGCATCCCTTTATAGGTAAATAATAGGGCAGATTTGTCTCTTTAATCTTGGTTAGGCAACTGATCTAGGAGAAGGAAAACTGAATTTCAAACCTATGGTAGTCTGCTTAAAAATTGACCTTGTGTCAAATCCTGCTTGTGTGGAGGAGTTTGGTAAATGCATACAAGTATGGTTATGGCATTAATTAACCCACAAAGGTTGACATGCCATTAAACAAAGAGACCAAACTAAATTAATTCACATGAACCGTTACTTTTCTCATAATATTTCAATAACTATCTAAAACTGTGTGAATCATTGATATATGGAAATGACATTCATATAAAAAGATTGGATGATTTTTCCTGAATCTTCCACCTGTAGAAATTGTCATATTCTGTATTCATTTTCAATTATAGTTAGTTCGTGCTCTCTGAGCTAAAAATAATTGTGCGGTTTTGACTGCAAACCCCCAGAGATGCTTGGCGTCCGTGTATTTTAGACTGGCATCTGTCATGAGCATCTGTCATGAACTGATTCCATTCTTGCATGACAAAAACCAAAAAGACTATTGATGTGAACACAATGCCAAATTTCATGGGATTTCCTACGTGTTACGTGATCATCAATTCGGCGCCGAAAATCCTCGGCAATGTTTGTCGGTAAAGGTTCATTCAAGCCGATGGATTTACAAAACTCAACAAACAGACTTTAAATATAAAGCCAATATTTCGAAAACAGATGCAAGTCTCAGTTAGTGTGAAAATATTGTTCGTGGCCAGCGTTGTAAGTGAAAAAAAAAATGGGTATCATCTCATAATTGCGTCCTGGTCTCCTGTCCTAAAAAAATGCTATGTGGTGCCTGCTGAATAAAAAAAAACTCGCTACGATTGAACTTCCTAGTTGTTTGAAGGCGTTTTCCCGAACAGTTAATGCGATATGAAAGCAATATTTCCCACCTCGCACCCAGTCTTTTGTGTACAAGTAAATGTAAATATTTTAACCCTCCCCCTCTTTAGAATATTTTTTAGAGGTCTGAAGGCATTTTATCGACAAGTAACTTGGGTGGTGGCTTATTTTAACGCCTTCGAACCACTAAAAGGTTATTTGTCGATTTAAAAAAAAATCCATCAAACCACTAAGAAATATCTTAAAGAGGGGAAGGGCTAAAATATTTACATTTACTTGTCAAGAAAAGACTGGGTGGGGGTTAAATATCGCTTTCATATCGCCCAGCAAATACTACATTGATAATCTCTGTGCGGATACTGTATGCCTCGCAAAGAACCTTCTGAGAGCAATAGATAATAGGGACGGTTAGCAACAGATTGTTAAGGATATCCGTGCTTCTAGCGCGACATAATGATGATTTTTATAGCGATATCGATGGTGGTGTCCGTGACATTATAAATAATCTTAAATTGTATAAGAGATTGAGGCGTTTATTAAATTATCCAATGATTTCCTAAAAATATGCCGGATGTCTATAGTGGGACTTGGTTCACAAATTTAATTCCTTCTTCTCTGTTCTAGAGTAGCTAGCCCTATTCAGCACTCTACCAGGTGGCCTGGATCATAACCTTAAATAGTCTACGATCAAGGGCTTCAACAGTTGATTAATAAACTGATTAATATTCGAACCGATCTTAATGCGTTTGGCTTTACCGTATTTGACTCTCCTCTATTTCTTGTAAGTTGCCTTGTTAATTGTTTTCAAACTTATTGTTCTTTGTTTGTGTATGTATCCGTTAACATCGGATACTGGTGCTAACTAGATATATTAAGCACTCAATTTTTTCTGTGTATCATTTCACCCTACATTTGACGATACAACACCCTCAAAACTCACTTTCCTCGCATATCAAATCAATATTCAGCATTCAAATAAACTGAAATGTGATTAATCCGTTCCAGCCCACTATATTGTATAAAAACATAATGAAATAGAATGTAATAATTTATATGCTGTAATATGATACAATGTTTTTTTTTTTTTTATAAATTATATTTTTCTTCTCTTAACCATAGCAGTAACAGCGACCGCTACCGGGACAATTAACAACTCTTTTAATAACTGTTTTTAATTCAAGCTTTGGCGTATTATTAAAAAAAAATGAATTGATGCTTTTCGATTTTCGTCGATATCTTTTCTGAGAAATGCCTGATTTATTTATATAAAACACTCTGCTTAATCATCTGCTTAATAAAACATTTACTTAAGCATCTGCCCAGAACTATTTAAAAGGACAAAAGCAAAGACGACTGTAGAAATGATTCATTCATGGCGCCCCCGATTGTTGATTTTTGAGCTTATGAATGAATAATGAAAAATTATTGCGTGGGATAAACGGGCCCATCCTGAATAGGAGTTTAAATGTTTTATTTTCAGTTATTTGTTTGTTTATTTATTTTGATGGGGTGTCTTCCTGTAATTGTTTATTGTTCAGTCTTTAAATAATATTTTTCTTCCTATTTTTCTCTCTCTTTCCCCCTCTTGCGTTTTTCCTTCGTTGACATGGTTACATACACAGAAAATAATGGTGCACATTGGGCATATTCTCCAAGGAAAAAAAAAAGAAATATTGGCACACTGTGTTCAATAGGAAACGTAAAATATCTATATATTAATACTCGTGTTCCGTAAAAGTAAGACCGGTACAATAACCAATGGTTAATAATGAGACAAATAAAAAGAAATTAACTCCTGAATATCTGGTGTTGCTTATCCGCCGAATTCATATTTCTTATGAGGGTCGTCACAGATTTTCCGACAATTAAGTTATTTTCCTGATTTCGTTTATCTTTAAGAGATAAGTCAATAAATGCAAATAAAATAAAAAATATCTACAAATTTCAAAATATTGGAAAACAAAATCTTTCTCTTAGTGTTATATACCCACATCAAACTTTGTGTATATAAACGAGGGTGAGTGTTCTCCGACGAGAGGGAGAGAGAGAGACTAATTAGAGGCTTACTTGGAGAGGAGATGGTTTTACTTTATCACTTTATTTCTCAAGTTACTCTGGTTCTTGCTGTTTTTTCTACCATCTCCTCCGGCTGCCATCTTGTTTTTTACTTGCTGACTGATTCTTTTACCTAAGGGCTGATTTTGGTCATTGTAATTAAAACAACGAACAAGACTTTTGTAAGCCTGATCAAGCTCTTTATTTTATCTAGCCCATATCACCGACCGGATGAGAGATAGACCTCAGCAGCGACAAGTCTGCTCTGCTTCAAAGTCAGGTCAGATCTGAATTCTAAACAAAAACTATATCACGTGTTTCTCATGGTGCGTGAGATTCGCGCCTCTAGGGGTCAGTTGGGGTCATAAAATGTCAACCTTTTTCAAACTAACGACGTGGTCTGCTAACAATTTATGACGCCCATAAAATGTCCTCTTAGAATATTAACCACTGACCGTTCACAAAAATGAAGACATTAAATAGTGAATGAAATTAGGGACTAATCTAAGGGAGTTAATCTTTACTGGTCTAATATCAAGCGGAATGTTTTTTTGGAATTAAATTTAAAACCTAAACTTAACTTAACTTATCTTCGAATCGATGCATGGGAGGATTATGTCCGTTTTGGACATATTTGCTGCATACACGTTCAACGTGTGTGTGTGTGTGTCTGGGGTGGGGGGTAAGTCATTTCTTCGAATAAGAAAACAAAGTTCTTGCACTGATCTTCAAATAAAAATGTCGATATAGATGGCTTTTTTTTTCTGACAGAAAATTAACAGAATAATTATCAATATATATTTAATTTGTTTATCTTTATTAGATATTAGATAAGTCTATAAATTGAGTAGATACTATTGATAACAATTTAGATTATGATATAAAGAAGCACCCATTCACTAGATACAATAAACCAATAGATTTATTTAGGTTTTATTTATTTCTGAAATTTTCTTTCCAGTGATTTGTCTTTTTACTAAAGAATTCATTAAAATATTGAATTTGAACAAATCGATATTGACTATCAACCCAACTGAATTTGAATTACATAATTGTCTTAGGATTAAAAACTAACTGATCTCAACCAGAAATCCATAGACTATTTTCTTGACTTGTCTGGCACTTTGACAATAAAATGATATGATCGTATTTGATGGTTTTTATAAACGAAACTTCTTGAGCTCATTTAAAAGCAAGGATCTTGGATTTTGATGTAGGCGTGATAACATCGTGTTTTCCCACTATAAACTTATTAGTTAACCGTTAAACTACAATTATATATCATGAGTTTTTGTATATTTCTGTATTTATGAGATGAGGCTTGATATGAATAGTTTTGAATACCTTCAAATAAGCCATCTTCAGTCTGAAGATAGCTTATGTTGAGGTAATTTAAAAAAAAAACCTCCTAAACAGAGCACTAGGTAATAGTTGCCTGAAAAGTGTTTATATACAATAAAGATGAAGACGACAGTCCGAAATATAAAAATTATCAGTTTGGGAGTCTATTGTGTTATATTACAAAAAAGGCAACAAGAAATCCATAGACTAATTAATTTGTCTGGCACTGTGATAAGATATATGATAATCGTATTTGATGGTTTTGATAAACACATTTTGAGTTAATTTAAAAGAAAAGATTTTGGATGCCGATGTAGGAAGGATAACTTTTTCAGTTACAGTATACATTTCTACGCTTGTTCCTTTAAAGTCAATGGAATCGAATATATGGAATTCATGCCCTGTCCGCTGGGTTTAGGATACGCTGACTGTATATCCTGCAGAGGGTTTATGACCCCCCCCCCCAAAAAAAAAGATGTGATGTCCTGAGCATGAGACTAAATTGCATCTGAAGCCTTCGAGAGTTTATTGGATCCCTTTATTTCCAATAATTCCATGTCTAATCACAACATGTTCCATCGATGAGTCGAATAAATATATTGCACATTATTTATTTTAGATAGGAATATTTGATGTCATATAACTGTAAAATCCATCCATTAAATAAAGCACATATATAGATATAATCGTGAACTGTGTGCAATTCCCAAGAATTCAGGTATAAAATAACCCTAGGTGGGTTGACATGCTCTTAAAATTAATTTATCTTTCAATCAATACAAGGAATTTGTTTGCTCTGGGCAGAAGTTGTATCAATCCAGATGATTGTGTGAATGTGCCAAACAATAGAAAAAAAATGAAAGAAAGAAGCGAAAAAAGACATTTTGACGAGTATCGATGTTTATTCACGATGGGACCGTCTTCACCAACACTGGCTTAAACTTAAATATACAATATATGAAATGGATGGGTGACATTTATCATCCATTCATGATATTCACTAAAACTCGATTGATGTGACGTTTATTAGACATATCTGAAGTGGACATACTTTGCTGACGTTGATGATGTTAAGAAAAATCGTAAAGGCTGTGAATGTAATCTACGCTGTTTTAAATAATGTTTCCACCTGTGAAAATATCTTGGCATTCGTACATTCGTGCCAAAACTGAAGTACTTTGAAGGAGTTAATGTAGTAAAATATATTAACACATTAAAAGAACTAGTAAGAATATATGTCCAGCAGACGTAAGTATCTAAGTTTTAATGTACTTAGAAAAACAAACGAAATTAAATAAGAACACATATAAACAGATTTCACTTATTCTAATAATATTTTATTGGTTTCTATATAAAATCATACATTGGGTAGATTTTAAGACGTTGGAGAATAAAACAATAATATTAGTGATCAATGCCACCAGGTAATTATATATTAATCACAGGTTTGTTTAAAAAATATGCGAATTATCCACTCCGTATATGAACCTTTATTTTTTAGTATATAAGACATATTACTGAATTTTAGACATCATGGCTAGATACTATTTATTCTATTCTATGAATTAATTATTTTGACGATAATTAAATACTCATTGATAAACATACGCCTTGTGACGTATAAGGCGACGGAGTTTTGAGTACAGACAGACACCGAATCTTTATTATAAAACTATCACATTGATCGTTTATCAATTGTAGTATCCTAAGGTGCACTGATTTCAAAGAATAATCAGCTTTATTTAACAAATATGTGAGATACTTTTTAAAATTGAAATGGCCTTAATACTTTGATCCTATAATTCTATAAAACATATTTGCTAAATATGGTAATTTCAGAGGAAATGAAGCTTATAACATCAAACAAAACATTAGACGATACAACAAACATCAACATTATCATATATAATCGATTTATTGTTTGATTGATTTAACAGCATTTCAATCTGTTTCCGTTATTTTATACAGAGTAATTGCGCACATTTTATATTTACATTTTTTATGTCTTTTCTTTTTTTGAACATGTTTATATGATGTCAAATATCTAATACTATTAATTCGCACACATTATAAATATGGATGGGACCCTAACAGTTTCACTCACTTTAATTGATACACTTGTAGAGTTTCAAGTATTTCTAGCAAATACTGAAGAATATACATAAAAAAAAGATCCAGGAGAAAGCTCTAACCGCATCAGCGTGGATATGGCAGTCCTACATTGTGACATCAAACCGACAAAGTCTGGTATCATGAGATACTGCTGTGGCGCTCTGGATTAGTGGTAATGATGTGTCGGCCCCGAAACCATGCCTGAACCTAGAGTCATCATCTGATGAAGGCTTTGTTGGTTGCAATGCTACTGTGTGAATAGCAGTCATTGTACGAAGATTATATTTTCATGTAATTATCTTTTTGATAATAGAAATTTGTTTGCTCATAGTTGATTAATTACTACTACTATTACTATTACTACTACTACTAATAATAATAATAACAATACCTCAACCACAGCATTGTTAAGATCGACAAGAATACTCAAGAGTACGGGAAACCTGATAAGATTTTCTGCCACTAAGTGTAAGTTTGCCTTTTAAATACAACTCATTTTTTTTTTAAATTGATCCATTAATAGAACATTATCAAGTACTGCCACTCTGAGTCAGTGCGTACCTGGGAATAATTACAATAAGAAGGTGCGTTCAGAATTCGACCCTCACCATCATATGCTGTTTAGTGTTATAACAAGGACACTCAATTGGAGGTGTCTTACTCATCTGCAGGGAATAAACTCAGCATATTCTAACCCCCGCCTACAGGGTTACATATCTAATCGATAGCAATATAATAGGGGATATTATCACAAAATAATCATATTCAACAACACTATTCGTAATAAATACTATGCCTTCATCTTCATTCCTGCAAAAGAATAGTATATTTATTTCTTAATTCGGAGGAAGATTTCGTACCTTCAATGGACATAGCAGACATACATAAGTTTGTCTATACACATATAAAGGACATTTGGTGTGTATGTATTTATGTATAAGTGTATGTCTGGATGAAAATAAAATAAATAACGACAAAGTTTATATTGAATATCACTAGTTCTTGCTTTTTGTGCAAACATTAAGATTTTATTTATATTCGGAGATATCAAAAGATTAAAATATACATAGAAAAAGCATTGCAATTCTAATTAAAAATGTCCGGCATTTTCAAATCAATACACCAGGGTGTCCCCCTCTACCCAGATGCTGGGTAGCCGCTTCTGGTTAATATATAAAGATAAATGGGATTCTCTCATTCAGCACATTAGGATTTCAACCAGGATATGCCAAGAGAATTGCTTATCGAAAAGAATGCAATGTTGGTGATACATGAAAAAAAAAAAAAACAGGAATCGTCAAATGAAAATAATCAGCATATTGAACAAAGAAATAGTATAAATATCCCTGAATATTTAAAGCTTATTCCACAAAACAGGGTGAAAAAAAAATCTCATAAGAATCTGGAATGGCTTTGAGGATAAAGAAAACCCAAGAAACGATATGAAAGTCATAAACATGTGGGAAACAAGCAGATATATATTCAAGCTCGTTTCTTAATAAGAAAAAAATACGTTTTCATCATGAAACGACGAAATTGATGATTATGCGTAAGATCTGTATCCTGAGGATGATTTGGATGAAATGTATTTGCAGAGAAGTGGGATGTTAACACTGAATAGCTAACGATTCGGTTATCAAAGGTGTTACGCAAGTGACAGCAGTAATGACAATAAAATAAATATACGATCAGAAAACTGAAGGGTGAGATTCGAAATCTATGTAAATAAAAGGAAAGATATTCACACATCTCAAAAGACAACCAATATATAATTCAGGCTACGTGGCATAGACGTTTTTATGCTGAAAATATTAGACAAAAATCGGAATACTATGAACGACCATCCATGTCCACCTTTTAAAGACACTTTTTTTCCCGTCAGAACTAAACAAATTTACGAACGTCTACATAGAAATGATAGATTGGATGTTGTTAACCCTGTGCCAAGCAAATGAATTGATTTAATCATATCCTTAGAAATGTAACGTTACGCTCTCATTGTCAGAATGGAGAGATGACGTGCTAACTTTTGTTACATTATATCTCTTACTTCAAATGAAGTGATGGTGTGTTGATGTAGAAATAATAATTGTATCCTTATCTCTGGACCTATACTAAATTGGAGAGGCTCGAGACTTTGTTATGGGGTCGATTCGTGAATTGGCTGACAATTCCTGGTAGTGTGGAGTCAAGATAACAACTTGGGGTGCTGTAGGAGATCCTGCCCTGTGCAATTTGGAGTTTTAGTAACAAAACAGAGCCACTTTTTTTTCTCATGAGATTTTTATTCCTCCCCCCAGAGTCACAACTACTGAGCGCAAAAGCCCATGTCTTGCTCTCTCATTGCATTGTCCAAAACTCTGCTCACATTCTCACCTCTCATTCCTCTTCCCTCCCAATTCGCCACGTCTTACAGCTCGTCCAATAGAAACAATGCTATGTCCTTATGGTGATTCGACAAAAACTTTTTTAAATAATAAAATACCGTGCCAATTTACACGTCAGTGTTAAACTCATCATTTTCCCCATATTATATTACACAGATATAGGCCCGTCCTATCTGCTGGGGCTGTAAAATACGCCACATGCACCTCGGTAAAGGGTAAGATTCCCCCAAAGCTCTTAAGGTAAACCCTCATCACATTTTATCGTATATATGCCCGTGGAGTACTAGAATTGCTTGCAAATTATAATTGCTAGATAAGAATACTTTAAAATATAAATAGTTATGACTGTAATTAAAAATTTAGAAATGGATCTCATTTTTACAGTAAATCACCCATAAACAGTTGGCATGCCATTAAATTGTGGACTCCATTGAAAGAAATGACGTTGAAGGCAAATATCTATATATGATATATCTATATGTGATGTGGCGGGATCCATTTGGAAATGTGTGTATGGTCAATTTAGAGGATTTGGAAGTGTAATAATCAGTCATATACTTATACTGATCTACATATCTCTGGGCTGCACCTGGTTATTGGGTTCTGTTATTCTGGATCGGAGTATCTGGTATTTCTGTATCAGGTGTTTGGCTGGCTGGCTCTTCGCAGGGTCTGGAACAATTTGTGTCCTGTTGGGTTCTTTCTTGCGTCAGTTTGCAGTTCTTAATAACGAACACAATACGTTATTATTCTTTTGCGAGCTCTTTATCTTTATTTCAAAACCCAACATCGAGAAATGTCCATTTTGCGGTGGGACGCTATATTTTCTAGTCACGCAGCCAAAACTCTGCGTCTATCTTTTCCAAATACCCACGTCAAAGGATCAGCCAGACTCTCCCAATGTTTCCCTCTTTGTTTCTGTCTGTCACTCTCTGTCTGTCCGTCTCTCTATCGCTCTAGACACTGTCGACACATTTCTACCAATCAAAAGCCAACAAGTCCTTTTACAGGTCAACCCAAACTCTGAGTTGGTTCCCACTAATTGATTAACTTATAACTAAAATGTTGGGTATTTCCACATATCATTATTTTACAAAACCGAACCAACAAAATCCATAAATTGATGATTCATTTTTTAAATGTTGTCTTCGTATATGTTTGCAGCAGAAAATGTTAACCTCCCTTACCTTTATATATGTATGGGGATAAGTCATGGTTCATTCGTCTTGTATCCCAATAACAGTATTGTTTACTTCGTGTGGGCTGGTGAGCTGAAATAGAATCTAACGAAAAGAAGGAAAGGACAGAGTCAGGGATGATTTAGACCTTTATTATCGGGTTCACACTATTTCGTTGAGGGGATACATTTCCCGAACAATTCGATAGGTGTTACCTCTCCAAAGTCTCTCAGTCCAAGCGTCTTCGAGACCTTTTCGACAAGAACATGTTATTTTTTCCTGCGCATGTCCAGAGGGCTCTTCCTGTCCTAAGCCCCCTGGGTAATTATTTGTCATTTTTTATCAATGTATTTTATTTTATTTTACTTTTACTTATATTAATCCCCCACATATGCCATTCGTCACGCGCGTGTAAAGTGACCCAACTGCACCAAGTGGCCTCACACACAAGAGAAAGATCTAACCAGCAGAATTCGAAAATATTCAAACCATCTAGAATCATTGAAAGATAACATATCTGAAGAGACCATCAAGCGTAACAAATAGATTATCTGTCGAGACAGTTCTCATGAATTCTCAGTTGATCAGGAAAACAGAATAAAGAAAAAAAACTAATATTAGTCGATATATTGTCTTGGAAGAATCTTTTATTAAGTAATTGTCTGAAAAAACTGCGCGACGCCGAATAAAGAAGATGCTTACTTTAGAAGTTGAGAAAACAGATAAACAAAAGGCCCATTTTATAGCGACTTTATATATTTTGTTTTACGTGTGGTCACACAAAAGCAACTGCGACGGAAAATTGAGTTACTGGTTGTGCATTTGTAAAGCAAATATTCATTTGATACGTTCATTGATTCTTCACACTGTCGCATTTAGATAATGGACCAGAAAAAGTGAAAAAAACTTTTCTCAGCTAAAAGAAAACGTTGTTCACGGTAATGATATCTAAGAAACTATATCTCCATATGATAGAATAAAAAAGAAAATACTGTCTCAGTGTTTTAACGAATGCAAAATAAAAAAAAATTGTACAAGCGTAGAATTAAGAGATAGACAAATTCACTATAAAGAGGTGCTTGATTTCTTTCGCTTTCTTTCACTTTTTTTTTTCTTCTTCATTTTTTCTTCTTTATTTTTTGTTTTTATACCTTTGACGTAGTTTCCATTCGGCACAAATATTGCAGATTTTTCTTTATTTTGTCGTTGATTTTCTTTTTATTTGTCTTTATTTCCGAACGCATATACACACTCACTCTACATACACGCATACTTATATATATATATATATATATATATATATATATATATATATATATATTATATTGTGTTTGTACTAAGTAACCTTTTAATATCACATGCTGAAGGCAAGTAAATAAAGTCGTCGGGGTGGCCTAAAGTCTTAGTCGTTATCAGACATACAGAGAGGAAGTCTATACCCCTTTCACTAGCACTAGACCAAGGAGGTTGTTTTACGTGTGAGGTGGAGCACCACACCTACCATCAGCTCCTTACCGTACGGCACAGATTCCTGTGCTACTCGTACGCTGAGTTGGCGAGGGCCGTTATCGAACCAGAAACCTTGTGATTCCAATCGATAAGATGATATTCTAAATCAGCCAAATTCGTTAAAATATTTGCACGTGTTCTCTCATACACCGTCCAAAATTGGTTGGATTTCAAATATCACTAAAAAACCCATTATAAAGTTACAAAGTAAACAGTCTAAAGTATTTCTTACATATAGTGAAGTAACATCAAAGAGTTCCATTCTCATTTGGTGGGTGCGACTCGTTTGCTTTCCGGCATATAAACAATTTCTTTTTATATTTAAGGCCAATACTAATGTTTTTTGCAAGCGATTATCTGCATTCTAGTAAATAATAATAATAATAATAATAATAATAATGATGATAATAATATGATAGTGATGATAATAATATGATGATGATATGAAAAATAATATGATGATGTGATGGTAAAAGTTGATCCACTGGGAATTATGCAAAGAAAGTGTTGACCATACAAAAAATGGTACATGCATAAACCAGAATCAGTTCTTTAGAATGAGACGCATAAAATTCGCTGGGACTTTGAGATAAAGACAGATTGCCTTATCCTAGCCAGAAGAACAAACCTGGTATTGATTAACAAAAAAAAACTAGCCAAATGACACTAAGTTTTTCAGGTGAAGAAGGTAGCTAGACACCAGTAGGACGAAAAAAGATCCTGTTAAAGCGTGGAGGAAGCGTTTTGCTCAGCGGCCATCTAGCACATAACGTACGTGGGGACATAGAAATGCCTGTATTGGTAGAACTACCGAGAGAGAGAGACATGCCTCAGCCTTGTCAGGAAGGCGTCTAGGAGAAGGTAAAACCCGTGGCGACTGCTGCTGCATCCAATGATGTCGACATGTTTTTCTTTTTTGTTCAGTGTGGTAGTTGCTCACAGTGGGATTGGTTCTGTGCTAACCTTTTCTCACTTAAAAAAAAAGCTTCAAGCACAGGCATTGCTTGATAGGCAATGCATATCTTACCATTTATGTGTTCTTGATAACATAAAGGATGACTGTAGCCTAAAACGGCAAAACAAACATTCAATGAATGCCAATAGAGATATGAAGGTGGAATCAAGCAATGGCAATACTCGAACACAAGTTTGCTGCCCTAATATCTTATTATAATGGAGATTGTGTGTTTTTCTGTCTGTAACTGAAACTATATTACTACTCAACTCATAATTCCCTTAGTTATTGACCTCACATTCTCAATGATTTTATTTTTAATTTAACCTCAATTATTAATAAAAATTGTTTTACATTAGTAATACTGTTAACCATATCTACATACTAACAACATGCAATTATATTTATATACACAAAAATAGCGGTTTACAGTGTGAACGGGAAAACTAATTTGCATATTGATTTTTAAAATGTAATTTTAATAAATATATGCTTAGTATTATTGATTTCTAACTGTTTGTTTTATTTTAATGAATATAAGCAAAAACTCTCTTCAATAAATCTTTAATGAAATCCATTGACAAGAAAAAATAACTGTCATTTCATTCTTTACTTCCTCTTTTAACTAAATACTTAAATTAGAAAAAATAACAATGAAAGACGAGAGTGATGGAAGAGTAAGTTTCAGTTGTTCTATCTGTCGATTATACTCCCTCTGTTTCAAATCTTTTTATCTGCATTCTTATTTAGTTTCATTAGCCTTTATTATTTAATACAATATTTTATTACATTAAAACTTAAATACTTGCACCCTACGGAGGGTGCACATATTTGCTAGTATATATAAAGTTAAAAGAAAGGAAATGAATCCGACGGTATGAGTATAGTAAAAAGAATATGAAAACCCCACAAAATGCTGTTAAAGTGAAATATGTTATAAAATGTTTTCACTTTAACAGCATTTTGTGGGGTTTTCATATTCTTTTTACTATATATATATATATATATATATATATATATATATATATATATATTGGCATATGCGATAAACTCATAGTTACTAAGCGCCGGTGATTCTAAGTCTTCTGATACTGTAACTTATATATATATACTAGTAAAAGTACCTGGTCCATGACCAGACGAAAACATTTTTAGGAACACCAAGGAGTGCTGATATAACTGGCAGGTAGCTGATATAGCCAGCAGGCAAGCCCCTGCTGATGCAGCAGCAGCTATATGATGCTTTCTGAAAATCATTTGATTTTTGTTTAATTCTATCCCTTAATCAGAAAAATCAATAACCAAATTTGGTGTTTCTTAGTTAGAAGGTGTATGCAAGATTTCGTATCTTAGTGACGTCTCTTTCTGGAGTTATAGGTCGTAACGTACATACCAAACTTATATATATATATATATATATATATATATATATATATATATATCGCAAAATAAAGAAGAAATACATTTTCAAGAGGAAAATAAACAGATAATATACATTTGCTTGTGAAACTAGAAGACCACTAAAAAATATCTCTCTCATCTCTGAAATAAACCGAAACATAAGATATTCCATCGGAAAATCTTCAGCTGGAAGTAGGCAAACTTTCTTATTTTATCTGCAATATTCACTGTCTACAACATTGCTGTCAAGACTTTTTTCCAGGAAAGAAGTGTTTGCGTTCAGATAGAATGAAAAAAATAAATAAATAAAAAAAATAAAACTGATAAAAAATACTGTATCTGCCACAACTAGAAGCAAACAGGAAAAAAATCAAAGACTTTTGAAATATCTTCTTCAGTATTAAAATATGACACCATGTGAATCGGAAAAATTGTACTAGGCAAATTGTATTTGTGCTGTGCATTGTCAAATATATTCATTAATATCTAATCTAAGTGATTTTAAATTAAGATATTTATTGTGATTTTATATCTTGTTAGTTAATGATTAGCGATTGGACAGAGAAGTAAGAGAATTGATAGATATTTACTCCCCCAACTATGGGTAAATAGTAGCCCAGACTCCGTTATTTGGTCTTAGTTAGAAGTCTTAGAAGGTAATTTCTGAATTCAAACCAGCTGTAGTCCGCTTAATAATTGACATTATGTAACACCATATCTGGTGTCGATGGGTAAGGTAAACGTGTTTATAGTCGTAGAAAAAATATATATTTTGCAACTCTGGTTCGAAACCTAAACTAGGCACTAATGCCCTTAGAAAAAGCATGAAGCTATTTATTATCTATTTACTATTACCTATTAAATATACCAAAAGTATTTCATGGCGAATTGACACCTAACACATTCGCATTAATTTCAAATACATTTGTTATATTTATAGAATCTGTATTAGGTAAATAAATTTTGACAATGAAAATGATTTTTTTTCATCATCGTTTTCTGCCATTGTAAATTAATTTACCAATTAATGAATTTAAGACATGGTTTTCATATGAAAAGAACTCACTAGAATCCGTGAAATAAAGATACCGTTAAAAGATAAATAATAAATAAAATGTTTATCGAAAGAAGCAATTCATTTATTTTCACTTTAAATCTTGATATCTTTTTAGTTAATTGGATACTGGGCAGGAATGAATACATATCTAAATATGACACCATCTGATTCGGGAATAATAGTTATAGGCAAATTGTATTTCTGTAGTGTGTTGTCAGATATATTCATTAATATCTAATCTGACTACTTTTAAATAAAGATATTTAGGCTAACTTTCTAAATCAGATAATTCAGTATTTTTGACAAATAACTTATTGTACTTAATTAATAGGATACATATCAATTGTGTAACATAAGTGTAGCGTATATTTAACAAAAATAACGATTAGTGGAAGAACACGGAAGATGGACACTTCAAAACTCTGTATTGACATACTCTTCCGGTTCTCCAACACGAGCCGTGTAAAAAGAGTTGACAAAATGTCTCTGGTTAGCCGTTGAAAGTAACGGAACATAATGGATGGTCCCATTCAATTAGGCAAATTCTCGCACGCGTTTTGTGATCTGGGATCTTAAGAAATAAAATGTGAGGTAAAAACAAAGCACTCTTGTGTCGTTGATTAAAACAAAACTAACAACACAGGACGTCCCTAGAGATTGACAAATCCATAAAAATAGATTTAAGTGTATTTATTTTTATAAACAACTAATTTTAGTGTGTTTACATTTTGTTAACGCTTAATGTTGTGTTTCTTTACAATTTCAGTTTAATATGCGTAAATTGATCCCACTGATACAAATTTCTGCACTAAATACAAGAAATGTAGATTTAAAGAAAATTCTATTTCATTGCATAGTACGAAGTAAGTGTAAATGTGTTTTACGTGTTGAAATTGGGTGAAGTAGAAATGACACGATAGAACAAAATTGAATTGCAACACTCCCATGATGTTTATCTTGCGGCATTCATCCTGGGTCGGTTGAACCAGTTTAATCCAACAAATTTGTTGTATCCCAAATGAACAAGATGTTAGTGAATTCATGAAAAGAGTAACATTGGAATAGGATATGCACAAGCAGTCGCCAAACCCCGCATGCATATCCCGCTCATTATGAAATTTAACGATTCTTCCACCCCGAATAATGAAGGAACCGTTAGGCCATTTTGAAAATAAGCTCTAAATTAAAAGATATTTTTCAAATTACATGCATACTGTCCTTGAACAAATACTTTTTATATATATATATATATATATATTATATATATAATATCAACAACAGTTATGATGAACCTATACATTCAATTTCTTAATAGTTACCATAGAAAGTCTGAGCAAATAACCGTGTATATATATATATATATATATATACATATATATATATATATATATATATTAGTCAGGTCGCATATGGCGCTACTGGTACTATGTAACCCAGTACTACCTGTCTCATAGTCGGGTTATCGGCGACTAAACCGGTTACTCCACCAAGCCTATCTGATGAGGAGGATGGCTAGACATCCAGCAGGACGAAAAACAAAACCTGTCAAAGGGCGGATGAAGCCTTTCGCTCAACGGCCATCTAGCAAATAACATACGCGGGGACGTAGAAATACTTGGATTGGTATCCAGGCTCGTAGCAAAACCACCGGGAGAGATGCATTCCTCAGCCTTGTCAAGGCAAGTGTCTAGGAGAAGGACAACTCCAAAAATTTAACCTGCGGCGGCTGCTGCAGCCAATGATGTTGACTTGTTCTTCTTTTTGGCTCAAATGTGGCAGTCACTTAGAGAGTGGGATTGGTTCTGTGCAAAGCCTTTCCTCACTTAAAAAAGCTTCAGGCACAGGCATTGCTTGATATGCAATACATGTCTTGTCCTTTATGTTTTTGAAGCTCACCATTATATGGTTTGAACTGTTGAGCTTTTTTTTTCTTTGTTACTATATCGAGCAATGGCAATAAATGAACGCGAGTTTGCTGCCATCATATATATATATGGTAAAGAAAAGAACATACATATTAGTCCTATACGTAGTTATAGATCTATTTCCACCCATTTAAAATGGACTTCTTCAGACAGAAACCTTTATTGTAATAGAATTGGAAATACCGTCAATTTTTATACACATTTCTTTGATGATTTCAGAACCTTCTAGCGTTCGTTATTATCAACATCAAAGTTAATTAATTATATTCAGGACTGAATTGTGGCAGATGTTTCCTTGCAGATGTTTACTAATTTAAAACTGTCTATCATTTTAGGGTAAGCTTTTCATATTTTATAGTAATTGATTCCTCAATCCACAGACATATCATATGGTTTAAGGATTGATGAATCAATTAACATAGTTAATATTTATATATTGCTCTGTATATAATTGAACATTGAGCTCTCATTAGGAACCAAATCGAATTTAATATTTCTTTATTAAAAAGAAGGCTCAGCTTAGAATCATTCGGAACACCAAGTAACCTGGCGATTTATCTCTCTATATAATAGGTAAATGACTAGGTTAGTGTGGTGTCAAGCGGCAATTATATATATATATATATATATATATATATATATATATATATATATATATATATCATCCACAGACACGTGTTCCGAATTATCAAGTCTCTTCAGTGTGGCTAGAAATTTTGTGAGCTATCTACAGCCGGGATAGAAATCCGATCGATTCAGCATCACTCAGCTTAACCGCTCGGCTATCGTCACCCACAGAATGCGAAGGGGATTTTAACTGTTTTAATACACACATCTGTATGGATGTAAAGGCCGCCATAGTACTCTGTCCCTTATATAGGAGAACGTTGCGTTTACGCTTTAGTTAGCGGTTATCAGCGAAATCCCCTCCAAAGTGCTCAACCCCCTGGGGATGGGGAGCATATATAATCCTCCACAAACACGCGTTTCTACTTATCAAGTCTCTTATATATAATTAAAATGAGGAAATTAATCCGAGAAAGAAACCTTCTCCAGGACAATTTGAAATTAGCCAAGGTGAAAAAAGATTTATGTAGTTAAAAATTCTAGATTGAATACATTCAAAACCGCCATCTTTTTCACTGCATAAATCTTTTTTCTCCTTAGCAAGTTTCAACTTTTCATGAAGAAGGTTTCTTTATAAACCGAAACGTTTTAACATCGACACTGCGACTTATATATTTCATCCATTGGAACACCCCGTGTTTATCTTTACATTTCTCCATATATGTAATTATATATTATATATATATATGGCAGCGAAGCCTGGATCACGTACTCACTTCATGTGAGGAAACAGGACAGCTTTCACCTCGGATGCCTACGCCGCATTCTACGCATCCGCTGGCAGGACAAAGTGCCTAACACAGAAGTGCTGGAACGACCAAACATAAACAGCATGCCCGCTATCACCTGCGAGAGACGCCTGCGCTGGCTTGGCCATGTCAGGAGGATGAACAAATGCCACATCCCCAAAGACCTACTGTATGGTGAACTAGTGGAGGGCACCCGACTGGCAGGGAGACCACGCCTATGCTTAAAAGATGTCTGCAAGAGAGACCTGAAGACATGCCGCATCGACATAGACACGTGGGAGGCTTGTGCAGAAGACCGTGCAACCTGGCGCCTCCTCGTCAAACAAGGAACAAAAAAAAGTGAAAAAGATAGGAAAAAAGCTGCCACAGAAAAGAGAGCTAAAAGAAAGGAGAAACAGCACCCCCAACACATACAGAAAGCATCACCTTTTGTTTGAAGCCACTGCACCAGAGACTGCCATTCGAGGATCGGCCTGTTCAGCCACTCACGTAGCTGTAAGTGAGAAAAAAAAACAAACAAAAAAAAATACGCCATCTTCTAAAATAGACGGAAGGTTGCCAACCATATATATATATATATATATATATATATATATATATATATATATATATGTGTGTGTGTGTGTTATTGATGGCACTGGTGTGGTTATTCCATCGAACACTATCGAATGTGCAAAAGTCTGATATTTCAGGATCTTCCAAAATCTGACGTATGGAATAAAGGATAAGTGTAAATCGTCAGTTTTGAAACGGATGCTCAGCCTTTGTTTCATTCCCTCCTATTTGATATTTGACGTTCGATCGAATATCTTTGAGGCCCCTTGCATTGATGGCCCTACTGTGTGCGCTCCTTTGTGTTTTGAAACCTTTGTTCTCTAAATTGCTTTTCTGTGAATGTTCTTTTATGTCGAATCTAGCATAATCGACTGTTTGCAATGGATACAGAAAGGCCTCTGGAAATGGGATGTAGAGCCAAGATATTGCAAACGTTATTTAGAGCCATCTAACACTAGGGGATTCAAGTACTTTTCTATTTATCTTACCGTACTTATATGCGTGGGTGTGCGCGTAAGGAAAGAGAGATAGAATGAATAAGATAGAGATGGTAGGCAAAAGATGAAATTTATACTCGTGTGTATATATATATATATATATATATATATAATATATATATATATATATATATATATATACTAATGCCACAGCAACCGAAAGGTTTAAGCGGCAATTAGACCCATATGTTTTATAATTGAAGCATTGTGTTTTTTTAGTGGTTGGTTTTGATGGCAATGCAAGTGTAAAGAAAAATAAGATAACTATGGTGTTTGTTAACATTTAATTTATTCTTAATATTTCGATATAAATATCCCTTCGTCAGAAGATTTCTGAAAGTCTGAAGTTGTAGCTATTAATCGTTTATTCTGCTTTGTCTCATATCTTCCAAATTCTCTGCGTGTGTGAATTTGTAAGTATGTGTGTGTCTGTTCAACAATGTCTTATCCTTCCAGGTTTTGCCTTCCCCCTGTTTTTTGTTTCATTATTAAGCAGTAGATTGTTTATTTGTGTGTGTGTGTGTGTGTTCACTTTTAAGGTTCATGTTTTTTTTTTTTTTCAATCTTAGTGTGGCATTGAAATGGAGTCAGCAGCACTTAGTTTCCCGCCTGTGCGATTGTTGGTTTCAACCATCACATAGGATAGAAACTGTAAGTAAGCACAAGTGCAGTTGAAACCATGGACTCGTCAACCAGAGTACAATTCCTAGACGAAGCTGTTGGCATTTCACATGGCGCTAATACCCTTGGGAAAGGTATGAATCCAATTCTCCCTCCAGCTATGGCTAAATAGCAGGACAGGCTGGACTCTTTAACCATGGTTAGGTAACCAGTCAAGGAGAAGGAAAACTCTGAATTTAAACCAGTTAAACTCCGATTAAGAAATTGACCTTGTGTCGCATCCTGCTCGTGCGGAGGTGTTGGTAAATATATATTCAAATGCTTTATTGAACACTGTTTACTTAAAAACATATTACCCATATTTTCACAATTTTATATATATATATATATATATATATATATATTCACACACATTGACTCATGGTGCTGATATTCTGTAACTGCAGTTTCATGCATAATATGCAATGTTCAAACAATCAAAAATGTTAAAATATTAAAACGGTGGTTTGTTCAACTGAATAAGCCACCGTTTTAATATGTCAAGTTTTTTTACAGTCTGAAGATTGTACAATATGCATGAAACTGCAGTTACGGAAAATTAACACCATAATATTTGATATTAAACCTGCTCTACTATTTTAGCACAAGCTAAAACATTTCACATTCATTTTCCATTAATATATATATATATATATATATATATATATATATATAAGTAAACACTGATTAGATAAAATGTATTAAACGTTAGACGAAATCTACATACAATGCAAATTATTTTGCGATGAACAGCTTTCTGTTTCGTAATAAAAAATGTTTTTTTTTACAATTTTCATAGAACAAAATATGTTTATTTGAACATTATATTCACTCCTGCAAATTAAATTAACATAATAATCGATAATTAACTGCCACCATTGAGCAAAGTTTCAAAGATCAGATAAAGAGTTTATTCCCAAATGGATTTTTATGATGTCGTATTGGTTTTATTTCAAATATTAATAGTTATTATTATGGATATTTCCACATTTACATATTTGATTTGTTGAACCGCAGGAGATACCAGGGAGAAAATCCTCGTGATATCATGGCTAACGTGCTGGATTTGGATACCATAGTTAACGAGTTCAAATTCCAGTCGTGCTATTTCATTCGTTTTCGGACTAACACTATTGGGAAGATATGGAACACCTACACTAACATTAACCTTAACTTTCCCACTGACATAAACACTAAGCCTAACCTTAAAAACTAGACTTACTCAAAATCTAATCCAATAATATCATCTCTTGCGTGCTTTTCTGCATGATACCATTAAATGTAGAGGTATCATACATTTAAATTAAATGTGTTCCTCATATAGATAATATTTACGAATATAAGTCAGAACTTGTGTATCCATGACCAAACTTTTTTTTTTTTTTTTTTTTTTTTTGAGATCTCACAAATATGTATCGTAGTCTTTACAAATAAATACAAATAAATTCGCCAGTCTATCTACGGCAAAACATTTAACCTGATCAAAAGCAAAACGAATTAAAGAAAGGTGAATTAATGCAGAATAGTGCGCAAGAGATATTATTAGATTACGTATAAAAAGCATTACATTTCACAGAAATAACCGAAACCTTTTGGACATTAGGAATATGTTTAGGTATGTCTTGGAATTGGGTTTAGTGTTAGGCTTACTTCAAAAGTTTCCGTAATATAATGCTATTTATACGTAAAATGCAATTTTAATGATGCTATCTCTTGCGTGCTATCTTGCATTTATATCACTACGGTACTAATGCAGAATGTGTATATTCGTCTATTCTGCACTTCAATCCATTCTGAAAGTTAAATGTGCAGGTGTTATCAAGAGGCAGAAAAGATTTAATCTAAATGTATAATATAAGTTGTGTCAAAAAAATATTGTTACGTTGTAATATTCACGGCACTAAAACTATATATGTACCGTTGTCCTTTTTTCTTTCTTGGTACTAAAACTCCAAAAGTCACCGTGCTGAAATGGTGCCGATAAAAATTATAACACGAGAAACATGTCGTCACAACTGCCAGCCTTTATTATCGTGCTCGTATAGTGGGCTCGTACCAGAGAGGAGGAAAGGCAGAGAGAAAGAGAGAGAGAGAGAACACTACTAGATTACTGGGCTCTCATGAGGGACCCAAGGTCAGGTCCGTACCCTACGACCGCCGCCCGCAAAAAGAGGACGAACCCCTTCTTTTTTGTTCCACGTCACCACGTGACTTCCGGTCAACACCCGACTTCCGCTTGCGGTCAACACCCGACTTCCGCTTGCCTCTCAATTCTTCGTTCGGGTCACGCTACGGTCAATCCATCGTTCATCCTGATTTAAACCTTTATTATTTCTTCCTCCTCCTTCCATTAGTAGTTCTAGCTCACAAAAGTCAGGAATATACCCATCTTGCAACAATATCGAGCTTTTTGTATTTTTGACACGCCTTCTATTCTGAAAAAAAAAGAAGAAAAATAAAGTTCCATTCATTGTTCATTTCTATCTTGGTAAATACAGATTCAATCTCGATACTTTTATCACACACTCTGTATGTATCAATATGTCAGACCCTGTCTATCCATAATTGAACAAACTAAAAATTAAAAAAAACAACTTACAAATGTTTGTCTTGGTCTTTACAAATAGATATTTTTTTCTAAATTCCCCATTCCATCTAAGGCAAAAAATTTAAAATGATCAAAAGTAAACATATTGAAAAATGGTAGGAATGCAGAATAGCGCGCATGAGATAATATCATTAGATTACGTATTAGAAATATTACATTTCACGGAAATACCCGAAACCTTTGGGACACTAGGAATTGGATTAATGTAAGGTTTATGGTTAGTTTCAGTTGGAGGATTAGGATTAATGTTGTGATTAGGGTTTGGCTACGTCGGGACTTTCCGTGGTGTAATGTTATTTACAAGTAAAATGCAATTCTAATGATATTATCTTTTTTGTAGTATTCTGCATTTGTACTGCTACGGTAAAAAACTGCAGAATTGATACATTTTTATATTTTTATTTTTGGTTCTAATAACAGCAGCTAAGTACCACTCAGGCAGTGTCCAAGACAGTTGGTATAAATAGGAATCACGAATGATCCATCCATGAATCTAGGTGATTTGGGTGATTCCATTCCTTGAGTTCTGATTGGCTGCTTGACTGCTTGATTTGAATGACATTGTGGAGTCTTATATATACTTTGTCATTTTGCAGTGGACTTTGTAGCATTCGGGTTTGTATTTGAGTTACAACCGTTTGTTGCCTTGTCTTCCCAGTTCGACGGTAATTGGAACTTTAATTATTCTTCAGTACCCATTCTATAAGTTAAATGTAGACGTATCACACATTTAAATCAGAAGTTTTCCGCATATATATAATTCCGAAAATATCCATTATCTAACTTTTTTAAAAATCTCACAAATGGTTATCGTGGTCTTTACAAATGGATGGAATTCTTTGAAATTCTTCAGTCCATCTACAGCAAAACATTTAAACTGATCAAAAGTAAAACTAATTGAAAAGAGGAAAAACAACAACAAAAAAAGTTATGCTTTTGAAATATTTGTGTTTATAAAATATAATTGATGTTTGAACATTCATTTCAATTTATAATTTTCATTTGTCTGACTGAATCTGTTTGTTTTGAAAAAAAAAAAAGAATAACAAAAATAAAGCCTAAAATGTTTTATCAAGAGAACAAAAAACAAATTTTTTTTTAATACACATTCATTTATTCATGTGTTTTTCTTTCCGTTAATTTATTTATTTCCTTTCATAGTTGATTGGACTTTTTGGGTGAAATATAATAAAGTTAGTGTATGAATATCGTTGCAATAAATATCAAATGATTTTCTCATTAAAGATATTCATTCAAATAGTTTCAATGAGTGATTGAAGCTACCGTTCTGTTTTAGTTTATTTCAAAACAATGTGAATGTAATTTAATTATGCTTATGTGTACTGGAGCAGACATTCTCTGGAGGATTTAAAACCTTTTGCCATTCACATCTCTCTTGTTGATGCTATAATTTTAAAGTTCTTTTTTTTGTGTTTTACTCTCGTTTTTTGTTTTGCTTAAACTAAAAGATCAAAATGATTGCTCTCTTATATATCGATGTGAGTTACATATGTACTACAAGACAGTTAAATATTTTCTCTTAAAATAACATTACGATTGCAATATTACAAAATAGTGTATAAAAACGTGACTGATTAAGTACTTGGGAAACATTCCCTTTGGTATTACTCTCGTATATACTAACTGATATATCCGGGGTATATTATGAAATTGTAGTAAGGTATATTCTCGCAGGCAAGTAGAAGCGGGAGCATTGAATAGAAGTATCAATAGTGACAGTCTTGCTAGTAATAGGCGCTTGTACCTCCACAGTGTCGAGTATTTATGGAGGACACTATCCAATCGGATTATAGTCGGGGGGTACCCAGGTATTTGCATATTCATTACATATCTAAAAAATAAATGTGTTCCTTACATCTAGACATAAATAAACCTAGTCCGGGTAAATTCTATTATGATAAAGAATGTTTAAAAATAAAAAGCGTATGAGAATACCAGTTAACAGAAGAAAACCTCACTATAATGAATGTGTTAATAATACGCTGTTTAACAAATATATTTTCTATAAAAAGTTATTGCCATGGCAACTGTTGCAGCCTTAACAGCCGCTATTATTTTCATGGGACTGTTTGACAAACTTTATAATTAAAAATGAGTTCAAAGTTTTTTTTCACGATCTTTTGTTTGGCCTAAACTAAAGATCAAAATTATTGCGCTCTTATATATCGATGTGTGTTACGTGTGCACTACAAGACAGTTAAATATTTTCTCTTAACATTACGACTTCAATATTACAAAATTGATAGCGTATGAAAAGGCGGTTGTTAAGTACTTAAGAAACATTCCCTTTAGTATTACCCTCATATAAACTTACAGTAAATGCGATCCCTAACATCTAATTAACAAAAAAAAAACTATAATAAATGTTAACATTAAGCATTTTTAAGAAATATATTTTCTATAGAAATGATTATGCTACGGCTACTGTGGCATTCAAAAGGGAAATGTATTTTTTTCTCTTTTTTTTGTTTTGACTAAATTAATGATCAAAATGATTGCTCTCTTATTTATCGATGTGTGTTGAATATGTATTACAACAGGACGGTTATACACTTTCTTTTAAATTAACATTACGACTGCAAAATTACAACATTGATTTTGTATGAAAATGTGGATGGTTATGTATTTGGAAATTTTCTTTTTAGTATTGCCCTCGTATACACAAACAATAAATTTGTTCCTTAACCTCGATGCATAAAACAACGCTAGGTGGGTTGACATGCCGTGAAAAATCTATAACTTTGAAATAATGTTATGTTTATTTATCCGATGTGGCTTAATATGAATAATTTATATTTTGGTCAGTTGTCCTTATCTTTATTGTATTTAAATACAACGTTCAGGTCACTGTGACTTCGGGCTCGGTTTTAGTTTTTTTAAAAATAATAAATGAAATAATAAACTTAAAAAAAAAAACGCCTAAAACAGAGTCGGAAGTTACAGTGGACTGAAGGTTGTATTTATGCACAATAAAGATGGAGATAACAGTCCAAATTATGAAAATTATTCGTTAAAGGAATTTTTGAATAACATCATATCAGAATACCAGTTAATAGAAGAAAACCTAACTATAAAAAATGATGTTAACATTGACCACTTTACTTACATATAGAAAATGGTTTTGATTAAAGTTGTCGGGGCGGTCTAAAGTCGGTATCAGCCACTCAGCGAGGGAGTCTATCCCCTTTTCAATAGCGCTTGACCAAGGAGATTGTTTTAGCATCTGAGGTGGAGCGCCACACCTACCATCAGCTCCTTGCTTTTAAACATAACCTTAACTTTCCCACTGACATAAACACTAAGCCTAACCTTAAAAACTAGACTTACTCAAAATCTAATCCAATAATATCATCTCTTGCGTGCTTTTCTGCATGATACCATTAATGTAGAGGTATCATACATTTAAATAAATGTGTTCCTCATATAGATAATATTTACGAATATAAGTCAGAACTTGTGTATCCATGACCAAACTTTTTTTTTTTTTTTTTTTTTTTTGAGATCTCACAAATATGTATCGTATCTTTACAAATAAATACAAAAAATTCGCCAGTCTATCTACGGCAAAACATTTAACCTGATCAAAAGCAAAACGATTAAAGAAAGGTGAATTAATGCAGAATAGTGCGCAAGAGATATTATTAGATTACGTATAAAAAGCATTACATTTCACAGAAATAACCGAAACCTTTTGGACATTAGGAATATGTTTAGGTATGTCTTGGAATTGGGTTTAGTGTTAGGCTTACTTCAAAAGTTTCCGTAATATAATGCTATTTATACGTAAATGCAATTTTAATGATGCTATCTCTTGCGTGCTATCTTGCATTTATATCACTACGGTACTAATGCAGAATGTGTATATTCGTCTATTCTGCACTTCAATCCATTCTGAAAGTTAAATGTGCAGGTGTTATCAAGAGGCAGAAAAGATTTAATCTAAATGTAATATATAAGTTGTGTAAAAAAATATTGTTACGTTGTGTAATATTCACGGCACTAAAACTATATATGTACCGTTGTCCTTTTTTCTTTCTTGGTACTAAACCAAAAGTCACCGTGCTGAAATGGTGCCGATAAAAATTATAACACGAGAAACATGTCGTCACAACTGCCAGCCTTTATTATCGTGCTCGTATAGTGGGTCGTACCAGAGAGGAGGAAAGGCAGAGAGAAAGAGAGAGAGAGAGAACACTACTAGATTACTGGGCTCTCATGAGGGACCCAAGGTCAGGTCCGTACCCTACGACCGCCGCCGCAAAAGAGGACGAACCCCTTCTTTTTTGTTCCACGTCACACGTGACTTCCGGTCAACACCCGACTTCCGCTTGCGGTCAACACCACTTCCGCTTGCCTCTCAATTCTTCGTTCGGGGTCACGCTACGGTCAATCCATCGTCATCCTGATTTAAACCTTTATTATTTCTTCCTCCTCCTTCCATTAGTAGTTCTAGCTCACAAAAGTCAGGAATATACCCATCTTGCAACAATATCGAGCTTTTTGTATTTTTGACACGCCTTCTTATTCTGAAAAAAAAAGAAGAAAATAAAGTTCCATTCATTGTTCATTCTATCTTGGTAAATACAGATTCAATCTCGATACTTTTATCACACACTCTGTATGTATCAATATGTCAGACCCTGTCTATCCATAATTGAACAAACTAAAAATTAAAAAAAACAACTTACAAATGTTTGTCTTGGTCTTTACAAATAGATATTTTTTTCTAAATTCCCCATTCCATCTAAGGCAAAAAATTTAATAAATGATCAAAAGTAAACATATTGAAAAATGGTAGGAATGCAGAATAGCGCGCATGAGATAATATCATTAGATTACGTATTAGAAATATTACATTTCACGGAAATACCCGAACCTTTGGGACACTAGGAATTGATATTAATGTAAGGTTTATGGTTAGTTTCAGTTGGAGGATTAGGATTAATGTTGTGATTGGGGTTGGCTACGTCGGGACTTTCCGTGGTGTAATGTTATTTACAAGTAAAATGCAATTCTAATGATATTATCTTTTTTGTAGTATTCTGCATTTGTACTGCTACGGTAAAAAACTGCAGAATTGATACATTTTTATATTTTTATTTTTGGTTCTAATAACAGCAGCTAAGTACCACTCAGGCAGTGTCCAAGACAGTTGGTATAAATAGGAATCACGAATGATCCATCATGAATCTAGGTGATTGGGTGATTACTATCCTTGAGTTCTGATTGGCTGCTTGACTGCTTGATTTGAATGACATTGTGGAGTCTTATATATACTTTGTCATTTTGCAGTGGACTTTGTAGCATTCGGGTTTGTATTTGAGTTACAACCGTTTTGTTCCTTGTCTTCCCAGTTCGACGGTAATTGGAACTTTAATTATTCTTCAGTACCCATTCTATAAGTTAAATGTAGACGTATCACACATTTAAATCAGAAGTTTTCCGCATATATATAATTCCGAAAATATCCATTATCTAACTTTTTTAAAATCTCACAAATGGTTATCGTGATAGGAAAAAAGCTGCCACAGAAAAGAGAGCTAAAAGAAAGGAGAAACAGCACCCCCAACACATACAGAAAGCATCACCTTTTGTTTGAAGCCACTGCACCAGAGACTGCCATTCGAGGATCGGCCTGTTCAGCCACTCACGTAGCTGTAAGTGAAGAAAAAAAAACAAACAAAAAAAAATACGCCATCTTCTAAAATAGACGGAAGGTTGCCAACCATATATATATATATATATATAATATATATATGTGTGTGTGTGTGTGGTGTGTGTGTTATTGATGGCACCGGTGTGGTTATTCCATCGAATACTATCAAATGTGCAAAAGTCTGATATTTCAGGATCTTCCAAAATCTGACGTATGGAATAAAGGATAAGTGTAAGTCGTCAGTTTTGAAACGGATGCTCAGCCTTTGTTTCATTCCCTCCTATTTGATATTTGACGTTCGATCGAATATCTTTGAGGCCCCTTGCATTGATGGCCCTACTGTGTGCGGTCCTTTGTGTTTTGAAACCTTTGTTCTCTAAATTGCTTTTCTGTGAATGTTCTTTTATGTCGAATCTAGCATAATCGACTGTTTGCAATGGATACAGAAAGGCCTCTGGAAATGGGATGTAGAGCCAAGATATTGCAAACGTTATTTAGAGTCATCTAACACTAGGGGATTCAAGTACTTTTCTATTTATCTTACCGTACTTATATGCGTGGGTGTGCGCGTAAGGAAAGAGAGATAGAATGAATAAGATAGAGATGGTAGGCAAAAGATGAAATTTATACTCGTGTTATGTATATATATAATATATATATATATATATATATATATATATATATATATATATAATGCCACAGCAACCGAAAGGTTTAAGCGGCAATTAGACCCATATGTGTTTTGTAATTGAAGCATTGTGTTTTTTTTAGTGGTTGGTTTTGATGGCAATGCAAGTGTAAAGAAAAATAAGATAACTATGGTGTTTGTTAACATTTAATTTATTCTTAATATTTCAATATAAATATCCCTTCGTCAGAAGATTTCTGAAAGTCTGGAGTTGTAGCTATTAATCGTTTATTCTGCTTTGTCTCATATCTTCCAAATACTCTGCATGTGTGAATTTGTAAGTATGTGTGTGTCTGTTCAACAATGTCTTATCCTTCCAGGTTTTGCCTTCCCCCTGTTTTTGTTTCATTATTAAGCAGTAGATTGTTTATTTGTGTGTGTGTGTTCACTTTTAAGGTTCATGTTGTTTTTTTTTCAATCTTAGTGTGGCATTGAAATGGAGTCAGCAGCACTTAGTTTCCCGCCTGTGCGATTGTTGGTTTCAACCATCACATAGGATAGAAACTGTAAGTAAGCACAAGTGCAGTTGAAACCATGGACTCGTCAACCAGAGTTCAATTCCTAGACGAAGCTGTTGGCATTTCACATAGCGCTAATACCCTTGGGAAAGGTATGATTCCAATTCTCCCTCCAGCTATGGCTAAATAGCAGGACAGGCTGGACTCTTTAACCATGGTTAGGTAACCAGTCAAGGAGAAGGAAAACTGAATTTAAACCAGTTAAACTCCGATTAAGAAATTGACCTTGTGTCGCATCCTGCTCGTGCGGAGGTGTTGGTAAATATATATGTTTAAATGCTTTATTGAACACTGTTTACTTAAAAACATATTACCCATATTTTCACAATTTTATATATATATATATATATATATTCACACACACACACACATTGACTCATGGTGCTGATATTCCATAACTGCAGTTTCATGCATAATATGCAATGTTCAAACAATCAAAAATGTTAAAATATTAAAACGGTGGTTTGTTCAACTGCATAAGCCACCGTTTTAATATGTCAAGTTTTTTTACCGTCTGAAGATTGTACAATATGCATGAAACTGCAGTTACGGAAAATTAACACCATAATATTTGATATTAAACCTGCTCTACTATTTTAGCACAAGCTAAAATATTTCACATTCATTTTCCATTTTATATATATATATATATATATATATATATATAGTAAACACTGATTAGATAAAATTTATTAAACGTTAGACGAAATCTACATACAATGGAAATTATTTTGCGATGAACAGCTTTCTGTTTCGTAATAAAAAAATGTTTTTTTTTTACAATTTTCATAGAACAAAATATGTTTATTAGAACATTATATTCACTCCTGCAAATTAAATTAACATAATAATCGATAATTAACTGCCACCATTGAGCAAAGTTTCAAAGATCAGATAAAGAGTTTATTCCCAAATGGATTTTATGATGTCGTATGGTTTTATTTAATATTAATATTAATATATTTTATGGATATTACATATTTGATTTGTTGAACCGCAGGAGATACCAGGGAGAAAATCCTCGTGATATCATGGCTAACGTGCTGGATTTGGATACCATGGTTAACGAGTTCAAATTCCAGTCGTGCTATTTCATTCATTTTCGGACTAACACTATTGGGAAGATATGGAACACCTACACTAACATTAACCTTAACTTTCCCACTGACATTAACACTTAGCCTAACCTTAAAACTAGACTTACTCAAAATCTAATCCAATAATATCATCTCTTGCGTGCTTTTCTGCATGATACCATTAGAGGTATCATACATTTAAATTAAATGTGTTCCTCATATAGATAATATTTACGAATATAAGTCAGAACTTGTGTATCCATGACCAAACATTTTTTTTTTTTGAGATCTCACAAATATGTATCGTGGTCTTTACAAATAGATACAAATAAATTCGCCAGTCTATCTACGGCAAAACATTTAACCTGATCAAAAGCAAAACGAATTAAAGAAAGGTGAACTAATGCAGAATAGTGCGCAAGAGATATCATTAGATTACGTATAAAAAGCATTACATTTCACAGAAATAACCGAAACCTTTTGGACATTAGGAATATGTTTAGGTATGACTTGGATTTGGGTTTAGTGTTAAGCTTACTTTCCGTAATATAATGCTATTTATACGTAAAATGCAATTTTAATGATGTTATGTCTTTGCGTGCTATCCGGCATTTGTATCACTACGGTATTAATGCAGAATGTGTATATTCGTGTATTCTGCATTTCAATCAATTCTGAAAGTTAAATGTGCAGGTGTTATCAAGAGGCAGAAAAGATTTAATCTAAATGTATAATATAAGTTGTGTCAAAAAAATATTGTTACGTTGTAATATTCACGGCACTAAAACTATATATGTACCGTAGTCCTTTTTTCTTTCTTGGTACTAAAACTCCAAAAGTCACCGTGCTGAAATGGGGCCGATAAAAATTATAACACGAGAAACATGTCGTCACAACTGCCAGCCTTTATTTTCGTGCTCGTATAGTGGGCTCTACCAGAGAGGAGGAAAGGCAGAGAGAAAGAGAGAGAAGAACACTACTAGATTACTGGGCTCTCATGAGGGACCAAGGTCAGGTCCGTACCCTACGACCGCCGCCCGCAAAAAGAGAACGAACCCCTTCTTTTTTGTTCCACGTCACACGTCAACACCCGACTTCCGCTTGCGTCACACACCCGACTTCCGCTTGCCTCTCAATTCTTCGTTCGGGGTCACGCTACGGTCAATCCATCGTTCATCCTGATTTAAACCTTTATTATTTCTTCCTCCTCCTTCCATTAGTAGTTCTAGCTCACAAAAGTCAGGAATATACCCATCTTGCAACAATATCGAGCTTTTTGTATTTTTGACACACCTTCTATTCTGAAAAAAAAGAAGAAAAATAAAGTTCCATTCATTGTTCATTTCTATCTTGGTAAATACAGATTCAATCTCGATACTTTTATCACACACTTTGTATGTATCAATATAAGTCAGACCCTGTGTATCCATAATTGAACAAACTAAAAATTAAAAAAAACAACTTACAAATGTTTATCTTGGTCTTTACAAATAGATATATTTTTCTAAATTCCCCATTCCATCTAAGGCAAAAAATTTTAAATGATCAAAAGTAAACATATTGAAAAATGGTAGGAATGCAGAATAGCGCGCATGAGATAATATCATTAGATTACGTATTAGAAATATTACATTTCACGGAAATACCCGAAACTTTTGGGACACTAGGAATTGTATTAGTGTAAGGTTTATGGTTAGTTTCAGTTGAAGGATTAGGATTAATGTTGTGGTTAGGGTTTGGCTACGTCGGGACTTTCCGTGGTGTAATGTTATTTACAAGTAAAATGCAATTCTAATGATATTATCTTTTTTGTAGTATTTTGCATTTGTACCGCTACGGTAAAAAACTGCAGAATTCATACATTTTTATATTTTTATTTTTGGTTCTAATAACAGCAGCTAACTAAGTACCACTCAGGCAGTGTCCAAGACAGCTGGTATAAATAGGAATCACGAATGATCCATCCATGAATCTGGGTGATTCCATTCCTTGAGTTCTGATTGGCTGCTTGACTTGAATGACATTGTGGAGTCTTATATATACTTTGTCATTTTGCAGTGGACTTTGTAGCATTCGGGTTTGTATTTGAGTTACAACCGTCTGTTGTCTTGTCTTCCCAGTTCGACGGTAATTGGAACTTTAATTATTCTTCAGTACCCATTCTATAAGTTAAATGTAGACGTATCACACATTTAAATCAGAAGTTTTCCGCATATATATAATTCCGAAAATATCCATTATCTAACTTTTTTAAAAATCTCACAAATGGTTATCGTGGTCTTTACAAATGGATGGAATTCTTTGAAATTCTTCAGTCCATCTACAGCAAAACATTTAAACTGATCAAAAGTAAAACTAATTGAAAAGAGGAAAAACAACAACAAAAAAAGTTATGCTTTTGAAATATTTGTGTTTATAAAATATAATTGATGTTTGAACATTCATTTCAATTTATAATTTTCATTTGTCTGACTGAATCTGTTTGTTTTGAAAAAAAGAAAGAAAAGAATAACAAAAATAAAGCCTAAAATGTTTTATCAAGAGAACAAAAAACAATATTTTTTTTTTAATACACATTCATTTATTCATGTGTTTTTCTTTCCGTTAATTTATTTATTTCCTTTCATAGTTGATTGGACTTTTTGGGTGAAATATAATAAAGTTAGTGTATGAATATCGTTGCAATAAATATCAAATGATTTTCTCATTAAAGATATTCATTCAAATAGTTTCAATGAGTGATTGAAGCTACCGTTCTGTTTTAGTTTATTTCAAAACAATGTGAATGTAATTTAATTATGCTTATGTGTACTGGAGCAGACATTCTCTGGAGGATTTAAAACCTTTTGCCATTCACATCTCTCTTGTTGATGCTATAATTTTAAAGTTCTTTTTTTTTTTTTACTCCGTTTTTTGTTTTGCTTAAACTAAAAGATCAAAATGATTGCTCTCTTATATATCGATGTGAGTTACATATGTACTACAAGACAGTTAAATATTTTTCTCTTAAAATAACATTACGATTGCAATATTACAAAATAGTGTATAAAAACGTGACTGATTAAGTACTTGGGAAACATTCCCTTTGGTATTACTCTCATATATACTAACTGATATATCCGGGGTATATTATGAAATTGTAGTAAGGTATATTCTCGCAGGCAAGTAGAAGCGGGAGCATTGAATAGAAGTATCAATAGTGATAGTCTTGCTAGTAATAGGCGCTTGTACCACCACAGTGTCGAGTATTTATGGAGGACACTATCCAATCGGATTATAGTCAGGGGGTACCCAGGTATTTGCATATTCATTACATATCTAAAAAATAAATGCGTTCCTTACATCTAGGCATAAATAAACCTAGTCCGGGTAAATTCTATTATGATAAAGAATGTTTAAAAATAAAAAGCGTATGAGAATACCAGTTAACAGAAGAAAACCTCACTAGAACGAATGTGTTAATAATACGCTGTTTAACAAATATATTTTCTATAAAAAGTTATTGCCATGGCAACTGTTGCAGCCTTAACAGCCGCTATTATTTTCATGGGACTGTTTGACAAACTTTATAATTAAAAATGAGTTCAAAGTTTTTTTTCACGATCTTTTGTTTTGCCTAAACTAAAGATCAAAATTATTGCGCTCTTATATATCGATGTATGTTACGTGTGCACTACAAGACAGTTAAATATTTTCTCTTAACATTACGACTTCAATATTACAAAATTGATAGTGTATGAAAAGGCGGTTGTTAAGTACTTAAGAAACATTCCCTTTAGTATTACCCTCATATAAACTTACAGTAAATGCGATCCCTAACATCTAATTAACAGAAAAAAAACTCTATAATAAATGTGTTAACATTAAGCATTTTTAAGAAATATATTTTCTATAGAAATGATTATGCTACGGCTACTGTGGCATTCAAAAGTGAAATGTAATTTTTTTCTCTTTTTTTGTTTTGACTAAATTAATGATCAAAATGATTGCTCTCTTATTTATCGATGTGTGTTGAATATGTATTACAACAGGACGGTTATACACTTTCTTTTAAATTAACATTACGACTGCAAAATTACAACATTGATTTTGTATGAAAATGTGGATGGTTATGTATTTGGAAATTTTCTTTTTAGTATTGCCCTCGTATACACAAACAATAAACTTGTTCCTTAACGTCGATGCATAAAACAACGCTAGGTGGGTTGACATGCCGTGAAAAATCTATATCTTTGAAATAATTTTATGTTTATTTATCCAATGTGGCTTAATATGAATAATTGATATTTTGGTCAGTTGTCCTCATCTTTATTGTATTTAAATACAACGTTCAGGCCACTGTGACTTCGGGCTCGGTTTTAGTTTTTAAAAAATAATAAATGAAATAATAAACTTAAAAAAAACCCGCCTAAAACAGAGTCGGAAGTTACAGTGGACTGAAGGTTGTATTTATACACAATAAAAATGGAGATAACAGTTCAAATTATGAAAATTATTCGTTAAAGGAATGTTTGAATAACCTCACATCAGAATACCAGTTAATAGAAGAAAACCTAACTATAAAAAATGATGTGTTAACATTGAGCACTTTACTTGCATATAGAAAATGGTTTTGATTAAAGTTGTCGGGGCGGTCTAAAGTCGGTATCAGCCAGTCAGAGAGGGAGTCTATCCCCTTTTCAATAGCGCTAGACCAAGGAGATTGTTTTAGCATCTGAGGTGGAGCGCCACACCTACCATCAGCTCCTTACTTTACCGCACAGATCCTTGTGCTACTCATACGCTGTGTTGGCGTGGACCGGTATCGAACAAGGAACCTTGTGGTTTCTAGCCGAACGCTCTACCGACTGAGCTAATTTTCTATAAACGATGACCAATTATCAGCTGATACTATTTTCATCAGAGTATTTGACAAATGGAAATCCGATCTCACTGAGAGCGACATCTCTTCCAGGCTGTGGTTATATCAGTACTGTTGTATGGCTGCACCACCTGGACTCTAACAAAGCGCCTTGAGAATAAGCTAGATGGGAGCTGCACAAGAATGTTGCGTGCAGTCCTGAACAAGTCGTGGAAGCAGCACCCCACAAGGAAGCAACTATATGGTCACCTGCCCCCCATCTCACAAAGCATCCGGGTGAGACGGACTAGACATGCAGGACACTGCTGGAGAAGCGGGGATGAGCTCATAAACGACGTTCTCCTGTGGAAGCCAACACATGGACATGCTACGTAGGACGCTCACTAAGGACCTACATTGACTAACTATGCCAGGATTCTGGATGCTGCGCAGATGACCTACCAGGGGCCATGAGTAATAGGGAAGGTTGGCGAGAGATTGTCATGGATATCCGTGCTGCTTGCTCGACATATTGATGATTTGACAAACCCTGAAATTAAATTTGAGTTTCTCTTTTATTCCAAATAGACCGATGTTATATTTTTGTGTATACAGGGGTAGAGGAGTTCACTAAGGAAATTTTATTATAGAAAGTGACTATTAGAATTGAACGTAAACCTCCAACTAAATCAACTGGATTTTTAGCACCTTACTTTGTATTTACCTCGTACCCCACTTGTACGGGTTAGACACAAAGCCCTATCAACGTGGGACCACCCACAAACCGAAGCTCATGGGTGGCGGGTGAAAAATTGCGTCGATCCCGTCGGCATCCCCCCTCAAGGGGGGCGCTTCCGGCACTGGGCAATAAACCCAGCCCTGCCCCTTTAAATCGAGGGGGCAGGTATTGCCTGGGGGGATAGCCCCGTGGGATCGACGCTATTAACTTGTAAAGATCCAGGGCCGAATCCACTGGAACCCGGCTGGGCCGGATGTACATTTTTAGCACCTTACTTACCCTAACGCCTATTATCCGCAACCTGATCATGATGAACTCCCTACATCTGTGGTAACTCTTTCGCCCTCCGCATTATCTGTCGCCTTTCCAATAACCTTCCCACATCTCCTACTTTTACTTTTTCATCGTCTATATAGCATTATGTTTTAAAACAATAAAATGTTATTCTTATGAAGCCTTTAAGACGAACAGAGGCGAAATGATAATTGATTGTAATTGTATGTGTTCATTATTCTTTATTTTCCATACATTTTTCTCACATAATAAACATTTATAAAAACACATAAAACGATATGCGTATTAAATGATTTCACCTACACACATTAAGGAAATCCAAATTTCTTCTATAGCTTAACGACTAAGAAAAATATATTCTTTTAACAAATAGATAAAAAAAAATTTATCTATACATATCCCACTGCAACGAGCAAGATTTGAAAACAGGTCAGTTTCTAATCATTATGACTTTCTTGCGTTCTCTATTGTAATTTTTCTTCCTCTGATGGGACGGGAAATTCTTGCTAAGGATGAATTCGCTTATGACTGCAATTCTCAAATTGGGTACCCACAAAAAACACAAAAAACACTGTTTCTGTCGAGATTAGAACTAAGTAAACCTTGCAACTTTATCTCTATTCTAATTACAGAAGCTGAAGTATCATTTATGTGTATAGACATCTTGAAACAATATATTGAAATAGCTATTTTATTTTAGATCAAAGAGTTATAAACATCAAAACAATAGATTATAATAAATTGGTCTCTGTAGAACAACATTTCCGCTCAATTAAACATGGCTTTACCAGAAATGTAAAAATAAACTAACAGAATCGAATAAGTAAAAAAAAAAAATGAATAAAGATAAAATAATATAAAAAAAAACAATCCCCGATGAAAACATTTTCTTGTGAAGTGGTAGACAGAGAGATATGTCATATATCGTTAAAAACATTTTTGTGTGTATAGTAAACGGTAGATTGATACGTCCTTCCTGATATATGTACGTCCTTCCTGAGTGCGTATCACTTACGTACTTCCGTTACCATCACGTACTTACAAACAGGAGATGATTTGATAAAGATAGCTTTAAAAGAAATTATTATATAAATAAATATATTTTCAGTAAAACGTAGATACGCCACATTGTTAAGTTGATACTTGGTTATATATTTTGAAGTACTCCATTTAACGGCTTATAAGGCGTACTTGTCTCAGAAGAGCGTCCCATAATATCACCCTGCGTCAAGGATCTGCTTTGATGTACGGACTAATGGAGTTCTAGTGCTATTATCATCGCCATGTCGTGTCAGTAGTACGGACATCCTTGACAATCTCCCGCCAACAATACCTATCATTCATTGCCATCAGGAGGTCATCCACGCCGTATCCAGAATCCGCACAGTGCTGGTAAATATAGGTATTTGCTGGGCGGCCGACACTAGCGCGAATATATGCTCGTTTCCATAAAAGAACGCAACTAAGGAGTTCGTCCTTGCTTCTTTGCCAGCGTCCAGCATGTCTTATACATCTGTTGCATAGGGCCAAATTCAATATGTAGTAGTAGTTGTTAGTAGTAGTAATAGTCGTTAGATCAGAAACAACATATGAAAGTCGTATAGTCACAAAGGGGTTGTTTATTCATTTCTAGGCTTGTGGGTGCTTTTTCAGAGAGGAGGAAAGAGAGAGAGAGAGCAAGGGCTGATTATATTATCGTAAATCATGTTTACTACTATGCAAAAACCGTTGAGTGTATACCGTTCTAAACTTTACCTTTGTTCTTATTTCTTTTCTCCAGAAATCCGAATACCGTTTTCTTTTCGATCCCCAAATTCCCCGTAGACAAGTACGCTACACATATCACTCGTAATTGTATGGCTGCAACACTTCCACCTTAACGAAACGCATATATAATAATCGACATGTGACCTGCACATGTATGTTGCACATGAAAACAACATCTTACAAGAAAGCAACTGAACGGGTACTTATCCCCCATCAAGTTCAGCATTGACCTTTAAATGAATTCACAAACATTTCTGTAAATGTAAACAAGGTGAAGGTTGTTTCTATAACAAGTCATAAGTTGTAAGATAATAGAAAACAGTTTTACTTAATACGGTTGCATGTCATGCTCATCTTCAGTTGTATCTTACGTAGAGTGTAGTATAGTAGGGTATAGCTGATTAACTGTTGTGTACAGTTATATTTATATTATGTAAGGTTCAAGGGTATATATATATATATATATATATATATTATAACTGGTTGAAACGAACAACTCCGACACGAGTGTTGAACATAACAAAATGGACTTTAATAAAAGAACATGGAGAGACATTTACGACATGAAGTACATATACATGAAACAAGATACATAGTGGATAATATACGTACATAGAAAAGAGATAAGATACAAAAGAATTACGTAGAAGATATGTTTAGTTATGGAGAATCGATAGACTAAAGTCACATACTAGTGGCAGTGTTTGGAGGGGGGTGAAGAACCCCCACACAGGAGGGTTTAGACAAGTGTCTAACCCATAGATGTCAATTCCCGAGAATCAAGAGAGCGAGAGAGTTTGAAGCAGGCGCTTAAATACCACAGACCCCTGGTGGTCAAACCGGGAACCCAGAGTGAAGACAATCCAACAATTATTTTTACTTATATTGTATATCTTCTTCTACAGATTTGAGTAGATGGCTTCGTCTATCTCTTATCTTCTATCTTACTCTCTGGACTGTTAGAGGTCTGGGATGCATCTTCTTGATAAGGGATATGTTGTGTTTGTTTTCAATCAAGCAACACAATACTTTTCTTTGTTTAGCGGTGTTTGATATTTTTTATAAAATATCAAACACGCGTGTGATTTAGTTGCAACAGACAGATCGCTATTGTAACCGTTCTGTTCAGCACCCAACATAAATCTCACTTTTCTAAAGTCTTTCTCACCTGCGTGCGAGCAAAGGAAGTCAACCCAGGGTTAAAAAGTGTCAATCAAATCCCCTGTATTTTTCCACGACTGATAGTTTGGATTTAAGCTACACTTATCGCGCATAATTAATTGGTTACAAATTAATTATGTAATAATATAGAACAATTGCATTTACGTAAGAAAATTTAAGTGGCAATGCTTAAACATGCATGTACAGAAAAAACGCCTATAAAGGGTTTTAAAGGTAAATTATTGGTTTCAAAGTAAGGATCTGAAAACATTTGAAGCTTTTCAAATTACCAGATTGTGGAAATTTATTCGAATATTATGTCAGTTGTAGTTTAAGTCCAGTGGAGATTTATTTCCTTTTTTTTTCTTCATCTTTTCATTATGCTCCATTGAAATAGATTAGGGTTATCGCTTCCGTCCACTCATCCACACTTTCTATCTTTCCCCTTCTTTCTTTCTTATTATATTTTTTCTGTTTAGCGTGTATTTTTTCTTTCTCTTCCCCTTCTTTCTTTTCCCCCCCTTCTTCTTCTGGCTGATACCGACATTGGGCTACCCCGACGACTATTTTTATATATCAAATAGAAAGATTGAGTATGAATATATTTGTGTTACAGTGTTTTGTAGTGGTAGACTTAAAAGGGTGTATATATATATATATATATATATATATATATATATATATATATATAATGCTATTATGCGTCCAAGTATAGATGAATCGGATTCTTGTCTCATTCGTCGTGTAGATATTTTTCTTTTACTTTTCGAGTTGAATATATTTCAAGAAAGTCTCCGATTGGTGCTTTTTTTTTTTCATTCACGTCAATATTTTCTTGATAAGACTGAATAATTCAAAGCTGGATTTTTGTTTTGCTTTGAGAATCTACTGTTCAAGCAAATCTTTTCTATGTGCATCATTGTTATTGTCACCTTTTTGAAACTGCTTGGCTGAAAAAGAAAGAAAAAGAAGTTTAATAAATAATACAGTCAGTTCGGTGTTGGAAAAAGTATGCCTATAATCATAGAACGGTATACGTAAATTTATTTAACTTTTTTCTCTCGGTCAAACCTGGAGTTGGAATTCAGTGTTTTCCTTCTCCTAGACAGGTTGCCTTACCAAGGTTACAGAGCCCAGTCTGCCCGACTATACTCATAGCGAAGGAGTATAGTAGGATTCATTCCTTTAATTCTATATGAAATGCAAACGGTTTCGTCTAGGGTTTGAACTCTGGTCGATAAATCCATTTCCTATGACGCTAACCATTATGCCACGTGCCTCCACATATAAGAGCAACTCTGTCAAAGTGGTTAGCACACTAAGCCTAATCGTTTATGGTATCCAATTAAGTGTCGCTTTTGGATAGTTTAGTCAAAGCTACATATAAACTCCTGTAATTGGACATTTAGCAAAGTTGTTTGTGTTAAGTTTCTGACCACCATCCTTGCCAGTTGATAAGGACTTAAAGTAAGTAAGTCCTGAGCTATAGAATCCTAAGTGAATAAGTCCTATGTTTTGGAATCCTACGTAGTGTCAAAGGTCCACTGATATAATCCTATGTTCCGTCGTCCACGAAGGTTGAAGGCAATTGAGTGGCTAAGATGAGAACAGCCGATATAATAATAATATCAGCAGAAGAGTACTGCCCGTGATTGGCCAAGAATATGGTCACATGATTATCTCCCAGTCTATAAATAAGAGTGGGCGTCTAGCACACACCTTATATACAGAAAAATCTCAACAGTTTGCACACACCAATTTGCTAATATATTGACCTCAGGTCATATTAGCAAATCTTCGGATTAACTTTTTGTCATCTGCTGATAAGGAAGTTTAATATCGAATCATGTACGGTGCATCACTACACTAGACAAAATTAGGCTAAACTGAATTCCGTTAGGAAATTGTAGCACAATATGAACATATTTATTAATTTTCAATTTAGAATAAAAAACGATGATTTACAATCTACTTTTCAAATGGACATTTTAAACTAAGTAAAAAACGGTAAAACTTAAACAAACCAGAACAAGAAACAAATTTCCGTAAGACGATTAACCAATTCTTCAATGATTGTGTTTTGAATTTTTTTTTTTTTTTCGGATGCCAAACAAATCATAAAGCAATGGTTTGTATAGAGACAATACATAATGGGACGCGTCTAGGAGTACATATCGTCATCCAAGAATTCATTTTGGTGGCTTTTGTCTTTGTTCTCTGAACATTTATTACTTAACGTTTAACCACTTTTCTTTGAAAGGTATGGAATACACTTTTACGCCAGTTATTTGAATATCAAGGATGTGTTCTTTTTGTCTCTATTCTGAGAATACGAGATAGGTTATCTCCTCTACTGACGTTTTAGTTTCCATTATCAAGTAAGGCTGTCACTTTTTTGTACTCCTTAAATATATTGCTTGATCAGTGTATAATATTTAAATATTTTATTCGTTATGACACGTTTGTGTATCGTTTGCAATAATATATATATATATATATATATATATAATATATATAATGGAGATTGTGTGTTTTTCTGTCTGTAACCGAAACTATATTCCTACTCAAGTCACAATTCTCTTAGGTATTGACATCACATTCTCCATGATTTTATTTTTATCTAAACCTCAATTATTAATAAAATTGTCTTACATTATTAATACTGTTAACTATGTCTACATACTGACAACATGCAATTATATTTATATATACAACAAAATATCGGCTTACAGTGTGAACGGGAAGGCTAATTTGCATATTAATATTAAAAAATCGAATTTAATAAATATGTGCTTAGTATTATTGATTTCTAACTGTTTGGTTTTATTTTAATGAATATAAGCAAAAATCTCGTCAATGAATCTTAAATGAAATCCATTAACAAGATAAAATAACTGTCATTTTATTCTTTACTTCCTCTTATAACTAAATACTTAAATTAGAAAAAATAACAATGAAAGACGAGAGTGATGGAAGAGTAAGTTTCAGTTGTTCCATTTTTTATTATACTCCCTCTGTTTCAAATCTTTAATTATACTCCCTCTGTTTCAAATCTTTTCATCTGTATTCTTATTTAGTTTCATTAGCCTTTCTAATTTAATACAATATTTTATTACATTAAAACTTAAATACTTGCACCCGGAGGGTGCATATATTTGCTAGTATATATATATATATATATATATATATATATATATATATATATATGTGTGTGTGTTTAAATGAGCTTTTAAGCGATGAAGTCGAAGCTTAGAATCCGCGGACAGTATCCAATTCAGAACAATAAGCCCCACACACAAAAAGTAGTGTACTGTCTATGACACTAAACTACATCTGAGAATATGTATGGTGTACTCCTTCATTGGCATTATTCCTTGTAATACTCTGACCCAGAGTGAAATCACATGTCAGAGTTCCACGGTGATAGTATCTGCAAAAAAATAGAAAAATCTACTCAAAAATGTAAATATAAATTAACAATGAATTTTATTCCCTATACTCGACGCATAAAATAACCAAAGACTGATTGACATGCCATAAACCTCAATCAATCATTAATCAGATTATCTTGTTTCTCCTTCTGTTCATTCAGGGTTAGTGTATCATGGATATTAATGCCAATATTGAATACTGGTAACTAGGAACGTGAATAAATATCATCTCTACCCCAAACCAACCCAATAATCTTTTTTCACCTCAAAACAACGTGTGCACACGTATCCCCTCTTCGGTAACTTGCTTGCTTCACAGATGTAACTTTCTCAAGAGAATATGCGTTGATATTGGATTGGCATGTTGGATTTCTCGGCCATTTCTACGATACTTGATTAAATGGACGTTGTTATCCGTAGGGAGTTATCTAATAATTTTTTGTACTACGCAAAGATCAATTCACTTATCTCAAAACAATTGTAAAGATCTTCATCGAATTCCTCACATACGGGTTTTGAGGCCAAAAAATATCAATCAGTATCTGTAATCTCACATACCAGTTTTGTGAGCATGAAGACCCCATAATCTAATCACTATCACACGTTTATATACCTGCCTTTTTATGTGGGGTAGAATTGAAGCCTAATGGAAACCCTTTGTCATGATCACTCTGTAGCTGAAAGCATAAATGTATTTTCCCTTAAAAAAGAAAATAAATGAAGTTTATCATTGGATTAATCCTAAAATCACGTAAATATTAATGAAGATGTTTTAAAACATTTTTTCTTATACATGTTTTCACATTTTGAAGGTGCTTGAGCGTAACGTTTATCGTCATAAGAAAGTTGAGCTGTAGTGAAATCTTTCCTCGTTTTGTTTGCATTTCACATCACGCTCATACATATGGGAAAGGTACGAAAGCAACTATTCCACCCAGCGATGTGCAAATAACTTAGTACATTAGGCTCTTATACTTGGTTTGGCAACCGGTCTCGCCAAAAGAAAACTCTAAATTCAAGCCAGTTGTACACCACTTAAATATTAACCTTGTGTCACATCCTGCTCCGGTTAGAAGTGTTGGGGTAAATACATAAATTGGATGTCATCCTGTTATACTGACATGCCTAAACTTTATTCTCACAATTTAGACAAATTACTTGATGTATTTTAGGGGCCGATTACCTCCCTTGGAATCGTAAGTATTTGATTACTCTGATATGTGTGATAACGTGGGGAGCAGACGGTAGGTTTGACACTGCACATCAGCAGGACAATCTTCTTGGTTCTAGCGCTAGCGAAAAGGGGATAGACTCCGATGTCCGGTTGATAACGACTGTATGACACAGCCTAATTAAATACAACTTGTAGGAATAAACTAAAATAAAAAAGTACGTATTGGCGAAGACAGTTTTCATGAAATTTTTAATTACTTATTGATAATGTTTATAGAGACACTTTATCAAATTAAAGCGTTCAAAATAATACCTTGTTCATCTGAAAACTGATCTATTTGACCCATAAATGGGATCTTAAACAGAAATGTATTCGGCGATCCGATTTCTTATCTGGAACGAGGCTGTTTGCAGTTTATATATTCACTAATAAACTTGGAAAAACTATGAATCCATTTATTCATCCTCCTGCTATGGGTAAATAGTAGGACACATTGGACTTTTTAATTTTTGTACGGTAACCAGTCTAGGAGAACGAAAATTACATGAAATCAGGATTATTTCAATATCAACGGGCGATAATCTCTGAATTCTAGCCAGTTGCGATCCTTTTGAATATTGGCCTTGTGTCACATCCTGTTCCGGTCAGAAGTGTTGGGTAAATACATAAGTTTGGCAGCTCTTCAGGATGCTGTCATACTTAAAGTTTATTTTTACAATTTGGACAAATCATTTCATTCTCTCCAGATACAACGTGTGGTCATAGTTGTTAAAATCTCACGTTAGGAGGTTAGATATCGTCTGAGTTGTACTCCGCTTAAGTATTGACCTTGTGTCACATCCTGATCCGGTTAGAAGTGTTGGGTAAATGTCTAAACTTGACAGTATCCTGAAGTACTCACCTACCTAAAGTCTATTTTCACAATTTGGATAAATTATGTCATGTACTTGAAAACAGTCTCTTCAAATACAACTTGTAGAACTAAAGTAAATTAAACTAAAACAATTCATATTGTTGAATACTCTTTCCATTGCTTGCTTGTATAAAATACCAATTTTACTCTTCCCTTAATATATATTGCTTACTGGCTGGCTACACCGTATTTTCATAGCTTGTTACTTTTATTTACTTTTTGCTGGCCCATATAAATGCAGCTATACTCTAAAATCTGTTTACACAGGATACAAAGCAAATACAACCAAAGTGAAGCTAAGTGGTGTGCAAGTCTGAATTACTAAGCAGAAATCGATTTGCTTTGTTCGCGCTTAATACAATTAAGTACATTTTTTTTTATCTCAAATAAACAAAGCAAATGCTACAAGTAGGCTTGCTGATTTTTTGTTTCATTGTTTTCTTAGAGGATTTAACTGAGATTTATTAACAAAAAAAGGCGACCAAATTAAACACACAGTCACACTCGCGCGCCGATGTCCTGCAACAAGGCGATGCGTCCAGCATAGAAATGTGGATCATACGAAACCAGATGTGATGGGCTGGATATCTTGCTAGGCTGGAAGATGGTAGACTCCAGAAGCAACTATTCTATGGAGAACTGCAATGTGGAAAACCTCCTAGGCACAAACACAAGAAAGCGTTTTTAGGGATGTTAGAAAAAACACCTTAAAACTCTCGATATAAATGTTTATGAGTAGGTGAGGATAGCTACGAATGTTATGGTAGCTGTAAGGGGTTTGATGTAAGGCGGCTCGAGCACTTTATCGTGAAACGGGCTTTACGGCACATGAACTTCCTGGAGATATTTCCCACATTTAAGCCAGACCATATAAGTGACGGTGTGGCAGAGGTTGCCTATCGAGGGCTAGGCCTATCAGTCACGTACGAGAGGGAAGCGGGGAAGTGGTTCATATGTGTAACAGGGCGCGTAAAAGCAAAGTTGGACCTCTGAGCCATCTGCGTTTTTACAGCCGAAATACTTGTTCTACCTAAGATTGCAAGGTCTACAACTGGCCTTTCTAGAAAGGGACCTACACCCCTTTTCTACCATTGGATTTAACAATAAGTGATCTAAACCAGTTATTCTCAACGTGGTCCATCTGGACCATCTGTGGTCCACAGAACATTTCTAGTGGTCCACAGAGAGTTCGAAGCCACAAAAATGTTTTAGCCATTTCACAAAAATGTAACTAATTTAGCGCTTCTTATAATGACCCTCCTCAGTTGAAAATCTCTATTTAAGCGAACGTCGATGATTGGCGGAAAATGAATTGTCTTGTCTTACTTTAACACGTGTGCTATCCGCTCGCAGCAACATTCAAGAAAAGTAGGATTGGTCCATGGGAATTTTTTGAATAAAAAATGGTCCATAAGCCGAAAAAGGTTGAGAAGCACTGATCTAAACGACTAGAATAGTGACCAGAATCGTAATTAAATAGATTAAAGACTAATTGTAAATACGAAATTAAAATACATTTGATGTCGTTGGTAAATTTCGTAAAAGCAGTTGCTAACTGGACTTCATATAAAAGGGACTACGATTGGATTCTTTGCTATAACTACACTCTTGTTCTATCCAGAATTTCAAGGATTACAACTGGACTTTTTACTACTGAGACTACACCCTTTTTCTACCATTGCATTTACCAATAGAAACCTTAAACGCCTAAAATAGTGACAAGAAACGTAACACAAGGTTTATCAGTTCGTTAGCCATTCACTCGGGAAAGTGTTGATCTTTAAATATAAATGAAATTCAAGTGAAAAAGTAGACAAGAATACGAAGATCTTCTCTTTGACATTCTACTGCAACGCCTTATCTATCAGGCGAGTGTGATTGGTTGCAATGATACATTAACATGCCAAGAATAAGCCCGATGCAATATTGCAAAAGGAGATTGCATCAAGAATGTTAATGGTCTATTTTAAAAACCAGCACTGCACCAAGTAACCTCTGTTATACTCAGAAGTTTAATTTATTCCATTAGACACTCAGAAATTCTTCAGCAATACGTAATGGAATATTCTACGACATACACGCAGGCAGTGAAACACTGATATGTATCCATTAGTATTGCAATAACAGATAATGTCATAGGAGTATCAAGAATGCTTTTGCCTTACTAGTACTATATATATATATATATATATATATATATATATATATATATATATATATACATACAAGTGTATCATAAAAGTATCAAGATTGAAGCTGTATTTATCAAAATTGAAAGGAACAATTAATGGAACGTTAATTTTTTCAGAATACAAGGTGTCCAATAAAACTGCCGAGTTTGAAGCTGTATTTACCAAGAGAGAAATGAACAATGTATGGAACATTAACTTTTTTCAGAATGCAAGTACAAAAAACCTCGATACTTGTTTGACACACCTTATATATATATATATATATATACACACACACATACATCAAACCTTCCACACGAGCAGGATGCGACTCAAGGTCAATTTCTAAAGCGGATTTTAACAGGTTAAATTCAGTGTGTACCTTCTCCTAGACTGGTTAACTAGCCAAGTTTAAAGAGACCAGCCAACCCTACCATTTGCCCATAGCTGTAAAAGAGTAGCCGGATTCATACCTTTCCGAAGGTTATTAGTGATATGTGAAATGCAAAGAGCCTTGTCTAGGATCTGAACTCAGATCGACGAGTCCATTTCCTACGAGTCTAACCATAATTCCACGTGCCTCCATATAGACCATATATATATATATATATATATATGTTAAGTCAACTGTCATTTTACTCAGTTTATCTAATGAATGCGCCTTTAATTTACAAAGGAAATAATGAGTTGTCTTTATATCATCATCATCATCCACATCATCATCATGTACATTTAGTTCTTTGAGAAACTTCTGAAGAAACTCTCACGAAATGTCCGTTTTGTTCCTTATAACTAGTTGAAAGACGTAAGCACATCGGGCGGCTATAGGTTAACTCTTTGAATCCCTAGTGCATCTGCCTTTAGACACACTTTACATGGAATACAAAAGAGAAGAGTTCAGAATGTTCAAAGATAAGGATTACTGGGTCACAAGTGTTGCAGTTACAGATCCTCTTTTCTTTTCCAATAAATTTGACCGCCTTTTCCCTTCCGGGCATAAGTATATATCACAGCTAAATAAAATGCATCGTAAAAGTGAAAAAAAGAAGGTGATACTGGATACGTTAATACACATTTAATTGATTTAATGAGCAATGGCTGGTTTAAGCAAAGTTTTCTTGAAATTGTATCTAAGCATAAATTCTATGATCGGGTAGAAACCACAAGGTTCCTAGTTCAATACCGGCCCTCGCCAACTCAGCGTATGAGTAGCATAGGGATATGTGTGATAAAGGAGCTGATGGTAGGTATGGCGCTCCATCTCAGACGCTAGAATAATCTCCTTGGTCTAGCGCTTGTGAAAAAAATATACTCCCTCGCTGATTGACTGATACCGACTTTAGGCCACTGCGATGAGTTTCCTTATATATATATGATAATTTATAAGATAGTAATTAAAGGAATCATATGTAATTATCTATTAATACCAAATGATATGGGGAAAAAGAGAGAAAAGGGGGAATTAAAAGAGCAAATAATGTTTGATTACGAATGATAAACAAGGACCCTTTCATCCGGTGCTTTGATATGTATTATTTCTCCGGTTGTAACACTATTGCACTTAAAAATTTTGAAACTTCTGACGCTATTAAAGATTAATTATCAGAAAGTAAATGTCATACATGTGGTCTTAATGTCCTGGTTATGGCGTTAACGTATATCTGATGAAGTTGCAATTCTGGAGCTCTGGGGAATGAAGAGTAACCTTTTATCACCATTAGTCCTCGGTCCACTCTGACTCGGAGTGGTAGTATCTGTTAGGGTCAGGTCTATGGTTTAAATAGAAAATTGATTTTATTAAAAGGTATTTAAAAATAGAATTTGAAAAAAGAATTGAATACACAATATTTTCATCATAAAATAACCCAACAGGAGTTGACATACCGTAAAATCCAACAAAACAACTATATTGGTTTTGATTAACATTCTATTTAAAAGACCTAATCACCTTTACTGTTAACATTATAGTAACTAGCAAATATATGCACCCTCCGGGTGCAAGTATTTAAGTTTTAATGTAATAAAATATTGTATTAAATTAGAAAGGCTAATGAAACTAAATAAGGATACAGATAAAAAGATTTGAAACAGGGAGTATAATAAAAAATGGAGCAACTGAAACTTACTCTTCCATCACTCTCGTCTTTCATTGTTATTTTTTCTAATTTAAGTATTTAGTTATAAGAGGAAGTAAAGAATAAAATGACAGTTATTTTATCTTGTTAATGGATTTCATTTAAGATTCATTGAAGAGATTGTTGCTTATATTCATTAAAATAAAACCAAACAGTTAGAAATCAATAATACTAAGCACATATTTATTAAATTCGATTTTTTAATATTAATATGCAAATTAGCCATCCCGTTCACACTGTAAACCGCTATTTTGTTGTATATATAAATATAATTGCATGTTGTCAGTATGTAGACATAGTTAACAGTATTAATAATGTAAGACAATTTTTATTAATAATTGAGGTTTAGATAAAAATAAAATCATGGAGAATGTGATGTCAATAACTAAGAGAATTGTGACTTGAGTAGGAATATAGTTTCGGTTACAGACAGAAAAACACACAATCTCCATTATAATAAGATTATTAGCAGATTTCTGTATTCTAACAACGCTAAATTTGATTTCTTATATAATATTGATAACATGAGTGCGATGATTTGTATTCGTCTACAAATTATTATTTCGTATAAAAGAAGAAATAGTTTGACATTGGCCTTTTATCATTAATATTGGGAGACAACAATTGTCTCTCTTAAATAATTTGTGTGACTTTTAAGTTACCTGGTGAACTGTCATATGACAATCTGGAAAGAAAAGTCCTAGTCGGCCTCTTTTTGACTCTGTTCTCCGAACAGTAGAAACGTCGTCTCTTGCCCAGTCCTCATTCAGCCTGGTCATCCTTTTAGTGTCAATCAATCTCAAGTAACATTTTTCTGTTCTATTTATGTATTGCTTGTTAATTAAACAATACGTGGATTTTGGGACACTTTAGTGTATTCTTTTTTTTATTGTATGTATATTGTATATACTAGTAAATATATGGACCCTCCGGTTGCAAGTATTACATTTTGATGTAATGCAATATATATCAAATTAGAAAAGCTAATTAAACTAAATAAGATTGCAGATAAAACGATTTGAAACAGTTGGGTATACTCGGAAAATTTAACAACTTTTCCATCACTCCCGTCTTTCATTGCTAAATATTACTATTTACTTAAAATAGGAAGTGAAAATAAAATTTCAGTTTTTTCTTCTTCTTAATGGGTTTCTTTTAAGATTAATCGCAGAGATTTTTGCTGATATTCATTAAGATCAAACTAAACATTTAGAAATCAATAATACTAAGGCAATATTTATTAAAATCAAATTCTTAATATCAATATGCAAATTAGCCTTCCTATTTACACTGTTAACCGCTATTTTGTTTTATATATAAATACAATTTTATGTTATTAGTATGTAAATGTGGTCGAGGGTATTAATCATGTAAAACAATTTTATAAATAATTGAGGTTTAAATAAAAAATAAAATAATGGAGAATGTGAAATAAATAACTAAAGGAATTGTGTCTTGAGTAGTAATATAGTTCCGGTTACAGAAAGAAAAAACACCCAATCTCCATTATAAGATGTTATGCTTCTCTATGCGTAAACACTGATATTTATTCATTAAGTGTCCGTATTCCAAGGATAAACTAATGCTTACATTGGTCCAAGCAAAGCAATTATGACAAACCACTTTTGAAAAAAAAAACAATCAATTCAAGAAATGGTAAATTATGTCCGTAAAATTATTTTAAACTCTCCATTGAAAACTATAAGCTTAGCTCTTTGTCTTTTTTCCCCGTTATCTCTCGATATTAATAGTTATTTTTTCCTCATTTGAGAATAGGGTAAGAGAAAAATTGTAATGGCCACAGACGAATGTATGACAAAGTATCGTAATTTTTTTCTCATGACGATTCGTTATTAGTAACTTATTTGCAGAAAAATAATTAATGTCATACTCTCGATGCTCCTCGATGACAACGCTTCTAAAAAAGAAATAAAATTGTTCATTTCGGAGAATATGGCAATTACCCAAACTGGTTCATTGTATTTTCTAAGAAGAAAAAAAGAATGAAAAGATCAACACTTATGTGAATAACACCGAAAATATCATAGGCGCTCTTCGAGAACGAAGAAGAAGAAAAAAAGTCGGCTGTTAGGACAAAACCGAAAGAGAAGAGACGTTTAATTGTCTGGACATTTCATTTTAACAATAATCACTTCTTAATGTTAGCTCAATCTGAATGTGCAAAGGAAGAAAAGAAAAAGGAAAGTCGAAAATACAGCAAGAAAGTCTATTTTCTGCTGTCGCTTGTGAACAGAGCGTAGGTGTAATCGGTTCAGACAAGGAAAGATATTCAACTGCTATTAAGTGAGTGAATCACATGATGAGCGGATGATGAGTGATTATCGAATCTATTTCTGAAAGATTCTTTCAAAAGAGCAGCTGTCTACTATTGTTGTCTTCGCTGGTAACTTAACTTCGAACAGATTGAAGACGAAAGTCTAGAGATCGGATAATCCTTATTAAATACGAAACCTGTGAATGGCGACTGGCTCACGATTCTCGATCCCTATATTACGATTGTGCCGTGGCTAAGATCCGATGGGTTAGTGAAAAGAAAACTGCCAATGACTGCAGTTTAAGATAGCAGGTATTTCACTTGGTATGTACAGATCATGCATCAAATCGTTTCAAGTAATACACTAATGAAATCAAGTGTTTACATCTAACCAAACCATGTCTAATAACCAGGATGTAACACAGGGTCATTTTTAAGTTGGGTTTAAATTCAGGTTTTTCCTTCTCCGAACTTAATTGTTGTTTGGTTGGGTTATTTTATGCCGAATCCATTTAACCAAATTATGGGACCCTAACAGGTACTAACACTCAGGGTCAGAGTGGTCCTAGGAGTAATGGAGTACAAGGGGCACTCCGCACATGAACCTGATTGTCACGTCAAGTGTCAAGACCCAATAGTGATCTACCATTTTACCTACAGCTGGGGAAGTATAAATCTATATTTCCAAATAGTATAAAAAGAAAAGAAAATGATTTCGATCATGATTTGAACTCTGTTCTCCGATACCATTCACAAAACATGCCACCAAAATTTAAAATTAAGTGTAAGGCGGTACTTGTAGTGTACGATTTATTATCGTAAGTAGTTGATTCAGCTACCAGAGTACACATCCTGAACGAGACTGATTGCTTTTCACATAACACTAATAACATTCGAGAAGGTATGCATTCAACTACTCCTTATTCATCTATCGTTAAATAGTTGACAAAGCTGGGATATTATATTTTATATGGCAACCGGTCTAGAAGAAATAAACTCTGAATTAGACCAATTGAGTACCTAGAGAGGAATCGACATCGATACATTATTTTTTCTAAGTCAATCTATACCAGTAGCATCGCTAAGAACAAAAATTACATGATGTGTCATGTAAGGTATATCTAATTACGATCCAAGTAAAAAATTGAAACTATCGGATAATATTTTCACAAAGGAAAACATTTAGAAACAATTATATTTTAAAGGCTTTATTTTATAAAAATCCGAATTCTAAAAATCCCTTTTTATAATTGGTTAGAAAAAAAATTGATCATTTTATTCCTTATTGGTTCGTCAACAATTTTCAGCTGATTTTTTTGTGACGTAATTACCCACATTTCACCATTCTTTTTCGTATATTCCATTATCAAATGTTTACATTGCATGTGCTATTGTTTGCTTAGGTTTATTTTCTCCAAATATCTATTAATAATTGAGATTTGTTCCGGTTTTTTCTATAACAAAAATTACATCAATGCTTACTTTACATTACCCCAAATCGTCATAACAGAATAAATACTCAAAATTTGAACAGGCAACATTAGACAGTCCTCATTGTTTTTAAAACAAGTTTTAATAAATACCTGACTGGTATTATATATCTATATATAGTTTGTTCTATTCTAATACATATTTAAAGTTTACATTTCAAATATTTTATTTTTTAATCCTTTAATGAATTTGGTGATTTTACTTACTTAGGGTACAAACTCGCTGACATTGAATTTTTTACTCCCACCCCTCAGGCAATATGCTTTAAAATATTTTTACATCCCCAGAGGGCGTTTTGTATTTTGTACTAGTCCCTATAACGTTCGAATTCCGTTGAGTCGAAATTTTTAAAAAATTACATTTCAACAGAATTTTCCTCTAGAATAATCTTTCTAAAATATTTTGTTTCTTTTCTCTTCACTTGCGCGCTAACTCATAAATTACATTTACTAAAATAACGGTTTGAGACCCCTAATTATTTTACACATATAGACCGGTTGCCGTACCGGAGATTAAATATCCAAGTTTTCCCTCCTATTTCCCCGTGGTTAGCTGCTGAGAGGGGAAGGTGGATTCACGTATTTTATTAGATTTAAACTCAAACAGCCTAATCCCAGATTTGAACACGACGATATAATTTTATGAGAATAACTGTTACGTCACGCGCGCCTAAGAACTACAGACAATGGTTATATCGTTCAAAGTTGGATGACGGAACAGGTTGATCGTCTTAGCCTAACGAGTATGGCGACTGAGACAACAAAGCAGGTTTCCCAGATAGCTACTACAAATCAAGAATGTTTATTTGGTAAGATTAGAAACAAGAATAAGACACATAATCATATATATACAAAAACATCTAAGTAAACATGACGCTTTTCTGATTGGCTTCCACGTTCTACAAACATTTGTTTAAATCTCAATTGGCGTGTTTTAACACACTTGTTCTGTCTGATGTAAATCTAAGTGTCATGCTGACCCAAATAATGGTTGGCAAAGGAATAGACATTCAAACACGACGGATTAAAACAAAAGATCTGGATGTTTAAACGTGAAATATTGATAAGATTCTAATTGGTGCTTTTATATTTTACAGTTTTATAATAAGAACTAGGTTTGGTCTTCTTGCTGGGATAAGGTGATCCGTTTTTATCTCAAAGTCCCAGAGAATTTTATGCGTTTCATTCTCAAGAACAGATTTTGGTTCATGCATATACCATTTTGTTGTATGGTCAAAGTTTAACTTTTGCATAATTCCCAGTGGATCACCTTCCCAACCCAGTCGTGCCTAGTTTTGTATTCCCGGTGTGCTAGTTTGCTACATTTGCTTAGTACATGGTTTACCGTCTCATCTCTGTCACCGCATAGTCTACATTTACTATTTAGTTGGGTCTTATTATTACTAAGTAAGTAAAATCATCAAATTCATTAAAGGATTAAAAAATAAAACGATTTGAAATGTAAACTTTAAATATGTATTAAAATAAAACAAACTATATATAATATATAATACCAGGATGTATTTAAAAAAACAATGAACTGTCTAATGTTGCATTTTGAGTGTATTTATTCTATGTTATGACGTTTGGGTAATGTGACGTAAGCAGTGACGTAATTTTTGTTACAGACAAAAACTGAAGCGAATATCCATTATTAATAGATTATTCCTAAACATAATCATATTGTTTCAAGTTATTATTTCATTTTAATTCATTTATATACATACAGTTATTAAAAACATAAGTAATGATTTTTTAATAACAATTACACCCACAATTAAATATTCGTAACATAAATAATTCCCATATATCATCATAATAGGGCTAGTTAAGCTTAGTGGGGCCCCGCCTAGGTAATTGAAAGGTTCCGGTTTCGATACCAGTCCTCGCCAACGCAGCGCATGAAGTATTATTAAGAGAAACCAATCGGGGAGGGGGGTATTTAAATTTATACATTTGATCAGACCCTTCTTTCAAATAAATCAGTTCAAACTTGATCTCTATTGCATAGCCTGGAGCAGCCAGTAAAAGACATTGGTCTCGATCAGATTAAATGAAGTTCCTGTCTTTTAATCATGATATTATCATCTCCTCATCAAATGACAAACCTGAAATTAGTAGACACGTTAATATATCTTAGTAGTAATATATCATATACATATACACACGAGTGCTCATTATAATGGATTGAACGTGTATATCTAAGTTCGAGAATGAAGTCGACCGTGTTTGGTAAACAAGCATTTCTTGCCTATAAGATTTTCAATCCAAGTGAACATACATATATATATATATATATATATGAAAGTAAAATGGAAATGAATCCGACAATATGTATAGAAAGTTTATAGAAAAAAACTAATAACATCTTGTTTTTTCTATAAACTTTCTACACATATTCTCGGTTTCACTTTCATGTTGTTGACAGAAAAAATAAAATCGGAATTATTTAACATTATCACCGGAGGCTAAAATTCGAATATGATAAGGACCCCGACACTACGAATTTGTCAACATTACAAATTCCTGAAACTTTCCATCTTCATCAATTGTGCTGTGGACTTATTTTTCAAAACTTTCTTTTTGTAGCTGGAATAGATCTTGAACATTTTTAATATTTTTACACACTTTTACTTCAAACTCTTTTGAGTTTTTCTAATAATAAAAATGCTTCTAATTTTAAAAAATAAAATTTATTTTATTTTTAATACAGAATACGCATTTTCAAAAATTTTATAAATTCCGGCCCTTTGTATCTCGTGATTAATGGTTTATTTATTCCGTCTTTCCTCATAAATATAGCTGCTTTGAAAAAGACCGCTTTATAAGGTCAAAACTGATTCCGTCAGCAAAACTAATAACATCTTGTTTTTTCTATAAACTTTATATATACTAGCAAATATATGCACCCTCCGGGTGCAAGTATTTAAGTTTTAATGTAATAAAATATTGTATTAAATTAGAAAGGCTAATGAAACTAAATAAGAATACAGATAAAAGATTTTGAAACAGAGGGAGTATAATAAAAAATACTGAAACTTACTCTTCCATCACTCTCGTCTTTCATTGTTATTTTTTTAATTTAAGTTTTAGTTATAAGAGGAAGTAAAGAATAATGACAGTTATTTTATCTTGTTAATGGATTTCATTTAAGATTCATTGAAGAGATTTTGCTTATATTCATTAAAATAAACCAAACAATTAGAAATCAATAATACTAAGCATATATTTTATTAAATTCGGTTTTTAATATTAATATGCAAATTAGCCTTCCGTTCACATTGTAAAGCGCTATTTTGTTGTATATATAAATATAATTGCATGTTGTTAGTATGTATACATAGTTAACAGTATTAATAATGTAAGACAATTTTATTAATAATTGAGGTTTAGATAAAAATAAAATCATGGAGAATATGATGTCAATAACTAAGAGAATTCTGACTTGAGAAGGAATATAGTTTCGGTTACAGACAGAAAAACACACAATCTCCATTATAATAAGATGTATATATATATATATATATATATATATATATATATATATATATATTTATTCTGTGTGCCTATGTGTATATCAATATATGTGTCTAAAAAGAAACCCAATATCTAATTATACATTTTATCATACCCATTAGTGAATTTTTGTGTAGCACTGACATTGGCTTTTGTAAGGTCATCAAATTCGGTGACGAGTGGAGAAAGGATAACATTTGTGATGAAACGGAAACCCTATTAACCCTTTCAGAACCAGATTCCGATTACGAGAGCATTCTGTTAACATTTACATGAACTGAAAAAGGAGATAAAACCACGAAGTACCTTTCACCCCAGCAGAAACATTCCGTGTCGCTATGTTTTAAGTGCTACCTCAAAATTGAATGAATACAAGATTTGCTTAAAACAGGCTCTCCTAGTATAGGGTCATATCTATGAGGTAATGACAATGTTTGTTTTGTACATATTACGTGTACATTCTTACTAGACACTTAAATACATAATTTAGTTTATTGTTTTTCAGAGAACACACACACACACACACACACATATATATATATATATATATATATATATATATATATATATATATATCAGTGTTCTGAAGAAGCTCGTGAGCATACTCACGATACCCATGGTATTTAAGGCCTTTTATTCCCAAATAACTTTGCTCTGTTTACAATAAGTAAACATTGAGCTCTTATACGGAACCTGAACTCTACAACAAACTACTGGTAGAGAATTAGGACCCACCTAGAATCACCTTGTACCAAGAAACTTGGTACCGCACCAAAGTATATATATATATATATATATATATATATATATATATATACACGAGAAGAAAATATTTTCTCATAATGTCGGATTAATTTCCTCACCGTATTTCCATATATATATAATCATGTCGCGCAATTAGCACGGATATCCATGAAAATCTTTCGCCAACCTTCCCTATCATTCATTTTTCCAGGTAGGTCCTCTGCGCAGCATCCAGCATCTTTGTATAGCTGGTCAATGTAGGTCGTTGATGGGTGGCCTACACTAGCATGTCCGTGTGTTGGCCTCCACAGGCGAACATCGCCTATGAGCTCGTCCTTGCTTCTCCAGTAGGGCCCGGCATGCCTTGTCCGTCTCACTCCATTGTTTTGTGAGATTGGGGCAGGTGGCCATATAGTTGTTTCCTCGTGGGGTGCTGCTTCCACGATTTGTTCAAGACTGCACGCAACATTCTTGTGCAGCTTCCATCCAGCTTATTCTCAAGGCGCCTTGTTAGGGTCCAGGTGGTGCAGCCATACAGCAGCACTGATATAACTACAGCCTGGAAGAATTGTCGCTTTAACTTGTCGGTGAGATGGGATTTCCATACTACTGATAATTTGTTTGTGGCCGAACACGCATTTCCTATTCGGGTATTTATGTCGCTTTTTGTGGATGAGATATTGCTACCTAGGTATGTGAATTGTTCTACTGGTTTAAGGGGCTTACCGTTGAGTGTAGATATTTTTTTTTTTTTTTTTTTGAAACATATGAACTCAGGTTTATATATACACGACTAAAAACGAATGCTTAAAAATTACCGACTTAAGTTTCTCGAATAGCACGAAGCCTCAGGGTATTTTCTTCCTACCATCGTTATGTATTATATAGCTGGGTATTGCCCATTTTCAATACACCAAGTGTGCAACACACCCACTTTCAGCCCCTATGTAACACTGGAACATACTAGGCTGAGCTTGTGTTTATTTATTTTTATGTCTACATCTGTTTGTTAATTCTTCTCACGACTTCAATATCTACTCTGGGACACAAAATTCTGCGAGATATATATATATATATATATATATATATATATATATATGTGTGTGTGTGTGTGTGTGTAACATTATTTGTTATTTATCCATAGCTGTAGAATTCGTTCACATAACTTCAATCTTGAATCGTTTACTCCTGTCTACCCGCGACCATAACTGTACCTCCTTCTCCCATCCAATCTTATATCCACCCCCCCTTACCACTTTCACCCTAACCGGACTTTTGTCTCTTCCTCCACTATAACTCCACCTTTCTTATTCTCCTCCCTCTAACCTTATTTACCTCTTCCTCACTTATATACCATCTTATAGAAGCAAATACAAACATTCTGAAGAGGTTTCTGAACTAACAGACACCAAATATTAATCGAACTTATTGTTTGTGTTGTTATTCATTTTCTTTACATATTTTTCACAAATTTATATATAAAAACTGCAATTACTTTTTACTTCCCCTAAAATGGCTGAAAATGAAAAACAAAGATGAAAGAAAATACTAATGAAATATTGGTCTGGCAAAGTTTTTCGCGCATTAAGTCTAATTATTAATGAAATCCATTTAAGTTTCGATCTTGGTTAGTTTAATGAAAATTTCCTATAAGCTAATGTAGTTGGATATTTAACACTATCGTTACGCAAATCAATTCACTAATACATTGACCTCAGGTTATACTGACATCACTACAGATTAACCTTTTGTCATTTTCAGATAAGTGAGGTCAATATCGAAGCGTGCACAGGGCACATTTACTCTAGTAAAAGTCAGAATAAACTGGGTTGAGTTAAGAAACTATGGCACAATATGAACATTTATTTTTCATTTAGAATCATCATCATAAAGTCGTGTTATAATTCCGGTCGCCATTTTAGGCTTTTAAATTCCTCTGTTCGTAAATCCAAGTCGGTATTGAGTTTGGGTTTAGTTGGTAAATCCTTGTTCGGTTACTAGGTAGGAAAAAGTGTTGTATAAGTAGATACTCCCTGTAACACAAAGTCTGTTGCATTCCTTGAAATCATCTTTCGATTTTCATCACAAAAAGTTCAATTTGAAATTGATTTCAGCACAATTACCAACGACCTTAAATGCGTTATATATCGTTTCTCATTGGCTAATTTTTACGTAAATAGATATCTATAATTATCAATTGGAATTTGGCGTACTCAGATATTCTAATATTTCTTGTAATATGCATAGTTAATCCTAGTTTTGTTACTTTAAATCCTTGGTAGAAAATTGTTTATCAGTTGATACTTCTTGTAGCATAGAGTTCGTAGTATTCTTTGAAATCCCCGATAGAAAAGAGTAGTTTCAGAGGACACTCCTCATCACAAAACGTTGTAGTATTCCTTGTAATCCTCCCTGAAGAAATTTCAATTTGCAATTGAATTCAGGACAATTACCAACGGCCCTAAATGCGTTATATATCGTTTCTCAGAGGCCATATTTACCGGAAATTCCAGCTGCTAATGTTAAGAAAGTTCATAAATATGAGTGGCAATTTGCTCTATATTGTATACCCATAGATAATACAGCAAGTCGTGCTAACGGCACGAATTTCTATTCATATCTCGCCACCCATCCCAATTTGATATCTCTATTCGTAAGTCCTTCTTACGGTATCCACTATCCGTACAGAGTTAATTAATGTGACATTACTAGTGTAATACTCTGGTGTATCCATTATGTCCACCACAGTGAATCCCATGGTAACTAATAGATTCCTTCATACAAAATGGCAACAACACTGGAATAACAACATCCACAATAAACTCTTCCTAATCAAACCCAATTTGGAAGGCTGGAAACCAACTTGAAGGAAGTCTAGAAAGGAACAAGTCATTGTGTTCCGATTACGCATTGATCATACAAGACTAACGAACCCCAAATACTCAAACATGAACAACCACAATGTGAAATATGTCAAACACCTTTGACAATTAAACACTTATTCATGGAATGCAGGTTTTTTTATCACATCAGAAACCGTTATTTTAAAGAAAACAATAAAGATATATTTGAAAATGTCATCATAGAGGATATTCTCTCCTTTTTCAGGGAAATAAAATTATACCATAGAATATAGACATGAAACTAATCAATAACATACAACATAATCCCCTATAATGCTAACACATTTTTAAAAGCAATTACTAAAAAGTATAAATAAAAATACACGATATGTATTACTTCCTAACCGTTAGGCATGTCATAACCCCAGACGGGTTGATATGCCGTTAAAATCAATAAACCAACCAACTAATGCTACATACTTATATGGTGGTTATAATACTCTACCCTTTCAGAATCTGATTGGTAGAGAAAAACCATAACAAGATTACAGAATAATTATCATGGTAATGAATTTGTTTAACGACACCTTCAGTTTTAACGTACTTTTATTCCCGCGCAGATAGGCAACTCTGGTTGCTCTAAAAATGGAATTTTGATAATGTGTGTCCTACTCGGTGGGATAAATACAGAAAAATATTTTTTTTTTAAAGTAAAAAGTAGAAAATTGTGTAAAAACTATGGTTACGTATCTAATGTTTATTTCAACGGTAACAATGACATTTAATATCAATAAAAAGACAGTTTGTGTGTTAGAATATATTCAAACCCAGTCAAACAAGAGTTTAAGGCTTTGAGAAATCGATTATGAATTCTATTTCCCTCTGAGGTTAGATTTTGGTAAATAAATATTTTGTAATTCAACATGAACCCTATTTAATTTGTCTGCTTAAAACTTAATTATTTGTTATTCAAATTTCAAATGATGTCATTTTTCTGGACACCCTGTATATATGAGACGCAATTTTTTGTAGATGTTGAAAGTCAATTTTGAATAATAGAATTTTTGTCAGAATATTAAGAGCGTTAATTTTACTTATTCATTTACCTAAAAGTATAAATATATACGCATTCATAAATAAAATGTATATATCAAAAAGGCAGAGACTGAAAATTATTTTTAAATAGAACACACCAGAAAAGAAAATAGTAATTTGGTATTTATTAAAAAGTTATGTAAATAAAACTATGATTTATTAAAAATAAGAAAACCCGTTATTAAAACAGATCGAAAATTAATCATCAGATATTCATTCATTTTTTTAAACATCTAATCTAGTCTTTTTATAATTGGTTCCCATATTGTATTCAAATCTATATGTGGTTTAATTAAAAGGTTATTACAGCCTAAAATATGAGTCGATCATTTGAGACGTTTTTTCTCCAATATTCTTATCTATCTATTATCTTAATTTGATCCCATAAGCGAAGATGGTTTTCTTTTTGTTACATAGATGGTCAGTCATAACTGAATTTTCTATTTCCCCTCGTTTTAACACGTTACGGTATTCCTGTAGTCTTACATACAATGGACGGCATGTTTCCGAAATTTCCAAATTAGACAAATTATTAAGCCTCATCTTAAAAGTTCAGACAAATATTCATTCATTTTTAATTATTTTGATAATCCGATTTGTTTATATAAATTAATGGTTTTACAAGGACAAACGTAAAAGCTTCAATGTGTGGATTGCAATTGATAGCCCTATGTACGTGTCAGACAGATTATTACTCTAGGCAATGTGCATTCACACAATCTAAGTAGTAACTGTAAATAAACATAGAAGCTATAAGACATGAAGCAATAGTCAAATACTTCAAGATACTTTCTGATATTTCTTATATTCTTCTTTACACTTTTTTCTGTTTTACTTACATTCCTCTGTTCAATTCCCAGTAGGTAAATCGGTAAGAAATGTCTTGTTTTATGTGAAAACGTAAAAGCATCGGCTAAGTAGCTCTAATTCTAAAGACAGGTATCGCATAGTATCAGATGGCCCATCAGAGAATCCGGCAGAATCTAGATCATTAATGAGCCGTAAATCCAGGTGCAATCTCCTTTAACTCCCACTAGGTGGAGTATACGTTCCCGCTCAAAGTGTACATTGCATAAAACTCTGCAAGTAACATATTGGTAATCACAAATGTGCACATGCATCTCTTGGATTTACCTGATGTTTTCTAACGCTACTTGTTCTTAACACGCAAATGCACACACATAAATGTTTGCCTCTTATTGTCCAGCTCAGCAGCTGAACAGCATCATTGAAGGGAGATAACTCCCAATAGATAGATGAATGACTAGAAAAGTAAGTAAACTAAAAGTTGGTTGTGTGTCCTATTGTCGGTATCAATCGAACAACGAAGGTCTTTCCCCTTTACGCTAACGCTACATTAAGGAGATAGTTTTTGCTGAGGTAGAGCCTCACACCTACCGCCAGCTACTACATTTTAAATTACAGATCAGATTAGCAGCAATTCATGGGCTGTGTTGGCGGGGACCGGTATCGAACCAGGAGCATTGTGGTTTCTAGATCGGTGCTCTACCGACTGAGCTAAGTCCGAGGAAGTGTAGGTTGGAGGAAGGAGCTGAAGGAAATGTATACGTACAGTTCCATTATCTATGCAAAGAATTACCATAAAACTCATTTAATTGAAATTAACGCATGAAAAAATTGATAAGATTGGTGATTTTAATAAATGTCCCCAGAGAATTCTAAAGATAGATAAACAGACCGAGTGGATATGTTATTGGCACCTTTTTCGTCCAGGACAATGGCGTAGTGTTCAAAAATGAATATATAAGTAAGTAAATTATCTGCATCTGCGCAAGTGGCTGTGCAGACCTATCCAAGAGGGACAGTCTTAGGTGCACTGACTGTACACAAACCATGATGCTTTCTGGGGCTGCTGGGTTTTTTTCTCACTCTTTCTAGCTCTCTTTGCTGTCGAGGCTCCTCTCCACCTTACTCCTCTTCATGCCTTGCTTACCATTAAGGCTCCAGATTTTCTGCATCTACCCCAACGTGTTTTGTCAATGTAGCGTATCCTCATGTCTCTCCTTCAGACATCTTTAAAGTTTACGCATGATCTACATACCGATCAGGAGCCTTTTACTAATTCGCCAGATCTTTTTCGATGCGGCCATTTTCCATTCACATAAAAATGATATAAATCAAAATGGAAATAAGATAAAATTAGTGTGATTTGAGGAGAAATAGGAGTGATTATTATAAGATAGGATACGACTTATAATTAAAATGTGGACAAGAAAGTATATTATATAAAAGTAATTCTAATTGTTAATATTTTCAGGGGGATCCAGTTTATGAATGGTTTTGAAAATTTCAGGTCACAGAAATGTATTAGATAGTTAATACGTATGATGCCCACAGATTTAAAATAGTATACGTTTATTTGTTTCAAGATTATATATATATATATATATATATATTTAAAAAAAATTTTTCTTAAATTGGGCGTTATTGTGAAGCATTAAAAATAAATAAATGAATGAACTCGATATTATGGAGTATTGGATTCACTTATTTTTTAATTATTTTTTCTCATAAATTTTCAGGTTCGTTAGATACCCTTTGTCAAATGTTATTACTGTTCAACGGTTTCTTTGTCTCTGTTGTTATCGACAGTCGCAGCGTTTGTGAAATATTTGTAATAACGGATAATTCTGATATCTGCGTTTAATCCCTTCACGTGCGTTTGTAATTTTAGAATCCATTTAGTTTCTGATTGTTTTCTAGATTGCGTTGTTGGAAATGCGTGTTCTAATAAGATGCATTTGAGGTGTGTAATAAGGTGTTAAAATGAAGTGCTATTGTACTATGCGGGGATTTGATATTTATAGTGGATTTGTGGTTATTTAGTCTTAGTCTAAAGGGTGTTGATGTTTCTCCCACATATCCACTATTTCTACATTGTGTGCAGTATATATAGTATATAATGTTAGCGCTATCGCATGTTAGGTGTGGCGGATGGATTGTTATGTTTGTGGAGGGTATTTTTATTTCGGTTTCCGTATGTATGTGGCTGCAAACTTGGCATCAAGACTTATTGCATCGTTTATTACCTTTCCGTACGGTGTTATGTAAAGTTTTCCTGGATGCAGTGAGGATGTTACGTAGTTGGGTGGTTTGTTTTTTTTTTTTGATGCGGGGTTTTGAAGATGGACTTTGTGTGGGGTCGGTTTGTAGGTTTTATATTGTTCAGTGAGTAGCTTAGTCAATTTGTGCATATGTCGACCGTGGTGAAATACCATAGGGATTCGGTCATTAGTTTGGTGTGGTTTGTAACGAGTAGTTCTTGTCTATTAAGAGATGATGCTTTGTCGAATGCTTGTTTTATTAATTTTATGGGGTAGTCACTATTTAGGAATTTTCCACACACACTTTAACAGCTACCACCAATCTATCAAATTCTCGATAGAATACTCCACCAGCTCGATCCCTTTCCTAGACATTACCACAAAATTAAGAAATAATACCATAAACACCACTCTTTACACTAAACCCACTGATAACCACACATTTCTAAACTATAATAGCAACCACCCCCATAAACTAAAAAAATCGATAATATATAGTGCATGCATAAGACTAAACGCATATGTGAAGACCAACAAGAATATATACAACACACAGCCAACTTAGCAAGAAAATCCAGTCTGCCCTACTATTTAACCATATATATATATATATATATATATATATATATATATAGGTAGGTAAAAGGATACTACATCAATCCTATCTTATATATATATATATATATATTGTGTGTGATGTGTGTGTGTAAGCTTATATAGAAGCAAATCTCTTTTATTGTGAATTTTTTTGCCAATCGCAGACAAAGATCTGTTGGTTTGGTCCGTTTAAAATGATTGTCGTTTCAAAAATTATTTTCTATTCCGTGTTTCTTTTGTGTAAAACAATCATTCTATGTAAATGCAGTTTTGTGTTGCTAAGATCGCTGATAAGATGTGAAAGTTGTCGTCGTGTCTGTACACACAAAATAGTCGATTGCTGTCAGATTTGAATGCTAAGGTCAAAAAGGCAGAACAAACTTAGAAAATGGACTCCCGGCTAAATAAGATATCGCGTATTGTTGGCAATGTCAGTGAATGTGGAAATAGTTTCACGAAAAGGGCAGATTAAACCCTCTATCATCATCAGATGACAATAATCTCACTCAGTGAGGGTAAATGTATTTAAAAGTAGGGCTGTCTCTTAGACAGTTGAATTAACAGCGACACACCTAGTCACAGATTTGCAGCACTGGCTTAGCGTACCTATTACGCGTATGTAGGTATGTAATCACAAGTACACACATACAGGCCCACTCACACGTAAACCCACATTCACACACATTTTGTATAAATCTAAATGCACACACGTATACTTTATTTATACAGCCAAACACCCATATATATTTACCAACCCCTCCTCACGGACAGGATGCGACACAAGGCCAATTACTTAAGCGGAGTTCCACAGGTTTGAATTCAGAGTTTTCCTTCTCCTAGACCGGTTGCCTAACCAAGGTTAAAGAGCCCAGTCTGCCCTACTATTTATCCATAACTGGGGAGAGTAGTATTCATACCTTTCCAAAGGGTATTAGCGCTAAGTGAAATGCAATTACCACATTCAGGATTTGAACTGGGGCGACGAGTCTATTTCCCATGACTTTAACCATTACACCACAGGCTTCCATTACGTATATAGTTATTTGGTAAGTTTAGCTTCGATGTGGCACAAGGTCAGGAGTAAGAGGTACTTGTGAGAATTGAAATCACTAACGATGGTCTGAGAATCTAGTTTTCTAACCATTACACCACGGGAGGTACCCATATCCGTATATACGCATCTATTTATATATAGATACTCCCTTATAAATACCTCCGCAAGTACGCGTCTTATTTACATTCATACAAGCATAAAAACACACCCACCCACATCATATATGTCTATATATATTGAGTGTGTGTGTCCGTGTGCCTATATACGCTAAGGCTAATGTATCTATATTAATAATGGAGATTTTCTGTCTGTTACAAAAACTACGTCATAGCTCTTCATGACAGCTTACGTCACAATATGTTTATGCTATATACACCCAAAATCTGAGTAAGCAATTTAAAAAAAAATTAATCCCGTCCTTTATCTTTTTTTTTATTTTTACAGTAACAAGAAGTTAACTAATTGTTTGATAATTACATGCACACAACATTTTATTTGAGAGTGACGGGGCTCAGTTTTCATTTCAAATGTTTTTTTTTTTCTCCTTTAATAAATATAATTTTGCTTATTTATGATACAAACCCTCTGACATTGAATTTTTAACTCCCACTCTCTCAGGTAATGTTTTTCAAAAGTTATTTTTACGACGCCCGGATGGTGTTTTCTGTTGCTAGGTAATTAACTGAACAACAATAGAGGCACATTCGCAGCACTGACTAGCATATCTATAACGCAAATGTAGTATGTAATAACACGTAAACATCCATTCACTCGTACATAGAATCACATTTTGGTATACGTTTAATTGCACACATGTATAATTTCATGTATACTGTTAAGAACACAGACATATATAAGCATCTATATACTTGCGCGTAGGCCTTATCCGCAAGTACACTCATTTATATGGAAGTAGATAGACATAAATTCACACACATCATTTCCCTTTTAGTTTTCCGCCTGAAACAAAGCATATCTTATTTAAATGGAGATAGTGTGTTTATCTATCTCTATCCAAAACTATATCACTACTCAAGTCACAATTCCCTTTGTTATTTACGTTAAATTTTCTATGATTTTATTTTTATTTAAACCTCAATAATTATTACGTGTTTTACATTATGAATACCGTTGACCAAATGTACATACTAATATGCAATTTATATATATATATATATATATATATATATATATATAAAGAAAATAGCGGTTTACAGTGTGAACGAGTAGTCTATTTTACATATTGATATTTAAAAAAATGATTTTGATTAATATGTGCTAATTATTATCGATTTCTAATTTTGTGGTTTTATCTTAATGAATATGAGAAAAAATCCCGGGGATACATGTTAAAAGAAATCCATTAATAAGAAGAAATAATTGTCATTTTATTCTTTACTTCCTAATTTAAGTAAATAGTTAAATTATGAAAATTTAGCAATGAAAGACGGGAGTGATTGAAGACACATTTTAGTTGTTCTATTTTACGATTATACGCCCTCTGTTTCAAATCTTTTTATCTGTATTGTTATTTAATGTAATAAAATATTTTATTACTATTGAAGTCAGTAAGTGTACTGTTGGTTTGAATAACAGCAGCTAACTAAGTACAACTTAAGCAGTGTCCAAGACAGTTGGTATATATAGAAATCAAGAATGACCCATTCATGAATTTGGGTGATTTGGGTCATTCCATTCCTTGAGTTCCGATTGGCTGCTTGACTTGAATGACATTGTGGAGTCTTATATATATCCTGTCATTCTGCAATAGACTTTGTGACATTCGGGTTTGTATTTCAGTTACAATCGTATGTTGCCTTGTCTTCCCAGTTCGACGGTAATTGGAACTTTGATTATTCTTCAATTACATTGAAATTTAAATACTTTCACCCGGCGGAGTGTGTATATATTTGCTAGTGTTTCTAATGAATCGATTTGACACTTGGCACACTATTAAATTCAAAGATTGGATAAAAATGTTTTAATATAAAACTGTAAATCTTTTGACGTATCTTGTTTTTAGATTTCCCCATTGATTGTGCCAAGTTTATTCACTTATGTGTATGTTTGTAGAGGTGTAATGGTTAAATCGTAGGAAATGGACTTATCGACCCGAGTTCAAATCCTGAATAAAGCTATTTGCATATCACTTAGCGTTAATACTCTTGCAAAGGTATGCATCCAATTTCTCCCCCCCCCCAACTATGGGTAAATAGCAGGACAGACTGGCCTCTTTAATGTAAGGTAACCAGTCTAAGAGAAGGAAAACTTAATTCAAACCTGTTAAACTCTGCGTAAGAAAGTGACCTTGTGTCCCATCCTGCTCGTGCGGAGGAGTTCGTGTGTGTGTATATATATATATATATATATATATATATATATTAGTGTGTGTGTGTGTACCTTTGTACCGATATAACAAGTGTACAAGGAATACTGGGAAAGTCTCCAGCAATTCACACTAAGGTCCTTTCATCTGATCCCACGGCTGATAAGAAGCCTCTCAAGGGTTAATTCAACCGCGAACTCCTTGTGTAGCGCAACTAGCAGAGGACACTAATCAAATGAATCGCTACAGTTGTTCCTTTCTTTTACAATCTACATTGAAGGACTTCATGATTACATCTTCAATATCACGATCATCATGTCATTGTGTCAAGACTCATTCATAGCTTGACACTTCTGTTCACCTTGAGAAAATCATTCTTCTATCTCATGGTTTCATTGTTCTTTTCTTTTTTTTTTACAGCCCTTTCAACCCCAGCACTCTGAATATTTCTAGATCCTCATCCATTAACGGTATTCAAAGATTCTGCTCAAGGATTTCTTCAACTTCAAAACTAGTTTCCAAAACTAAACTACTATACTAATTTATTCAAACTAGTTTTAACTCATTTTCATGACGTGTTTCTACCTACAACATTAAGATAATACAATGGTTTCTGTTCAAACAATCACATAAAACAAAACACCGCCCTGTCGGCTGGGGCGTTAGAATGCACCGACTTCTCCTCTGTAGAGGGGTACGAATCTCCCAATGGGGCCACCTGTTGGCCGTGGGTAGCGACCCGTGATGCTTAAGGATAGAGCCCAGGTGGATGAGCAGTTCATGACTTGCAATACTCCACTTTGGCCCTATCTTGGGCTAGACGGGCGGTCGGAGAGGCCCCCTCCGATCAATCGGCTGGTCACATGAAACCCTAGCACCTATATGATTTTCCCATCCTTATTCCCCTTATGGCAAGCCCAACTCCTTTTTATCATATGGGTGCTTAAGGCGGTGACTGAGGGTCTACATGTCATGGGAATGACGTTAAACTCTATCTGATGGTGAGGTTCCAGTTTTGAAGGTTTGGGGAATATGGAACACCCCTTCATCACCATTGCTCCCTGGTCCACTCTGAGCCGGAATGGTAGTACCTATTAGGGCCCCATTTATGGGTTAAATAGAAAAATGTATTTATAAAATGTATTATCCATTAAGAATTGATTTATTTCAAAACTTTATCGGCATTAAATGACCCACTGAGGGTGATATGCCGTAAACCAAACTAAGACAGAACAAAAAACAAAATAAAACGTATTGTTGGTTGTTGTAATAAAGTGTGGAGGCTGATCACTGAGCCTATTCTAGTAGTGACTACATCGGTTGTTTTTTATATTGTTTGTACACATGTAATATTTAGTTTTACATAGTGTATACACATTTATTTTTTACACTGTTCACATTTTTGTAATTATTTTCTATTTATTAGCATAAAATTATTAGCATTAATCAATGAAAATTATTTAACATAAAAAACACCATTCTCCCATCTTTTGTATAATCATTAGGTCTACCGTTGTAAGGGAATTCACCTGCTCTGTAATGTGCGTTGACATTTTGTTATATTAATCTTTTTCTCCTCATATATACCGATAGGGGGAGGAACCAACAAGACGGAAAATAAAAAGACAATATTACATTTTTATGTAAACACGCAAACACAGACAAGACGAGACAACACAATGGTTTATTTTCACACATAACAAAATATAAACAATGTCACATAAAACTAACCAAAAAAAACGTATTGTTTGTTGTCGTAATGTGTGGAACATGATCACTAATTAGGATTGAGCCTATTCCAGTAGTGACTACCTCAGCTTTTTTCTTCTTTGACATTTTCTTTTACATAGTTTGTTTAGTTTGGGTTGGGTTTTACGGCATATCAACCTCGTTGGGTCATTTAATGCCGACAAAATTTAGAAACAAATTCATTCTTAATGGATAATCAAATTGTGTTTATAAACTCATGTTTTTCTATTTAACCCATAGATGGGACCCTAACAGATACTACCACTCCGCGTCAGAGTGAACCAGGGTGCAAGGACGATGAAGGGGTGCTCCATATTCCCCAAACCTCCAAAACTGGAACCTCACCATCAGATAGTTTAACGTCATTCCCAGTACATGTAGCCCCTCAGCCACCACCTTCTAGCACCCATATGATAAAAGGGTTGGGGCTTACCATAAGGGCAATAGGTGCTAGCCGATTGATCTTAGGCTAGACGGTCGGTCGGAGAGGACCCCTAAGTAAGGGTCTAAGTGGAGTGTTGCAGGTCATGGATTGCTCATCCACAAATTAGTTGATAATTAATGAATTAGGTGAATATACCTGTTCAAATGTAAGGCGTAAACAAATCGAGAAAAAGTCAATCTCTGTATGTACATTTCGGACTATTATGCCTCATCAGCAGAGTTATAGACTGGAAGCCGCTTTTTTATGTTATTCGAACCCTAACTGCCAGATTTCTCGTTTGTTTTAAACTTATATATCCTACATTTTTGGAGACTTGCTGCACGACAGCATGAGAGTACGGTAACAGTTTGTTTGATATGGCGATAGGTATGACTTCAATTAAGCACATATTCTCCCCAAAATTGTCGGCTATCGCCATATCAAACAAACGATTTGCATACTCTCATACTGTCGTGCACTATGTTTTTTAAACTGATATATCCTACATTTTTGGAACAAACGAGAAATCTGGTAAAACCAGCTAGTGTAATGGTTAGAATCCCCACCTGTCATCCTGGCAGTTAGGGTTCGAATCGCACACAACGCGGCTCCCTGTCTATAACACTGCTGATGAGGCTTAATAGGCCGAAATGTTCATACAGATATTGACTTTTTCTCGATTTGTTCACGCCTTACATTTGAACAGATATAGTCGCCTAATTCATTAATTATCAACTAATTAATTTTCAAATTAGGTATGACATCAATTAAGCACACATTCTCTCCCCCCCCCATTTTTAAAAATATAACTTGTGTATTGAGCAGGCATACTTAATATCATACGACGGTGTGCAAAACTGTCAAACTAAACAGAAAGTAAAAACAAAGGGTCCGACAGAACTATTTAATACATTCAAATATGTCATTTGTGTCGGGCAAGTTAACTTATGAAAGTAGTAATGCTATCATCCTCGAGCTAATATCTGCAAAGTTATTTTTTGTCTCACATTCAAGCTGTTACGCCAATTGCTTGACTTTTACACACTATGCGTTTAATGTTGAAACGCTTTTTTTTCAGTCTGGTAAGTTTAATAATTGCTATACAAACAGCTGTTCTTGATCATTTGCTGTTAGCGCCGGAATGATGCTTTTCCGATTAAAAGAAATTGATATTGTTACGTGTTGAAAATGATATCAGGGACAAAAATTATGACACGCCCTATATAAACGTGCAATAGACGCAGTTTTCTAATTTATTGCCATAACACATTCCAGTGTTTGACACTCAATAGATATATTACTTCATTATTAATACTAGCAAATTAAGTGCCCACTCGGCGCAAGTGTTTAAGTCTTAAATAAGTATTTTAAGTGTTTAATACAATATATCAATTCAGAAAGACTAACGAAAATGAATAGTAACAAATATAAAAATACTGGATTTATTTTAATGCTATTTTAATTGATTGCTATATAAAATCATATCTAGTATAATTTTGATATGTTTGAGAATTACATAATAGAATTAGAAATCAGTCACAATAAATGTTTATTTATTAAACCTAGTTTGTTAAAATCAATATTGAAATAATTCCCACTATGTAAATCATTATATTTTATAGTTATAAAACACATTTAAATGCATTAAAATTGTTTGCAGTTTTGCGGCAAATTCAAACAGATTTTAATAGACATCGTTAATAATAAAATGTTAATTAATATTAATCGTTGAGAATATAAATCTTAAATAACTTAGGAAGTTGTGACGTAGTTTCGGATGCACACAGACAATCATATAATCTTCATCATAATAAGATGTTTTGAAATATTTTCCTCAAATTCTTAATTATAATCGGTAGCTAAAGAAATCGCCTGGGGATGACTAAAAGGAGTGTTAGTGCTAGAAGTAATATAGTATCAATTACCATCTTCTACTTAATAGACCTTAATTAGCTGACTTGAGATAACTATCACCTTCTGTTTTGTTTTAACATCAATTATATATTATCTTACACGAATAATGTATGTTTTCAGAATGTATGCTTCCGTAAATAGTTAATAATCATCACAGATGTGCTGTTCCTCCTCAAGGAGAGTCATTATGAAAATTGCCCGTATTGATTTCCGCTTAAAAACAAAAACTGAGACGATACAGACAGAAATCTTGACTTGTCTCTCTTCTTAAACAATTAATTCAACCAGGGATGGAAATAAGCTGGGCTGTATTAACTCTTAATGTCATATACCACCTCATTCCACCGGCTGAAAGTTTAATTTGTTTTCCTAATTCACGCCAAACAATAGCCTTTGTTTAAATATAATATTAAACATATTTAGAAGTCTTTCATTTAAGGGAAATAACAGGTAACTTTAGATGAAAAAGACATTTTTAGCCATTTATTGATAAATCCTTATAGGAATGGGGACCTGGACTTTGTTTAAATGTAATATTAAACATATTTAGAAGTCTTTCATTTAAGGGAAATAACAGGTAACTTTAGATGCAAAGGCCATTTTTAGCTTTTTTTTAATATATCCTTAGAGGAATGCTCTGGACATAGAAAATTCTCAACAGGATGTTAAGTGTTAGGTCTTATTTGATCATGATGTCACTGAATTCGAGTTCTTTTTTTTTCTTTTCAATAGACTATCATCCCTTAGTAACTATTTTTCTATTTCATACTCAGTGGGTCATTTAATGCCGATAACGTTTTGAAATCAAGTCATTTTTAATGGATACACATTATTTTTATAAATCCATATTTCTATTTAACTAACTAGTTAAACAGCTAGTGATGGTCACTAACAGGTACTACCACTCCGGGTCAGAGTGGACGAGGGAGCAATGGTGAGGAAGGGTGCTCCAAATTCCCCAAACATCCAAAACTGGAACCTCACCATCAGATAGTTTAACGTCATTCACAGGACATGCAGACCCTCAGCCACCGCCTTCTAGCACCCATATGATAAAAAGGGCTGGGGCTTGCCATAAAGGCAATGGGGTTGGAGCAATCATATAGGTGCTAGGGCTTGACGTGACCAACCAGTTAATTGGAGAGGGCCTCTCCGACCGCCCGTCTAGCCCAAGAAAGGGCCAAATTAGAGTATTGCAAGTAATGGACTGTTCATCCACCTGGGTTCTATCTTTAGGCATCACGGGTTGTCACCCACGGCCAACAGGTGGCCCCATTGGGGGGAGTCTTACTCCTCTGCATAGGTGCAGTCGGTATCTAACGTAGCTCCTATTTTCTTAACTCACGTTCTTACTCGATTATCCTTTCCTCGAGAGAATAAAGGGTTGTTTTTCAGGACGGTAATACCTCTTTACACAGAACGAAGAATACTGATCTAAATACATTTGAAAATCAGCAGTGGAATTTTAAGGCCCCATTCACAAAAAGCAAGATCTATAAACATCCGTTCTGGAATATTTGAATCCCTACGATAAAGATCATAACTTTAAGTTAGTTTAATCAATTCCTGAAATGATGCAAACTCGATGAGACTACTAAAAATTAATAATTTGCTTTATCAATCAATTCAATATATGTTTCCCTAAAAAAGGTCGATGTATTTCTTCTTTTTGATGGGCGCTTGATGTTCCCATAATCATTACACAACAAAGTGATCAATCAATCCAGTGATAGTCATCAATGTATAAGCCGTATGAAAAGCCCTAGCCCTCATTAATAATTATTGGAATTAGCAAGTGTATGAGATGTTAGAACTAATGTATGAAGTGGCCAAAAGACAGAGGTTATCTTCAAAAAATAAGAAAAACTTAAGATCCCTTTACGTTGTAGGAGAATAAGTTACAAGTACTAGGGAAGCGGAGAGAAGGTAATCGCTGAGGTTTGAAAGACAACTTACGACTACAACATAATTGCTACGAAAATATATTTATGTACGGCAAAATGTACAAATAGGCATATAAACATATTATCTTATTATAATGGAGATTGTGTGTTTTTTTTGTCTGTAACCGAAACTATATTCCTACTCAAGTCACAATTCCCTTAGTTATTGACATCACATTCTCCATGATTTTATTTTTATCTAAACCTCAATTATTAATAAAATTGTCTTACATTATTAATACTGTTGACAATATCTACATATTATTAACATGCTATTATATTTATATATACAACAAAATAGCGGTTTACAGTGTGAACGGGAAGGCTAATTTGCATATTAATATTAAAAAATCGAATTTAATAAATATGTGCTTAGTATTATTGATTTCTAACTGTTTGGTTTTATTTTAATGAATATAAGCAAAAATCTCTTCAATAAATCTTAAATGAAATCCATTAACAAGATAAAATAACTGTCATTTTATTCTTTACTTCCTCTTTTAACTAAATACTTAAATTAGAAAAAATAACAATGAAAGACGAGAGTGATGGAAGAGTAAATTTCAATTGTTCTATTTTATCGATTATACTCCCTCTGTTTCAAATCTTTTTATTTGTATTCTTATTTAGTTTCATTAGCCTTTCTAATTTAATACAATATTTTATTACTTCCACCCCGAGGGTGCATATATTTGCTAGTTTATTTAAAACTACTTACTGATTAGACTTTAAATTTAAGTCTATATGTCATTATAACTATATTTGTTGCTATATCCGTCAGCATTTTCAGTCTTTATTTATTACAATAGATATTATTTTAGAATCAGAACATTTTAATGTTGTTGTAAGTATCAGAACTTCACCTACCGACGTGATTAGTTAATTATTTAATTGAATTAATAATATAATGATAATGTAATAAACCGAAATATTTTGATAAATGAAATCTAATTTACTATCATATTTGTCATAACTACTTATATGAATAAGGTCATATTTCCAAGAGTATAATCGTCTGTCACCGTAATGATTTTAAAGGTGGGATATACATTAACAATAAAGTCAAGAAGATTACAAAGACAACAAACATAATAATAATAATAATAATAATATATATATATATATATATATATATATATATATATATATATATATATATATCATTTATGGCGTACTACTATGTGAACATAGCGTAAGTAGTTTATCCAATAGGTCTCAATATATTGTAAATATAGAGCATTAATAGTCGTAAAAGAAGTTATTTCCCAACCGCGGTTTCGGTGTTACTCTAACACCTTCATCAGGGGGATTGAGTGGAATTCTTTTCGGTTACTTTATATAGCTAGACTGATATCTCTTTAATTCTTCCTGGAATCTTAAGGCTGCTAGTTTGTAGTTGGGGTTAAACTCCTCCTATTTTGACCTACGTGGTAGTAGTGCGCTGTAAAATTATACTTTTATTACCCCTTACCACAATCTTCAACTTATTCTATTGACCTTTATGGGGTCAGTTAGTCTGGAGTTTGGCTAAGTTTTTATTTCTTTCTTTCTTTATTTCTTCTAGTAGTTTTTCTTTGTTACTGCTTTATCATAATTTACTGTATTATGCCCTTATTGATTAATTATTGGTATTCTAATGCATTGCGTAATCTATGCATACATTTTCCTAGGAACTCATCCTTTTTATTAAGTCATTTTTATTTGGGAATCTAATTATTTCTAACTTTTCCTCTAGACACAAGAAGCAATTGCTAAAAAAACGAAGCAATTAATAAAAAAACGAGTGCTTGCCGAGGTCTGACGGACCCATGCTTCTTGTGTCTAGAGCAAAAGTTAGAAATAATTAGATTCCCAAATAAAAATGACTTAATTAATAAAAAGGATGAGTGTTCTTTCCTTTATCATAACTACTTATATGAATAAGGTTATATCTCCAAGAGTATAATAGTGTGTCGCCGCAATGATTTTAAAGGTGGGATATAAATTAACAATAAAGTTAAGAACAAACATAATAAAATATATATATATTATATATATATATATATACACATAAATAAATAATAACCTGATCGAATGAAGTGTAAACCTTTAGGAGCAACACAGACTAAAGTATCCTTTGTAGAAGTTCATTGGGTCACAGTAGCTTATTTTGCTGTATCTTCATAATTCAAACTGGTTAGCACCAAACAAAACTATATTAAATGTGATTACATCCGATATCTTTTTGTTTTTCTCGAACATTTAAAAGAATGGAAAATATCGATTTAAAGATTATTTCAATTATAAATAAGAAATTAATTTCTAAACAAAAATGAAAAACGTAATTCTATTGCATTCTTTAGTTAATTTGTTTTGTCCTAGTTTTATCTCCAGCAAATAGATATGTTTTGTTTATGTTTCATCATAAAACAAGTTTCAATTTATCGGAATATTGACGCCTCTCAATCCCTGAATATATTTATCTCTTCAAAACAAATGTGTTTCTTAATGCTGTGTGTTCTCTCTATCAGTTTCCGGTTTATACGTTAGTATTCACTTGTACTTGCACGCAATTTTGCTTTCAATAAAAATCATTTGAACGATTATGTCCGTATGAATCGGACGAAACGTTTCAACTCTTAGATTTGTTTTGAGTCATCCCTTCTTGTTCACCATCCTTTTACCTACCTTATGTTAGTATATATATATATATATATATATATATATATATATATATATAATTTATATTTTGCTTGAAGCCAATTACCATGCGTATATCGTATAAAATTCGATAATTATCATTGACAGGTTAATTTCGCATGGATTGTGCGTATCGGTAGTAGAGCGGTAAAGTCTCTGACTCTGCCGGCTGGACTCCCGGTTTCGATTTCTGTCGGAGGGAAGTCGTTAGTATACATCGCTGATGAGACTTAATAAAGTCGAAACAGGCTGTACGATGTTCTACGCATCGCACATTTGTTTGCCGACTTCGCTTGTCATGATTATTTTCTATAATTATCGAATTTTATAAGATATACGCATTGTAATTGCCTTCAAGCAAAATATAAATAATGATATATATTTTATTCAACAATGCTTCTAAAAACAAACATCCAAAATCTTATATATATGGGGTCGTCGTCGGGGAGGCCTAAAGTAGTATCAGCGAGGGAGTATAGCCACTTTTCACTAGTGCTAGACCAAAGAGATTGTTTTGACGTCTGCGTGGAGCGCCACAGCCCCACAATTTACCGCACAGATCGCTGTTCTAGTCATATCCTGAGTTAGCGAGGGCCGTTATCGAACCAAGAACCTTGTGTTTCCTAGTAGGACGCTCTACCGACTGATATAATGTGTTTATGATTTTGGTAATCCTTGGTGCGTGTCCACTGACTTTTACTAATTTCTATTCTTACACCCCCAAAATAAATGGTCTTCTTTCTTGTGTGTTGTCAGGCTAAAAAAGAAATTAAGGAAGAGGAAAATAAAAGATAAGACAAAGCCAACGTTCCTTTTTAGAGTTAGAATGTTATTCGTAGTTTCACAACTTAGGAGATAACCTCCTAACTCAGCTAATAGTGTGTGTAGCCAATAAAGTTCCCGCTTTAAAAGAAAGATTACTTTTTAGGCGCCAGGAACAGGCCTTTAATCTGTGCATGACGAGGGTGCCCTTCTTGTCTGAGGACTGTGAGATTGTTACTTTTTGTGTCATTTTTATTTTTCATTTAATTTGGTTTTACCCTACATAATCAAATACATACTAACAGAATGTAGCAACCTAAAACAAATACGAAAAATACTACCAAAGAAAAAATCCAAAACAGATATTTTACCAAATAAACCCAGAAAAAACTACTTGGATACATAAAAGAAGCATACATCTACAACAAAATCTAAAGAATCTTCCAAAAAAAATGAAAACACAAAAATGTTGACAAAAACATCTAAAAGTTTCATTCACAAAAGAAAATATGTCAAGAAAAAAAAACCTTTAGAAAATTAAACATTATCACCAATTCATTTCAAAAACGTAGTCGGCATTAAATGACCCACTGAGGTTGATATGCCGTAAAACAAGAACAAATCAAATCAAATTAATTTGGTTTTATTTTATAATTCCCATATATAATGTTTTTACTTTCAAAAAATATTCATTTCATTTTTCTATACTTACTCATTTATATTTGTATTACATTCGCTTTCCACACCCAATGTTTTGCATTTTCCCAGTTTATTCCCTTATTGCAGTTCATCCAGCAGAAAGCCAAACTGATCCCAGCTCAGAAAGTCCTGGGTTTGTGCAGATACTACTCTCCAATCCATTTTTTCCAAAATAATCTACACTGACATTCCGCTTGCTTAGATTAAGTTTTTGAAACATGAATTTACGGTTTGTTATTTGTGAAGTTATTTCTCCCTTTCAAACCGCAACATTACTCTACATAAAAAAGTCTAATTTATCACTGTAAACATTTCCTGGTGAGCTTTGTTTCCTTGTATCTAATGTGACAACAACAAAAAACCGGTCGGGGGTAATATACACCTAAGAAATCTCTCTATGGACACAGGTAATTCAATTTGCTTAAAAAAAGCAAATAACTGAACTGCAACTTGGCTCATGTTTTCATAACGCTATGGCAACGTTGAGATATTTGGGTCGCCATCTTGTCTTTCATTTTATTTATTTGTTCCTATATTTGATAGAAAATTCTATTATCATGTACAGTGTATGTTTTTAATCATTCCAATGCTCTTAAGATAGAGAAAATCTGGATAAGAGATTTGTCATAGACTTTATGTTGAATCTAAATCTGAGACCTACATGACCAGTGAAATATCTTACTACATATAGCCTAGTTGTGACCAAAAAGGTTATTATATATATATATATATATATATATATATATATATATATATATAACATATGTTGTTAATTTGAATTTATGTTTACAAATTTTTCATTGCTAATATTGCCAATACTTCGATTTCATCAAAAAATCTTCATCAGAGCATAATGATAATTGTAACCGTTTTAAGATTTGAATGTTTTAAACTGGATTCTTCAAGAGAGAAACTGAATATTTTGAATTTAAACTGGAAATATTGTTTGTTTCTTTTCTCCAAAATGCGTGTATCACGTTCGTTTGCTGCTTTACGTTCTTTCACTGCAACGGTTTTTATAAGAAAAAGAAATACCTCAAATTCAAAAACAGAAAAATTATCTTTTTAAAAAAAGAGTTGTATCACGTTCGTGGTCGATTAATAACGGATTTACAGCAATGCAAAATTTGTAAACATAAATTCAATTTAAAAACACGTGCTTTTCATACCATTTTATCTCTACATATACTCTCGAATCATTTCCTTACCCTAAACTCAAATTTTATTCAGTAACCTTCAGAATTCAATTCAACCTTCGGTTCGGGACTTTTTTTTTATATCTCTATTGTAAAATCGTGATACATTCCAAGCCCTTTTGTATATTTTTAATTTTGCTAGTTCTTCTAGATCTTATCAAATTATTTACATTTTGTCTAGTGATGAATTGACCAACCACCATTGGTTAATCAACCAAAGTGGCCTACCACCTCCGATTCAATTGAACCTCACTGTTTATCAACCCCGTTATTAGAGTGTATATACCTTGATCAGCGATTCCTAGTCAAACACGACAATTTTTCAGCTATCAGACAGACGGTTGAGAAGCGGACAAGATATGATGAAGGCTATAATGCCACCTATATATGTTTCAACTGCACAAAATATAGGTTTGAATTCTAAATATATATATATATTTCACAACACCTAAAATTACATTCATGCCCCCACTCTAATTACCGAAATATTCTAACGGAAAATACACACTTTCTGCACAAAGAAAAAAAACAAACAAAAACTTCAAATACTAGAAGCTTTATACATAACAATACAAACCATCCTTAAACAAAATTAATTTCCAATGCAGTACACACATTTTAAAATGCCTATAACACCTTTCTCACCAATTCTTCTCCTTCCAGCCTCTACATTAATATAATTAAAAAAAAAAACACATCGCCCCTGATGATGGCACTTCGAAGTGCTGAAAGTACTCGGGACTTGAACTTTGGTGGACTTATCCACGAATTCCACCCAAATATTAAAAAGTTGGCCAGAAAACTCGAAAGGATCAAAAATAAAATTGTTAAACAGGAGATGTCTTTTGTTTAATTCTACATGTATATATATATGAGCATCCTGTGTAAAATTGTAGAAAAAATCTAACCAAAATCTCATAAGTACGTCACCCCTGAAGATCTTTGCTATAAAGAGCAATAATGTTATTGCATGAAATATGTAACACAACGGATCCTTTGATCTCATTTGGTTTGACATTTACGAGCTTAGAAAAAAAAAGGATTGTTATTGCATGCGTGGGTTTCCATAGATGCCTTTGCATCAATGACCAGCAATTTATTTTTCAATATTCATCCGAAAACCAAAAATAAATAATATAATAAAATACATAAAGGAATAAGCGTGGAATTTTTCGGCTCTGACATCCTTTCGTCTACTCATTACATTTCATGCTGGCGATCTGCTTCTCCTTTGAATTTCTCTCGTTTCTTTCTTATGTTTTTCTTTTCAAAGAGGGTATCACATCTATCTATTTATATATCGCTTATGCGATAAAAAAGGAATTAATGCATCGTTGTAGAGAAATAGTTAACATTCTAGTCTCATATTAATATTGATAATAATTCTATTAATAATGGAGATTGTCTGTAACAAAAATTACGTCATAGCTTACGTCATACTATTCTTATGCTATATACACTCAAAAGTTGAGTAAGCAATTTTAAAAATTGTTTTTTTTACACTCGTTCTTTTTTCTTACAGTAACAAGAAGTTAACTAAAAAGTTTACAAATAAATAAATAAATACGTATTATTTTGGGTAAACTTGATGTGGAAAATATTCAAAATGATTGTTTGGTCATTACATTCATGCAACATTTTATTTGAGAGGGACGGGGCTCAGTTTTTATTTCAAATTGCTTTATTTTATTTTTTTTTACTCCTTTAATACATATGAGGATTTGTCTTACTTATGATACAAACCCTCTGACATTGAATTTTCAACTCCCACCCTCTCAGACAATGTCTTTCAAAAATTAATTTTTACGTGTTTTCTGTTGCTAGTAATAATAATCGAATGCAGCAAACTAGCACAAAAAGAGTACAAGACTAAGCTCGACTCGGTGGGGAAGGTAATCCACTGGGAATTGTGCAAGAAATTCAATTTTCACCATACAACTAAATGGTATATGCACAAGCCTGAGCCTGTCCTGTAGAATGAAAAGCATAAAATTCTGTGGGACTTCGAGGTACAGATGGATCATCTAATCTCGGATAGGAGACCGGACCTAGTATAGATCAACAAGAAGTGTACCTGTTATCTTGTGGATTTTGCCATTTCGACCGACCATCGAGTGAAAATGAAAGAAGCCAAAAGATAGACAAATATTTGGACCTTGCCAGAGATCTGAGGAAACTGTGGAAGGTGAAGGTCGTATCAATTGTAACTGGTGCCATTGGGACGGTCCCCAAAGGTCTGGAAAATAATTTGGGTGAACTAGAAATCAGAGGATGAATCGGGACCATCCAACTACAGTACTGTTAAGATCGGCTAGAATACTCAGTCCTGGAGACGTGCTGTCACTCAGCCTCCAGTGAACCACCGACTACGGCAGGTGGGAAAACCTAATAATAATAATAATAAGAGACAATACAAAAATATATGGTATATGCATAAACCAGTATCTGTTCTTGAGAATGAAACATAAAATTCTCTGGACTTTAAGATATAGACGGATCGCCTTATCCCAGTCAGAAGACGAGACCTAGTATGGATTAAAATGAAAAAAGAGAACTTGTCAACTGGTAGATTTTGCAGTTCCAGCTGATCAAAGGGTGAAGATGAATGAAAACGTAATACTTGGACCTTGCTAGAGAATTGAGAAAAGTGTGGAATATGCGGGTGAAAATGTTATCAATTGTAAAGACATTTGGAAGGCCCCAAAAGCTTAGAAAAGAGGCTAGAGGAACTGGAAATCAGGAGGAAGAATACAGACCACCCAGACAACACCATTGTTGAAATCAGCTAGAATATTCAGGAGAGTCCTGGAGACTTGTTGTCGCTCCAACTCCAGTTAAAGACTATCAGTCAACGCTGCTATAAAAACTCAGAAGGAGTGAAATAATAATAATAATAATAATAATAATAATAGACCATACAACAAAATAGTATTTGCATAACCCAGAATTTGTTCTTGAGAATGTAACACATACTCTGAGACTTTGAGATAAAGACGGATCGCCTTATCCCAGCCAAAAGACCATACCAGGATTTATTAACAAGAAAAAGAGAAATTGCCACGGGAATAAACAACTGGGATGTCCCCGTTGTACGATACTCTGAACCATTCCTAAAATGGACTTTGATAGATTTTCAACTTAGCTATTCTATAATTTAGTTTCTAGGTTAAGTATATTTAATTTCAACTTTGCTCTTCCTCATGGCTTTCTTTATGCAGTATGATAGCCAATATAAAACGAGGACTTATGAGGCATGAATATATGCAGCTAATAAAAGCTCTTTTTCTTTTTTGTATTTATCCCATATATATCATAAATATCATGCCAGAAAATGGAGAACAGTATAAAATACAAAGCCGAACAGAATGCCTTCCTGGTACAAGTACAGTAAAATTCAACTTTGAATTATATATATAGTGCGTGTGGAATGTATCAATTTTTAAGAGGAGTAAAGTTGGTTTAAATTTTTCACTTAGACTTCGTTCCCCTAAACTGATGCCTAGCAAAGATATATAAGCCAATTTAGCCTAGTATTTAATTATAGAGAAAAGAGATGTACATATGCCTTTCTCAATATATTTAGCGCTAATTGAAGTCCAAACAATCTCAGTCAGTCTTTTAACTCCAGTTGCTAATTTAATTTCCTATACGATAAAATTTACAAAAATTGAATAGGATATGTGATACATTTCTTTCGTTAAAAACTCGAGAACTCATTTTAGCCGGAGATTTAAAATGTTGAACTGTGTATCTGTTACATAATTATTAGATACCTAATATTTATGTGCAATAGTGTAGAAAACACGATGGTGTTTTAAGTGCAGCTGACGGCTTTGAAGATTGAGTGACAAGCTTGACCTCAGTCCTAACCCTATCTTCCGGGGATAGCCGTGAGAACCGGTAGAGAGGACCATCTCTTCCGGTATAGATAGTAAGTTTCAGTCAGTTAGAAGGTAAGAGCCGAGCTCGTAGGTTGTAAGTCGCGTATTACGCGCCGCCGTTCTCATCTGCGCAGATGTCTGGTTGGGGATTTAAAAATAAGATAAGATCAAGTAAATCGAAGTCTTGTGTTGATTATCTAAAAACTAACAATGACACAGGGCTTCTGATAAAGAGAAATCCCGAATAGAAGACCAGAGGTCCCCAAGAAAGTCCAGACCTTAGAAGATTCCAGACCAAGACAAGATGTTATAAGATTCCAGAAGAATAGAGTAAGAAATAAGTAAAGAAAAAATGAATAGGGTATGCAACATATCTTTCATCTGTGAGCATCCGTGGAGCGTTTACTATTTCATTTAAAAACCTAAAAATGTCCGTGTATATAATCAAGACTCATTAGTTAGACAGTGAGAATATATATATATATATATAAACAAGCCCTCTGTATGAAGAGAATTCGACACAATAGCAATTTCTTATACGGAAATTAACCGGTTTGAATTAAGAGTTTCCCTTCTTCTAGACTGGTTACCTAGCCAGAATTAAAGAGCCGAGTCTGACCTACTATTTACCCGTAGTTGGAGGAAGAATAATTGGATTCATACCTTAGCTATTAGCACTGTATTGAATGCAAAGAGCCTGATCCACTATTTGAACTCGGATCGATGCCTCTATTTCCCACGACTCAATTACTCCACGCGCCTCCAAGAGAACATATAGCCAAACATGTTTAACGTTTTGCAGTTGCAATTATTCAAAGTGCGCAAATTGATAATTTAATTGAAGTTTCTTTCTCTCTTGTCTCTCTCTTTTTTTATATATTATTTTGCTCAGGCTAGGGTTTTTAACTTTTTTTTCTTCTTCTAAAAACGCTTCTTATCGTACAAAACGTAACGATAACGCACCCATTGTTTGCACTCAATGACCGTACTTATCAATAATTCCTGGTGCCATACGCAGAAATCTATGACGCCATCGTCGCCGCAAGATTCAACTCGATTTGTACGATTGGAACGCTGTTTAAATTGGCAATACGAATGTTTTTCCCCTGAAATCTGTAGAGATAAACATCGCCGAAAAGGCTTTAACGTTGTTTTTTTTTTTAATAGGTTGAGGATGTTTGCTTTCATTTTTGCATGAATGCCCGAGGCAAAAGCATGAACCCACTTTTTATTGTTTCATTCACAATAAGTGGATTTTATAGAATCATATCTGTAAAAGAATTAGATTATCAAAGATTACTCCAGATTTCCTACTTATAAACTTGTTAAATCAATTATCGATAGAACGCCCTGTAAGACAGGCTTAGAATATGTTGTCTCCCCTGTGTCCTGGAGTCCTTAAAGGAGGAGATACATTAGCACCATATATATTTATAATGGAGATATGTGGCATAATGGTTAGAGTCGTAGGAAATGGACTCGTCGATCCGAGTTCAAATTCTAGACGAAACTTCTTGCATTTCATATAGTAGTAATACCCTTGAAAAAGGTATGAATACAACCAGGAATCCCTCCAGCTAAGGGTAAATAGTAAGTCAGACTGCGCTCTTGAACCTTGGTTAGGCAGCCTGTCTATGAGAAGGAAAACTCTGATTTCAAACCTGTTAAACTCCGCTTACGAAATTGACCTTGTGTCGCATCCTGCTCGTGAGGAGGGGTTGGTAAATATATATATATATATATATATATATATATATATATATATATATATATAAAATACACCTAGACTATGTACTTCGAATATCATTAGATACCATAAAAGAAAAAGGCCTCACGCTAAAAAGGCAAGTAGGCGATATCCCACAGATAAAATTACGGATGCGGACTACAGATGATCCGGCAATTCTTGCAAATACACCTCCACAGGGCGAATCCCTGCTAAATAGCCTGGAGAGGGCAGCAGGTAACAAAAACCTTTATGTAAACTCGTATAAAACTGAATTCCTGAGTTTTAAAAAGAAAGGAGGTATCTTCACACTCGACGGTAAACCAGTAGAACAATTCACGTACCTAAGTAGTGTTATCTCATCCATACGCAGAGGGAACGCATAGTCTGTTATCAACAGATTATCACTCATATGTAAATCATATCACACTGACAATTTAAAGCGACAATTCTTTTCCAAGCCGTAGTTGTATCACAGTTATTGTAACGTTGCTCGTATTGGAACTTAACGAAGAGCCTAGAGAATAAGCTAAATGGAAACTGCACAATAATGCTGCGTGCGATCTTAAACAATTAGTAAAAAACCAACCCGAATATGAAACTTTCCCCCTATCCCACAAGCCATCTGAGTGAGACGAACAAGACATGCTGAACATTGTGGGAGAAACAAGGACAAAGTCATGAGCGATGTCCTCCTGTAGAAACCAGCACATAGACATGCCGATTCGGGTCGTCCAGCAAAAACCTTCATTCACCAGCTCTACGCTAATACTAGATGCTGTGCAATGGACTGCCGATGACAATGAATGACAGGGATGGTTGGCGAGTGACTTCCATGGATATCCGTGCTACTAGCGTGACCCGATAATGATGTATCCCCTGAAGCGGTGTATTACACACGCTGCCACCAAATGGAATGTCCTGGGTTTTAAACTAAGCTCCAGTTCTCAGGCATTGGGGTGTGTAGAGTAATCCCTGACAATGCACCGAAGTGGTATTACCTATTAGGGTCTCGTCTCAGGGTCAAAAATATGTTTAAAATTAATCATATCCTTCACACAAATCTGTTTAGAAATAATACACAAAAATATAAACGTGTACAAATCCAGTCGCGTTATTTTGTTAACTTTCGAACTAATAACATCGGAAAAAGAAATGGATCCCCTTATCCCCCTATATAGGGCTTAAATGTTACCACTACTATTGTTCTACAACTATCGCTTTGGTATCACATAACCCACACATGTTGACCTGCCATAAATCTAAGAAAAATAAACAACACCAACTAGACTGACTTTTTCGTTAATGTCTACGACATAAAGAAAAATCATATTTCTGATTTATAAACGATAAAAATACTTTTGATAGACCCATGTAATTATCGACCACAATGTATATTGTTCTTCTCTTTGATTGGTATCGCCCCACCCCAAGAAAAAGAGAACTGGGGCAAGAAGAAAGATGAAATTGAAACAGTTCGTTTGAAACCGAAGCAATTTTTAGTCCCTATCAACTTCAGCTATTTTCTCTTATTGTAAACACTACCTTTTCTATTTGTAAGTATTGGTAGGAATTGCTAAAAAGATGCACTGAAGAATATAGTAAAGACACGTCCTCTGGTAGTGAAAATTGCAGATAATAATACCAAACTATATATAATATTCTAATTACTTTCTCCTGTAAAATAATTTACACAGGGAAACAATAAACTTAATCCTACAAAGAGGACCTGTGGGAACGTATGTGGTTTTTCAGTCCAATTTCAATTGAACACTTATCTCTGTTGAGAATTTCGGGATATAAGGTGTGTGATGAATACCCGCTCCTACTTAGATTACATGATTCTGGCCTAGTCTCTAACTCTTGGCCAATCATTGGCAGTGCTCTGAGGTTGATATTATACTTAACCGATCCTACTGGCCATAAGGACGACAGACATAGGATTAAATCACTGGACCTTTACCAATACGCAGGATAGAATGCTTATCAAAGGATTCCATAACATAGGAATTTCTTTAAGCCCTTTTCAACTGGCCAAGGATGACATTTAAAAATTTTACAATCTCAGTTCAGACTTTATGTATAACAAATAATTATATCTCTGTTGCTTATTCTCCCCGAGAGGCACATTCGCTGGCTTGGTCATGTCGGGAGTATGGGAAAAGACAGCATTCCAAAAGACCTACTGTACGGTGAATAAGTAGAAGCCTCCCGACCGGTAGGGACACCATGCCTACGCTTCAAAAACGGCTGCAAGAAAGATATGAAGACATGCCATATTAACACCAACACATAGGAGGTCGGTGCCCAAAATCAAGCGGCCTGGCGCCCCAATGTCAAATAAGGCTAAGACAGGAGTCAAAGGGAGAGGAAAGTAGTCTCCACAGTAGAGAGAGCTAGAATAAAGGAGAGGCAACAGCAGCTCCAGCAAGCATCACAGTTTATGTGCAGTCAGTGCACCAGAGACTGACATTTATAAATTAACCTTCTCGGCCACTCGCGCCGATGCATATAAAAGAAAAGTTATACTCTATGCCTTCGTCTTTAGTAGACGGAAGAATGTCAACAACATGAACATTTTTTCCTTTTGTGTAGAACTAAAAAATAGACCTAAAATACTATGTTTTGTATTACTAGATTTTTTTCATATTTCAAACATTTAAAAACATCATCTTCTTCGGGCAAGACTGAAACATCTGACAGTTTTATTCATTGGAGACCAAACAAATATCCGTGATGGACAGTTTGAAATAAAGATGGAAATGTTTCTATTATTCAAGATAATTTGCTGTTAAACAATAACTACAAGCTGAGAACACCAATCAAGTTTCACGTTGACGAGAAAAACATACCTAACTCTTTTTTTCTTCTTCTTCTTTTAAGTTGGAGAAAAGATTTAAGAAAATTATAGGCGTTATTTTTTTTCGTTTTGTATTTTTAAAAGAAAATGATGAATAAATAAAACATAGCTCTACATGAATTGTCCTACATAGTAATTTATAAAATATTTCTGAGTCTGACGAAACAACTAGAACATATTTTTTCTCAGCATGGAACTGTCTCATAAATAAAAGCATTTATTCTCATACATCTTGCACAAAACTGTGCTAGTAAATTATATGTAACCGGTGTCGGGGCCTATGACGAAGACAATTTAGTAAGTACTTGTAAAATTTTATACTTGGGACATTATAAAAAGAAAGGTATAATGTATGCTTTATTGCAGAGTTTTTAAACCGTTTTCATCTCACGGTACACTGAGCTGGGCAAAAGATTCATCGAGGTACACCATCAGTATATAAACATATAATTATTTTATCATATACATTTTAAAAGTAAAAGAAAAATGTAAGTGAAAAATGTGCTACAAGTTTAGCATAATCAAATTCAATTAAAACAAAAAATATTAAAGTAATAGAATAAAAAAAAAAAAGAGGATGATCAACCGTCCTCAACACTCATGGTACACGGTTGAAGAACTCTGCTTTATTGACTAGGAGTCGACAGGAATTGCTTAACCCAAAAGTTCCGAGTGTAATATATGTTTGGTTAGTTGGATTTTATGGCATGTCAAACTTTGTTGGGTTATTTTAAGCCAAATATGTTTCGTTCTATTCATGATTAACTAAAATTTTTAACAGATTTTTAAACACATTTTTCTATTCATCTCATACATCGGACTCTAACAGGTACTATCACTCCGATTAAAAGTGGATCTGGTGGCAATCGGTATGAAGGGGTACTCCACACTCTTTGGAGCTTCAGAACTGGAACCTCGCCATTAGGTGAAGTTAAACGTCATATCTAAGACACGTCATACCAAAGACATATTACCCTGTCGAGGCGCGTGGTCTAATGGCTAGAATTCTAGAAAATCCTGGACGAGGCTGTACGCATCTCCCATAATGCTAATACCCTTAGGAAATGTATGGATCCTCTACTCTTCCTGCAGCTATGAGTAAATAGTAGGGAGAACTAAGCGCTTAAAACCTCGGCTTAGTAACAAGTCTAGGAGAAGGAAAACGCACAATTCAAATCCGTTAAAATCTGTTGAGGAAATTGAACATAAGGTTGATATATATGTGTATGTTTGTGTGTGTGTAGTAGCAGATTATAAGAATATATGTATACCTGATGAATTATATATATTTACGTACTATTAATTACAACAATGACGTTAAGTATATTCTTCGTCAGTTATGTAGTTTTATTTTATTTCTTTATTTAATGGTATATTAACCTTCATGGGTTATTGAATACTGTTGGGGTTATATATCGCGACAAATTAATTACCCCACCCCGTGTCAAAAGCGGCAAAGTCAAGACCCTCTTTCACTCTTCTGGTCTCTAGCGAAGTAACAATGCCTCAGTCGCGTTCCTCTCCACGGACAGTAGGCTTTGCGCCATAGCAACCTCGTGTCGCATAAACACGATAACATACTTAATATATTAGTCTTTACACTTTCCTTTTCTACTAGCTACATATAAAGGACTCAACACTTTTTCTACTAAAGACCGTTTTCATATGAGGACATTTCACTCATACAACTTTGTATTAGCATTTCCTTATATCTCCTTGTCATATTTGTGTTCTATTCTGTTAAGTTTGCTCCGGCAGAGAAATATTCTAGTTATTAGTTTAGTTTCTTTGTTTAATGGCATATCAACTTTCGTGGGTTATTTAATGTCAAAATATTGTAATAGAATATTAATGGAACTATTTAACCCATAGTCGGGGGTGAATTTGAATTTTGCAATAGAATTAAGGAAATTGCCAGTCATTATAAAAATTAGTCTCACTAAAAAGCAAGAAACTGAAACTATTACTAATGCAGAATGTGAAAAAAAAAAACATTTATTGAAAATCCACCTGCTCAACTATAATCTCTGCTCGCCCTGTCGGCTGGGGTTTGAGAATACAGAATCACCCCCCACCAAATGGAGTAACCTGTTGATCATGTGTCGCGACCGGTGATGTTTAAGGATGGAACCCTGGTGGCTGAGCATTCCATGACATGCAACACTCCACTTTGGTCCTTACTTAAGGTAGACAGGTTGTCGGAGAGAACACCAACGATCAATCGTCTGGCTACGTCAAACCATAGCACCTATATGGCTGGCCCAACCATATTGCCTATATAACAATCCCCATCCTTTTTTATCATATATATATATTTACCAAACCCTCCACATGAGCAGGATGTGACACAAGGTCAATTTCTTAAGCGTAGTTCAACAGGTTTGAATTCAGAGTTTTCCTTCTCCTAGACAGGTTGCCTAACCAAGGTTAAAGAGTCCAATCTGCCCTACTATTTACCCATAGCTGGAGGGAGAGTAGAATTCATACCTTTCCCAGGGATATTAGCGCTAAGTGAAATGCAATTACCACGTCCAGATTTGAACTCGGGGTGACGAGTCCATTTCCTATGACTTTAACCATTACACCACGCGCTTCTACTTTTTTATCATGTATGTGCTAGAAAGCGGTAGCTGAGTGTCTAGGTGTCAGCTTCCGGTTCATCTTTGATTCTTTGTAATCAATTTTATTTTGGTGTCGTTTTAGCCATTCACCCTTTCTACCATGTTGTTTATGTTCCCATAGTCTGCTTAAGAAATGGTTGTTAGAATATTTTGATGAGACGTTCGTAAGATTCACCCTCATATTCATGGATTTTCCAAAACAGCTGTAACAGGCACTTACGATAAAAAGTGAGCAGTTTAGAAATGAGCATAGAAAAGCATTTGAGCATTTAAGATTTTTTGGCAACGGTTCAAGAGTTGCTAAAGGGATTTTATGATGGAAGATACTTTACAACTGGATACTCTACAAAAAGAAATGCACTTTTTTTCTATCTAGAATTTCAAGAAATACAACTGGATCCTCTGCTACAAGTTAGTTTCACTCTTGTTCTACCAAGAATTTCAAGAAATACAACTGGATCCTCTGCTACAGTTAGTTTCACTCTTGTTCTACCAAGAATTTCAAGAAATACAACTGGATCCTCTGTTAGTTTCACTCTTGTTCTACCAAGAATTTCAAGAAATACAACTGGATCCTCTGCTACAGTTAGTTTCACTCTTGTTCTACCAAGAATTTCAAGAAATACAACTGGATCCTCTGCTACAGTTAGTTTCACTCTTGTTCTACCAAGAATTTCAAGAAATACAACTGGATCCTCTGCTACATTAGTTTCACTCTTGTTCTACCAAGAATTTCAAGAAATACAACTGGATCCTCTGCTACAGTTTCACTCTTGTTCTACCAAGAATTTCAAGAAATACAACTGGATCCTCTGCTACAGTTAGTTTCACTCTTGTTCTACCAAGAATTTCAAGAAATACAACTGGATCCTCTGCTACAATGGGTTTCAATCTTGTTCTAACAAGAATTTCAGGAAATGCAACATACTTTCTACTACTAAGACTACAACCTCTTCTACCATTGAATTTACCAAAATGAGACCCATACGCCCAAAATGGCAACAGTGATTCATTCCATTTCCAGCATATGCTCAGTTTTCGCCATCTCCTCTCTATTGACGTGTTAGAAAAAATTGCTTTCGTTATTTCAGAATGTTCTGTTTTTTTTTAATTGTTGGATCCTGTTCCGGTATCTTCTGAGTCTCCATTCGTTATCGAATAATTCTTGGTTTATTTCTTCTAAATGCAGTGTCTGTCATTTCTGGAATTGTCTTTTATTACTTGTTTTATTCCATCTTGTTCCTGTCATTATCTTCCACCATTGTTCTCCATGTTGTAATCAGTTCAATATACTACACAGTAATATCAATAAAACATACAATATATTGCTACGGTCTCTGGTTAAATTCCAAAGTATTTCAGACTGGAATAATAACCGGGTTGATTAGTTGGATTTTACGGTATGTCAAACCGTATTAGGGTATTTATACTGATGACGTTTTGTTTTATTCCTTGTATATGGGTGTTCAATTTTATAAACACATTTTCCAACACTAAGTAATCCATATATGAAACCCTGAAAGGTACCACCACTACGGGTGATAGTGGACCTGGGAGTAATGGGGATGAAGGGATATTCCCCAATATACAGAGCTCCAGAATTACAACTTCACAATCAGATAGTTTAACGTAATATCCAGGGCAGCGAGACCATCAGCCACATCATTCTAGCTATATTCTGGAGCTGTTACTAGGATGAATTATTTTATTAGGTACAACAAATTTAACACACACAAACACATATTGGCACGATACACACAAGCATATTACACACACACACAAAAGCACACACACAGGTAATAAAACAATCACACCCACAACTCTGTCTCAGATCACACACAAATAAACTGAGAACTGGCTTACCCCAAAAAGGATAGGCCAAATGGATTATGATACTTAAACATTGATACATAGACACACATAATTTGGAGAAAGATATCACCAGCATACAAAGGAATTGATAAATCACCAAATCAATATAACACAATGCTTCAAGCAAATTATAAAACCCCTTATATATTCAAAGACACAAACACACACACACACATAAGAAAGCATTTTCATATGGTAGTTATATACGTCAGTTTCTATCTATATATGTTTCTATGTAGGTTTTACGAGCATATATATTTCCACACATTGGCATATATGTGTGTGTGTGTCATCCACATACACCATGTTTCAATATAAAAGGTTCAGTCAGCCCTGCAATTTAGCCATAGCAGGAGGGAGAATTGTTAGGTGCATACCTTTCCCACGGGTATTAGCGCTATGGGAAATGTATACAGCATCGTCCTTGATTTGAATTCGAGCGTGTGCCTATGACAATATTATGTACATATATGTGTGTGTATATCTCTAGATTATTACTCGTGTTCATTAATTTTACATCTTGCAACACACTCTAGTTAAAAATAAGACCGTCTAAATTGTCAAAGATGTAATGCAAAAAATGTAAATCCTGATTATCTGATGTTGCTTATCCGCGAATTCTTATTTCTCATGAGTGACTCTCTTCAGCTAGATAATCGACGATCCCCCTTTTATTATAAAGAAAGAATGGGAAGAAAAAGACATGCTACACAGAAAAAATAAGAATGAAAAATATGAGTAAGAGGAAAATAGAGATAGAGGGGACGAGTTTGCGGAAGTGATTATGCTAACTTGTTTTAATCAAACATATTGAACAGTTAAAGTAAGGAAAGAAAGACTAGATTTAAATGAAGACTATAATACTTTTTACATATTGAACTATTGCAATAGCTCTTAGGCAAATATATTAAACTTTGTACCAATATGATTTTCCCAACCCTATTTCCCTTATGGCAAGCCCCGACCTCTTTTTATCATATGGGTGCTAGAAGGCGGTGACTGAGGGTCTACAGGTTCTAGGAATGACGTTAAACTCTATCTGATGGTGAGGTTCCAGGTTTGGGGAATGTGGAGCACCCCTGCTTCACCATTGCTCCCTGGTTCACTCTGACCCGGAGTGGTAGTACCTGTTAGGGTCCCATCTATGGGTTGAATAGAAAAACAGGAGTTGATAAACAAAATTATATTATCCATTAAGAATTGATTTATTTCAAAAGTTTATCGGCATTAAATAACCCACTGAGGTTGATATGCCGTAAAACAAACTTTGTAATAATTAAATCCTCTTACTGTGGTATATCCACAGGTCTTGCTAGTAACAAAGAAAATGCATATTAACAATATTATTATAAATGTACATATATACATAGATATTCTTTTCATGCTATATTTTGTATATGAATTGATTAAATATGAATAAAGATGGATGTGTATTTTCCACCTGAATCGTACAGGCAATGGCGTCTTTATATCTTATCGGAAAATATCTGTTATTGAAGGTTGCTTATCTAAATATTAAAGAACTTGCTATATTAGCCCAATACGTAGTTTGTACTGAAAATCGAATCCTTTAGAAAGATTCTTTTCTTTTCCCTTTTTTTGTAACCAATGCTATGTTAACCTTTTTTTTTTTTCTGTTGTCAACGGTATTTTGTGAGGATCTTCTTCATAATCAGATTGCATACATTGTAGACTTTTTGTTTCATTTCAAAAATCTCATTTTCACGTGACATATGGAAAACCATATCGGAAGAATCAGTTTTGTTTTTTTTGTTGTTGTCATATCTATCATGAATCTATCAATTCTCGTGTCCTTTTCCTTAAAAGAATATTATGTTGTTGTATTAGAGGTACACTGTGACATATCCATTCATTGAACCGAATTCCGATTTCTCGCATGATGGATCCACTATTCTGAGATTATATCCATCGTCAATAATAAAGAAGTAATATCTCGTCACTGGCATGCTACGATGAAGAAAAAACGGGTTAAGTTATTCAACAATTTTTTTTTTCTTGACAACTAAGTTATTACATACACACATGGTCAATGTAGACAAGCATGAATCAATCGTAAACCTGATTACTATCATCATCAATGTGGACTTGCCAACCTGAATTCAAACCAGAAACAAGTTGTTGATTGGTTGATGAGATTTAATGGCATGTTAACCTTGAGTAATTATTGATGGGTACCCATGCATGAATCAATTATGGACTAATTGCTATCTTCGTCAGATATCAACTTTTCAATGCGAGTTCAAACCCTAAACGATTTCTTTTTGCATTTCATATAGCACTAATACAATCATTAAATGGATAAATCAAACTAATGTCCTTCTAAATATTAGTAAATAATAGGATAGTGTAACGTTAGGGGATTTTTTCACGGCACTATTAGGACTTTTACAGTTGTGTATCAGGGGTCGACACGTTGGCTTGTTAATCACACAGATCTAGTAGTCCTTCAAAGTCCACGAAAGAATTCTTCCTCTTTTCTCTAGTTTATGGTCAAGGAAGGGTATCACTCAAGTGGGTATGAACTTACACAGGCCACGTACTCTTCGTTGCGGTCAATTAACTTTATCTCTACTGGTATCTGTTTCATTAATAACATTCGTAGTTTTTTTGTAGTAGAATAAAGTTGACACAAACTTTTCGTTTCAATTTTAATGACTTGATTTATTCAATTTTGGCTTCTTAACTTTGAGAGAGAGAGAGAGAGAGACGGTTTCATTAACACATATGTTTTAGTAATGTTCTTAACTTTGTTCCAACGGTCAGTACCAATTATCAGGCTTCACACATCAGCGACACCAGGACCTCGGTCACTCGCCTATGACTAACCTCAGCAAAAAAACACTGTCTTCCGCAAATTCCGTAACCCGACTGTCCTCCTGTCCTCATTATATAGAAATGGGTGTGGAACTTTCTAGAATGTTCTAACTGTTCTACCAAATTGCACGTGTCCTTTAAGAGGTCAACGGGTCAACTATCCCTTCGTCTGATAAATCAATCAAAATAAATTTTAACAGCAAAACCCTAGACTTCCTGGCTATCGAACCGAGTCACAGATGATAATGGGAATTCCATTATCCTCTTGCTCGCCGACTCCCGTAAGGTCTGAGAATCATGCTACATCCTATTAAGTTTTCTTTCTGTTTGACACAAGGCCACAAATATGGTGTTCCGAGTAAGGCACGCCAATTATGCTACAATAGACTAGGCACTAAAACCTTGATATGACAGTTTTTTTATTTTACTTTTTTTTACTATTTTGTATTGTAGATTTTATCGGATTTTAATTATTACAGTGTTTGGAGATAATGTGTGATGATTAATATATACATATAAATATACAAGAGTAATCCCAAGTATCAGGCCTCCAAAATATTTAGAAATTATTTAAACGTTTAATGTCTATCATCAACAATGTTTACATGATTTTAAAATAGTAAATAATCGACGTTTTCACTTATTCATTAGACATACATCTGCCCGTTTGATTTTCTTTCTCTCACTCACTCTATCTCACTATATATAATTTCTCCGTCTGAAGATTGTGCTATAATCATGAAACAGTAATATAGAATCTATATTATTATATTTTCATTTTTAAACCTGCTCTTCCATTTTAGCATTGTGTACAATTTCTATGCGTAAACTCTTCTGATTTACCCTCCTTATATATATATGTGTGTTATTTCCTAATTCATAAATAGGACCAATGTCGTTACTTTGAAAGCAATACTGACAGTATTCGCTTTCAAGTATAAATTTGAACTGTTATTGCACTCAGATGCAGACAGAACCAAAGAAATAATGTTGTAACAATACATGTTCTGAATGGGACCAGACAAAAAATAACCATTTAAGTTAGTCGTAAAGTAGCTGTGAGAGACATTTTATTAAATACATTTATATGATAGCAATAACAGTACTGGTCGAGCTTTGAATTGGAAGTACTAGAAAGCCAGCAGATTGGAAGTGTCAACCATTTGGAGCAAGGTAGTCAGAAGAACATTTTTAGACAGACAATGCATGACTTACTAAGACGAATGGGAACATGCCGAGAAGAACTAAAGTTAATATATATAATGGAGAATATTACAGATTTGACAAGTTAATACTCACTATTGTATCTATAAACATACTCCAGCCTATAATACTATGCATCTATACATGCGAGGGTAGGTATTTATAGATACGTTCTAGGTAGTTATAATTACCAAATAGTAAGTCAAACCACATATATGTATAAATATGTGTGTGTGTTCAGATAGATAATGTGTATATATATATATATATATATATATGGAAATACGATGAGGGAATTAATCCGACAATATGAGAAGAAATTATTTAAAAAATATAACAAACACACGATGTTATGATCAGGAAACAATTTTTGTGTCAATACTTAACAGGATGTTATGATCAGGAAACAATTTTTAGTGTCAATACTTAAGCATTTCGGTATTTTGTACCATCTTCAGGACACTGTTAGGTAATGTGAGGAACAAAATGAAAGATGTTAAGTGTATAGTGGTTGTGTGAATCTGATGCTATTAATCGTTAATTTTTATATGCGAGTTTGTTTACGAAAAGCAACTGACGTGATCAATACATGTGCAAAAATAGAAGGTGAAGAACATATAATGACTCATGCTTTCACGTGAATAAGCGGGGACCGAAAAGTTAATAAAGATATGCCGTATTTCATATGGACTATTAATGTTAGAAAAATAAGACACTAAAAATTGTTTCCTGATCATAATATTTTGTTTTTGTTATATTTTTAAAATATTTTCTTCTCGTATATATGTATGTATAGATATACATACATATGTGCGCATGTATACACACACGTGAGTGTGTGTGTATGCATATATATTTTATGTGTAAGTGGGTGTATTGGTTGTGGGTGTCAATAGTTCAGTCCATCCATTAAAACTTAAGGAAGATCAAGAAGGATGATAATCTCTTCTTAGGAGACAGAGAGACTGTGTTTTGACCACTTTGAGGGTCAACTATAGTTTAGACTGATCATAAAATGTGACCCATATTAAACACAAAGGATTTTGGCCTTTTGTCAGTATCAGACGAATTACATATTTTTAATTTATTAATTATTTGTCCACTTTTGGTTTTTGTATCTTTATTTTTATTTGTGACATTTATGTTAAAGAAGGATCTAGTGAATGGTGTGTTTGAAATCAATCTGTTATTCTATGTCATGTTTGCTTTGGGGACATTTTAAGGAGCTTTCAACAAAAGTATCCACAATTAATTGAAGCAATACTATTCTTTTAAATCTCCGTTAATCCTATCTTGACCAACTCAGCATTGACTTTGATCCAAAGGAGATCTATAAACTATATGAACTAGCAAAATTAAAAATGCACCCCGCGCTTTGTTTATCAAAATGACATGATTCGTTAGTAAATTACCCGAAAAGTTGATAAAACAAAACAACCAACATTTAAATTATTATTCAAAATACAATTTAAAATATTCCTCAGAATTTGCCTTACAAATTAAATTTTAAGTTTTATGATTTTACTCTTTATTGTGTAGTCAATAAACATCGCTGAGTTTATAGTGCAACTTTTCAGTTCTGAAAAATTGGCATGTTTAAATAGAGATTTCATAGGTGACATTTGAACTTTTATGAAAATTGATGTTTTGTAATTAATACAAATTTTTTAATAAAACTTAATTTTAACTAGGGAGGGGGGTAGGGTTAGGGGGGGTAGTTTAATGGGAAAATAAATAAATAATTTGGGTTCCGTTCAAGCGGTTCCCATATGGGGGATCAATTTACTATAAACTTATACGAGGAAATGAGCACCCGTGAATACTCAAATAATAAAGAACTTTTAAGAATTTTTTTTTCAATCTGATAGATTGGTGTGTAATCGATAATAATCAACTGAAGGAAAAAAATAGATGGGGGGGGAGAGTCCAGATAATCAGGTCCACCAAAACGTTTTTAAACAATGTTTTTAAAAATACTAGGTACCACCAATTTAACCCTGTGAAATTTACCCCCCCCCCTATATTTAACACTATGAAACTTGCAGAAAAATTAATATTTTTTTGAAAAAAATGTTTCCATTTGAAAGAAAATACATTAAATAAACTCCCGATGATTTTTTAACTTTTTTTCAACTTACGGAAATAATGAAAATTATGATTGAAAAACAACGTTTTCATTTTTGCACTGTTAAATCAACTGAAAATTAACGTAGCTAAAAACAAGTTACGATAAGAGTTTTTAAAATTCTATGAAAAATCAATTAATTATAAATAATAACAAAATATTTCCGCTTTATTCAAGATGGCCTAAACTGATCAATTGGTGGTCCTTATAATACTATCTTAGGTTTTAGCAAAAATAGATATTGCAATACGAAGAATTTAAATTTTCGTTTCTCAGCTTCTTTTTAAACTCAACATGCAATTAAGAACTAAATGTGAATTGTTGTCAAGCATATTGTTAAATAATCCAGCCATTTTCCACACAGGCAATATATATATATATACAAAAAGACTGGGTGTCTATGGGGTCAGTTCTTGGGCCGCTTTTTAGCCAATTTTATATGTGTAATCTTGAAAACAACATATTCAATAGCATAAAAAAACACAAATCTATTTAAGATATGTCGATATATTAATCCTCTCCAACAACACTCAAGAAATCACCACACTTCAAAAAGAATTTCCAAAAAATTCTGTACTTAACTTCACTATAGAATTAAACAAAAATAATAGAATCCCTTTTTTAGATGTGCTTATTGATACCAATAACAATAAATTTACTACCTCTACGTATAAAAAAAACCTGTAAATAAAAACTCATCCACTTTAAATTTCCAGAGTGAATGACCTTACCGGTATAAAAAAGCAATTATCAATAATCTAATAACCCGTGCAAAGTTAATCTCACCCTCAAAAACAATATTTTACACAGAATTAAAAAAACATTAAACAAACACTGATTAATAATGGATTCCCAATTATTTAATTGATAATGAAATCAGACACACCATCAAAAACTACAATCAACAAAAAACTAAAGACAACAATAATCCAACCACTAAACACTCATATATAAATCTATATTATCGTAACCAAATGCACAAAAATTATAAAATAGACGAAAACATAATAAAAACATTAATTAAAAATAATATATTCCCTAATGACCCTAGTAAAAAAAATCAAACTTATAGTATATTATAAAAAATTTAAAACATCAAACCTAATCATCAAAAATAATTCCTCCCCCTAAATTTCACCGTTACAAAAAACCAATGTGGTATATCTATTTAAATGTCCATTAGGAGAATGTATCTCTAACAAAAATATATACATTGGTGTAACCGCAACTACCCTTTCCAGAAGCCTTACAATGCACCTTACAGACAATAGCTCAATAGCCCAACATCTAAAATCACACTCTTGTCCCAATAATAAATTCCGGAAAATACTTAACGATAACACTACCATTATAGATACACAATCATGTAAACAACGACTAAAAATCTTAGAAGCACTGCATATTAAACACAAAAATCCAAAACTAAACAAAATAAACTTTGATAATAGCACCAACGTTCTAAAATGCCTATAATTATTATAAAATTATAATAGCAAAAGTAATAATAATAATGACAATAATAATAATAAAACTAATAATAATAACAACAATAATAAACACAACCTATATAAATGGTAAATGGAATAGCCCATTGTTGTACGGTTTCAAAGTACCTTGAAGATGTTCCACGATAGGGCAGAAAGTACTTGGTCTATGACATATGGCAAATACATCAGCCAATTTTCGCCAGATATTACAAAAATAATCAGGCAATACGAAAAAACAAAGGACAAAACTTGCAGAGAGAAAATGGTTGCATTATTTAACAATATATATATATATATATATATATATATATATATATGTGTGTGTATATATGTGTGTGTGTGTGTGAACTAATACATGCATAATATAGAACATACGTGCGTTCCATAAAATTATTTGCTGTTCAGATGAGTAAATAATCTACGACTATAGAAATACTTGTAAACAAGCTAATCGATTTTTAGGTAGATAACAAAAATAATCACTAAGTCAGGAAGAGAAAATATTTTTCTACTTTCCTGAGCGAGCGAAAAAGGATCTCTTTATTTTCTAGTTTTGAAAAGAAAAGTACATCCGATGTTAGATTTGATTTTAGTATATCAAGCCTTAAGCAAAGAATATCGTTTGTTCACAGTGAAATATCCTGGCTCTTCCTCTCCATCGTACCATCCGAAGTTATTTTTCATACACTTTATAAAGTCTTGTCTGAAATATGTATATTTCCTTCAGAATACCTATATTGATTTCCGTCTCTGTATATAATGGTATAGTTGGTGACAATATCACTTACAGACACAACATATGCTAACAAAACAAGGCAGATCTTTTTATCTATTTATCTGTCTATATAATTTCCTTCATATTTATATATAAAAAGTAAAAGTAAAGTCGGTATCAGCCAGTCAGCGAGGGAGTCTATCCCCTTTTCAATAGTGCTATACCAAGGAGATTGTTTAGCATCTGAGGTGGAGCGCCAGACATACCATCAGCTCCTTACTTTACCGCACAGATCTCTGTGCTACTCATACGCTGAGTTGGCGAGGGCCGGTATCGAACTAGGAACCTTGTGGTTTCTAGCCGAACGCTCTACCGACTGAGCTAATATATATATATTTTATATGTACTAGCAAATATATGCACCCTCCGGGTGCAAGTATTTAAGTTTTAATATGATAAATTATCATATTAAATTAGAAAGGCTAATGAAACTGAATAAGAATTCAGATAAAAATATTTGGAACAGAGGGGGTATGATTGAAAAATAGAACAACTTTGAAACTGACTCTTCCATCATTTTCCATTACTCCCGTCTTTCATTGGTAAATTTTCATAATTTAACTATTTAGTTAAAATAGGAAGTAAATAATAATATTACATTTATTTTTTCTTATTAATGGAATTCTTTTAAGATTTATCCCAGAGATTTTTGCTCATATTCAATAAGATAAAACCAAACAATTAGAAATCAATAATACTAAGCATATATTTATTAAAATCAAATTTTTAATATCAATATGCAAATTAGCCTTCCCATTCACACTGTAATCCACTATTTTGTTGTATATATACATAAAATTGCATGCTATTAGTGTGTAGAACAGTCTTAATGATGTAAAACAATTTTATTTATAATTGAGTTTTAAATAAAAATAAAATCATGGAGAATATGATGTAAATAACTAAAGGAATTGTGACCTGTATAGTAATATAGTTTCGTTTACAGACAGAAAAACTCACAATCTCCATTATAATAATATATATATATAAACCATTTATAGTCTTCGTTGTTTTTTTAATGAGTTGAATTTGGTTTTTTTTTTTGGGGGGGATTGATGTTTCGAATGGCGAGTTCGACGTTTGAACATTTCGGTTTATTTTCATATTTTACCTCCAGATCTTTTTACTTGTAAGTATAGAAATTCTAATCAAATTATATTTTTTGTCAGGAGTAGAAAAATATATAAAATATATAAAGATAAAAAATACATAAATAAAAAAAGAAAGAGGAAGAGAGATTCGGGAAAGATACAAACGTGTATACCCATAGATAAGGGGACGAACTTCGCCAACGAATCAGATTGAATATTGGAGTTGCCCTCCACCTATATTGTTGTAAAGATGTCACTTGTTTGATTACATGATGAGTCATCCCAATGAGAGGATATGATTCTATTGACCCGAAGTCTTCCGTGGCCAGATATCCAATATGAGGCTAGTTCCGTCAGATATGATTGGGTTAGACTCATAATGAATCTATGAGACGACATATTGTGTCTAGTCGAAATAAATTTACTATAGGCAAATGAGGATTTGTTAAGTTTCTCTTTCTTTGAAAGTTAAATATTGCTTTGTATATAATTGATTCATTAGATATTATATATTGAGCTCTCTTAGGGATTTATGAAAATCCTTGTATGAATCAATGTTTGCACCTACATGAGCCTACAGTATGAAAGTACAATGAGATTTTGATGATCCCAAATAAAATCATCCCTTACTTACCAGTGAATTGGATTATTTTATATATAATATATATAATATATATATATATATATATATATATATATATATAATGTGTGTAAATAAATGGAAATTAATCCTACAGAATGAATTTGATATTTTGAAAAAACAATTAGTAATTATTATCTGCTGACAGAAATCTGTTTCGACGCCTTAGTAGAAGGGTCATCGTCAACGAGCAAAAAATATATGAAAAAGAGAAGGGATAAAACCGTTTGAAGAAAATAGGGGCTACAAACACACGCTGGAATGCTTGAATTTTTTCAAATGCGCATACTGTTTCAAAAATAAAATAAATTTTATTTTTAAAATCAGAAGCATTTTTAATTAAAAAATAAACTCAAAAAGAGTTTGGTGTAAATATATAAAAAAGTGTAAGAGATTATCAAAAATGTTCAAAATATGATCCAGCATTAAGTTGTTTACATATCCACAGTACAATTGAAAGAAGATGTTAAAATTTCAAAAAGTTTGTGGTGTACTTTTTTATATATTTACACCAAACTCTTTTTGAGTTTATTTTTTAATTAAAAATGCTTCTGATTTTAAAAATAAAATTTATTTTATTTTTGAAACAGTATGCGCATTTGAAAAAATTCAAGCATTCCAGCGTGTGTTTGTACCCCCTATTTTCTTCAAACGGTTTTATCCCTTCTCTTTTTCATATATTTTTTGCTCGTTGATGATGACCCTTCTACGAAGGCGTCGAAACAGATTTCTGTCAGCAGATAATAATTACTAATTGTTTTTTCAAAATGTTAAATTCATATATATATATATATACTAGACAAAACGTGACCCGTTGGGTCACCCATTAAGCTCTCTCTAGATTATTAGGGAAAAGAGTTGGATCTGGCAAAATATCATCTGCTTTTCATTTTTAAAAACGAACTAAAATTTATTAAATTGATTACTTAAGGTCAAATTTTTGTCTAAGTCGAAAAGTAGTAACATAATAAGCATCAGTAAAAAAGCAAAATAATATTACACATATAATTTATTTTTGATATATTTAAAACGTTTTTTTTTTTTTTTTTCGTCCATTTTGATCAAGATGCCTGCCAAGAGGCTACTTAAGATCAAAATAAATTGTAACTTTTGCAATTGAAAAATTCACACTGTATTGTCCAATTGAACACATATCCTAATAGATAAAGGGGTTAGATTAAGACAGTTCTAAATGCCAGTTATCTCTAGACTGCAGGTTCAATCCTGGTCAGGGACAGCAGTAACATAGAATAATAATTAACACAGCTTAACACCTGTACCCCAGCTATGGTTAGTGGAATGAACAGGATACCCCCGTGAACCTAATAAAGGGTTGGGTTCAAAGTTCCATGATGGCTCCCAATTACAAGATGGTTCCGAGTCCGACAAGAAATACCTGAAGAAGGCGGAGGGCACATCAGCCGAAACTTTGTACAGATAACAATGAAGACGAGAACAATAGTCTGAATAATACAAATAATGGTAATCTTTGCGGAGTTCCGTCCTGGTTTCCTGCATCCGAGGCGGTATCACTTGAAAAAAAAAAAAAAAAAAAAAAAAACAACTTAGGGCATTTTCCACTGAAAACCCAACCCTACCCCCCTAGTTAAAATTAACTGTTTTATTACAAAGTTCTTTTTTTTCTGGGTCACCCTGTATACAGGGTGACTCCACAAAGATTACAATTATTTGTATTATTCAGACTGTAATATCGGAGTGGTATATATTTGATTGATACTATTTTCTGCATAAATAAAAAGACTAAAGACAGAGTTTATTTTTTAAAGCCATACGTAATTAAAAACAACCTTAATCCCCTAAAACCGTAACCCAATTCGCAAAATGTTAATTCATAGGCTGTAGTTAAACTGTCATTGGGTACCAGCAAAAAATTTTCCGTTTTAATTTTCCAACCTAAGTCAGAAGTCAGTCCTACATTCTATGAATTAACATTTTGCGAATTGGGTTACAGTTTTAGGGGATTAAGGTTGTTTTTAATTACGTATTGCTTTAAAAAATAAACAACAACAAAACACAAATTACTATATATTTAATTAACCATTGAAATTAATTATTGAATCTATTATTGAAACAGTTGTTTGTGTTAATATAGCAATGTATAATTTCAATTAAACTTAGTTTAAAAAATATTTTTCAACATTAAATGTATAGTAATTTGTGTTTTTTTGTTTATTTTTTTAAGCAATACGTAATTAAAACAACCTTAATGCCCTAAAACCGTAACAAATTCGCAAAATGTTAATTCATAGACTGCAGTTAAACTGTGATTTGGTACCAGCAAAAAACTTTCCGTTTTAATTTTACCGACCTAAATCAGAAGTCAGTCTAGTTTGTTTTAGTTTTAACTAAAAAAACTTCTAAGCCCGAAGAAAACTACCCCACGGTAGTCAATGTTTGTCATTTGAATTCCATAATATTTAAATATATAAAATTTTTTTACCCAACATGAAATATTTTTTAAAGTAAGTTTAATACTCTATGAATTAATAATTAAAGTAATTTAAAAAATCTATTTTAAAGCATGATTTCAATTTCGTAAAATTTACGCTCAACTAAAATTGAAATCATGCCGTAAAAAGATTCTTTTGTTTTGTTTCTCTGTGGTCTGGAGAAAGGGAGGGGCGAATCTACCTAGAGTTCTCCTAACTCGAGGTAGATTCACCCCTCCCTTTCTCCAGACCAGTGTGCTTGCCTGTACAAAAATCAGCAGGTACTCCTACTCTGTATAACTCGACTACTCACAATAACTCTCCCCCTCACCTTAACTCTATATAGAGGGAGAGTGCAAGAGAGCCAGGTCTGATTTAGACAGGGATTGGTCGGTCGTTGACTTAATTGCTAATTACGCCTAATTAAAACCAATTAAACTGAATGTTTTTTCATACACTTTGTAGTGCTAACACCAAGGAATATCTAAGTATAAATATTGTGTCCATAACATAAATAGAAAAAAATCCTTTAGCTGGAGAAGGTTGATAAACTCAGCTTTAGTATAATAATAATTAATATATATATATATATATATATATATATAAAAAGGTAATTTGCTTTAGAAGCATTGTTGAGTAAAGTATATTATTTTTTTATTGAAGGCAGTTACAATAAACTTCATTAAGTCTCATCAGTATTGTTGAGTAAAGTATATTATTATTTATATTGGTCCAGTGGTAAAATCTCTGACTCTGCGTGTTGAGGTCCCTGTTTCGATTTCTGTCGAAGGAAATCTTAAGTATATATCGCTGATGAGACTTAATAAAGTTGAAACGGCTGCTCTACGATGTTCTTCGTAGTTGGCAGTGTTTGCCGAGTTCGCTTGTCATGATTATTTTCATTAATAATCGGATTTTATACGATATACGCATTATAACTGCCTTCAATAAATATATATATATATATATATATATGGGAGAAATGTGAGGAGGTTAATCCGACAATATGTGGAGAAAAGTAAGACAACACGGGATGTTATGGAAACTGGATGTTTATTGTCGACGATGCAACGTTTTGGTCATTTAGACAATCATCAGGACCAAAGCCCGTTCTAGCTTCAATGAAGGACATTTTCAGAATGGTGAAAAACAGTAGGTTTTCAGTAGGGACAGGGGTCGCTGGAGGGATGGGTAGTGGATGGTCTAAATGACCAAAACGTTACATCGTCGACAATAAACATCCAGTTTCCATAACATCGCGTGTTTGTCTACTTTTCTATATATATATATATATGAGAGAGAGAGATTATTATAGCTAATATGGGTGCTATATGTATAAGCACACTGTATTTAATATCGTGGATAGGGCATATATATATATCTATATTAGATTAACATAGATATGGAGTCAACGGAGCTTGGTTACTGACAGTTTCCTGTCTTTGCGATTATTCAATTGTGTATTTTGGCAGCAAGTTAATTTAAGCATTTCTTATTTCCTTTTTTAAGTGATAAAAAAACATCTTTTCTTTGAAGCTCCATTTATCTTATATATTATAGTATTTATAGAGTCTTCCATATCATCATTTCTCTGACGTGATTGATAGTATGTGTTCGATTTATATATATAGAGGTAAAATAAATATCATAAATGTTCATTGGTTTTTTGATTGGAATGTCGGTATCACATGGACAGCGAGGGAGTCTATCATCTTTTCGCTAGTGCTAGAACCCGGAAATTGTTTTGCTGAAGAGGAGTGCCACGCCTAAAATCAGCTCCACACTTTACCTCAGAGAGTAGATAATCCAATCTGTGCTAGTTATACGGTGTGTAGTTGGGCACCGGTATCGAACCCGGAAGCTTGAGATTCCGAATCGGATGCTCTATCGACTGAGCTAAACCGGCTCCTTTATGATGACATATAAGTGTGGATTATAAATGTCACCAATAGTTTATTGTAGGTGTAATTGTTTATTAGAGATTATTTTTAGTTGAAATCATATTAACCGGGACTAAATAAAGGATTATTATTAAATTGAAATAAGTTATTGATGTCTTGTCGTCACTAAAGGATTAAGAATGGAAAAAGACAAGAAAGAAACCGAAAGGTTGAATGAATAAATGATTAGAAATTATCTCAACGGACACAATCACTGAACTGAACTGAACAATATAATTTATACTGGACAAAGTTGGTATTCAGAAAAACAAAATCTGGATGTGGAAATAATATTTGAAGGACAAATAAACTAAAAGAACATGGACAGGTGGCAAGGAAATATTTCCTACCCCCAAAAAGTAACGTATCACAAAAATAGACTATTATTTTAGACATTTAATATATCATCGGGAGGGGGGCTTAGACTACGCGGACTGTATCACCTGCAAAAAAAGGTGTACCCAGGGTATGACACTAAATGCATCTGATGATTAGATAGGAATACATACATCTCTGGGCAATTTATTTGTATCCATGAATACTTCATATAATATAACTTTTAAAAAATTGAATCTTTTAAGACATATTTATAAAATAATGCAAATATACAGTGAAAGCAAATCCTGAATCTCTAAGCAGAAACTAACCTTAGGTAGGTTGATCTGCCCTTAAAATGAACGAACTAAGGAAATGAAGGGCATTCTCTTCAGATCATCAAAGATATACTAGTTTACACCAACGTGAATACTTCCTTAGGTATTGCATGGATTATAACACAGAATTAATACATTGTATTTCAAAGAACAAAACCACAAACTGTTAAGTTTCTGACCGCCATTCTTGGCCAGTTGAAAAGGAGTTTAAGTAAGTAAGTCCTGAACTATAAAATCCGGGTAGTGTCAAAGGTCCAGTGATATAATCCTATGTTCCGTCGTCCACGAAGGTTCAAGTAGGTATGACCAGAACAGCCGGTATAAATAACAATATCAGCAGCAGAGTACTGCCAGTGATTGGCCAAGAATTGGTCACATGATTATCGCCGAGTCTATAAGTAGGAGTGGGCTTCAAGCACACACCTTATAATACAAAATCTCAACACAAACACTTAGGGTATTCTCTTCAGATCATCAGATGATATACTAGTTTACACCAACGTGTATACCTTCCTTAGGTATTGCATGGATTATAACAGAGAATTGATACGTTGTATTTAAAATAACAAAACCACAAGCACTTATAAATGAGCCAAGAGCAAGTATTCTTATCCAAATGCTAATTTTTCTTGTGTATGGATCTGCTTTCTTAAACAAAACAAATGTAGAACGTTCCTTATTGTGTATAATAAAAACAAGATAAATAATGATAATATCAATAACACTGTTATTTATTAAACCCGGTTTTGTTAAAACCAGTATGAAAATCAAGCACGCCATGTGTTATGTATCACTAAGTAATGAAGGTGTACCTAAGACACATTGCAGGAATTTAAATGCATTAATAACATGTGTTCCTTTGAGACAAATCTAACTCAAATTCTCATAGAGGTGTCGTTAATAAATACGATTTATTCTATGTATTAATGATTTTGATTATAAATGACATCTCCATTGAAAAACTTACACAATTCTTGAGAGTATTGTGACATAAGTAAGTGACGAAGTTTCGGTTACAGGCACACCGAATTTCCATTATAATAAGATATATCAGTTTATCTTTAAATCTGCATGAATTTTTGTAAAAATATCATCTGATTCTTTTAAACAGAACAATTCTCAGCAAATCATTTTTTAATTATGCACTTAGAGTCAAAGAGAAAAGATTCTATCGTTTTTATGTAAATTTCTAGATAAGATCAAAAATGTAATTCTTCTTCTTAGAGAAGGGATGTAAACAATACGACCTAATCCCCGGAAACATGACATGAAGAAGAAAAAACAGTGATCAACCAGGAAAAAAACACACACACGAATCAACTAATCTATGAACTTAAAATGATATATCTTATCAGTATATATTTATATATATTCATATATTTAGGGTAATGTTTGTTGTTGTTTTAGAAGCATGGAAATGAAGATCAGGCTTCTAAAACAATAAAAATGTTCTCTAATCTATAACACACACAACACATATATATATATATATATATATATATATATATATAAGGTTTAACCTTGAAACTTTCTGTATTTTTTAAAAATTGTCTGATTATCTTAAACCGAACAATTCTTTTTCTCATATGCTAGATGGAGTCAAAGTGAATATATCTTCAAATTCGATCGTTTTAATCTAAAGTTGCAGCAGATAAAATTCTTTAAAAAAAAATGCGTATTTTCTTTTCAAATAAGTTTCTTCTTAGAGAAGGGATGGAAACGAGACGACCAAACCCCCGGAAACGACGTGAAGGAGACAAAAACCAGTGATCAAACAGAATTTTAAAAAAAAGAACACGAATAAACCTATTTATTTAACAAACTTAAAATAGTCAAATAAAAAAAGTCAACAAATAAATAAATAAATAAAAACAAATTTGAGCTCGATCTTTGGTGTGTGCGCTGACATTTTCCTGTTCCTGTTCATTTGTTTATAATTCTCCACATCATCTTTTACCAAACGAACGAAAAAGTTTTACATTGGCAACGAAAGAAAAGAATTAGGGAAGGTATGTTTTTCTGTAATATTATCAATGAAGACCAAAGGTGAAGCCATGAGATTCTCTACAGCAACTTACAACTATTCTTCTACTCAAAAATAAAGATTTGACATTTTAGATACCTGTAAGAATATTTATTGGCAGTTGACATATTCAAAATAAGTAAAGCTTGATTAAGGAATATCTCACGAATAATGAAAATGTGTACGTGGTATAGATCTCATACAGGGAGAACAACAACGGTATCACAAATAACATTAATCTTATAAATCCTGATAATTTCTGTAATTCATTGATTAAATTTAACGGCATATAAACCCGTTTGGATTTTTCTGCATGTCAACTCTTGATGGGTTATTTTATGCCGAAGACGTATTTTATTCATTCACGTTGGGTATTCAACATTTTTACACTCAATTTTTAAAACTATTTTTTTTCTATTTAACCCATAAATGACTCAAAAAGTACTCGAGCTCCGGGTCAAAGTGGATCTGAGAGTAATGGTGATGAAGGTGCACTCCACTCCCAGTGCTCCAGAAATGTTTCCTCACCATCAGATAGTTTAACGTCATACATACGACATTAACACCCTCAGCCCCATCATTGTAGCACATATATGATAAAAATGATTGGGGCTTTCCAAGAAGGCAATAGGGTTGACATTATCATACAGATACTTGGGTGTCACGGGATTAGCTGATAGATCAAATGAACCTCTCCGTCTGCCCGTTTAACCCAATTAAGGGGCAATGTAGTGTTGCATGTCATAGACTAGAGGGAACGAATACTCCGGTATCTTAAATAAAAAGGATCTTATAAAACCTGCTAATATCTGTGATTCAGTGATTAAATTTACCGGCACACAAACCCCCTAAACGTTATTTTATGCATAGAGGTTAGGGAATCACACTCATTTTGCGCTCTCATTTACTTCTTTTGTATATGTGTTTTAATTTTTGGTCGATAGTCCTGTCGAATTCAAATGACTTTTAAACATACCTATGTGGCCTATATATGTGATCAGGTACTAGCACTTCCGATCAAATTCGCTCAGAGTAACGCAAGAAAAGAGGACTTAGCACTACATATATCTCCAGGAATGTGGACCTAATCGTAAGATGTAGTTTAATTGCATAAGCAAGATAACACTATTTTGTGTTAAGTCCTGAGCAATGGAATCCTTTGGTAAGTGAATAAGTTCTGAGCAATGGAATCCTTTGGTAAGTGAATAAGTCCTGAGCAATGGAATCCTTTGGTAAGTGTCAAAGGTCAAGTGATATAATCCTATGTTCCGTCGTCTACGAAGGTTCAAGTAGTTATGAGTAGATATGACCAGAACAGCCGGTATAAATAACAATATCAGCAGCAGAGTACTGCCAGTGATTGGCCAAGAATATGGTCTCATGATTATCGCCCAATCTATAAATAAGAGTGGGCATTTAACACACGCCTTATATAAAAAAAATCTCAACATGTGTGAGTCTTACCCTCTGTGGGGCTACATTAAAAATATTATACGTACTTTGTATGGTTGGATTTTTTCCCCATATATGGATCAATTTTAGTTTATCGGGTACATATTTGGGTACATCAGTATGTTAATATCCTAACAACAAACATTATTTTTAAATTTTGTCTTAATCTAATTTTCAACATAATCCCCTTCTTTGACAATTCTGTTAATTCAATATTCAAAACAAACCCGAAATTAGTAAAGAACATTTCAGTCCCAAACTTGAGGTCATAGTTATCTTATATCTTACTATAATGGAGATTGTGTGATTTTCTGTCTATAACCGAAACTATATTACTATTCAAGTCGCAATTCCCTTAGTTATTGACATCAATTCTCCATGATTTTATTTTTATTTAAATCTCAATCATTAATAAAATTATTTTACATTATTAATACTGTTAACCATGTCTATATACTGACAACATGCTATTATATTTATATATACAACAAAATAGTGGTTTACAGTGTGAACGGGAAGGCTAATTTGCATATTAATATTAAAAAATCGAATTTAATAAATATGTGCTTAGTATTATTGATTTCTAACTGTTTGGTTTTATTTTAATGAATATAAGCAAAAAAATCTTCAATGAATCTTAAATGAAATCCATTAACAAGATAAAATAACTGTCATTTTATTTTTTACTTCCTCTTTTAACTAAATACTTAAATTGGAAAAAAATAACAATGAAAGACGAGAGTGATGGAAGAATAAGTTTCAGTTGGTCTTTTTTTTATTATACTCCCTCTGTGCTGCATAGCGCGTCGTCACTGTACTAAATTGCAATAGTTTTATCTTCGTTGTAAGGGATGACAATAACACCAAAGTTATCCTCCAGAAGTTTATTGAAATAAATTCAAGCTTCTTAACTTCGAGAGAGAGAGGGTCAGTTTAATTAATATATTCAGTCTTTAGACTTTCGGTCCTTCGATTAAATTTCTGGGTGACAAGCTTTTTCAGTTGGTAAATATTAAGGCTAGCTTTTCCGACACCAACTACACGAGGTCCCACTCGGCCGACTACTGACCCCGATCACCTTACTCTCTATCCGGGTGACTGCCTCCGGGGCTAAAATGACGACTGACTTGTCTCGGGCTCTCGGTTCTTTTTTATTCATAGCTACTCCCACGTATTTTTATCTCTTGATCTGATAACGGGCAGTTGTTAAACTTCTTTGTTTAATAAAACCGGAAATTCATATTTCCGTTTGTACAATATATAACACTGTTTCAAATCTTTTTATCTGCATTCTTATTTAGTTTCATTAGCCTTTCTGATTTAATACAATATTTTATTACATTAAAACTTAAATACTTGCACCCGGAGGGGCATATATTTGCTAGTACTTATAATATATACTTATCTGGCAATTGACTATCCTTCCTCGAAATACTGTATTGGTTATGTTCTCACTTTTTTCTTTTACCTATTACAAAGTCACAAATGTGACAGATACATTGAATGTCGACCTAACTATATTAGCGAGGAAAGCTCAATAACGATGGTCACATGATATGGTCTCCGATTAATTGAATATGTAGTGTTTCAAAATATATGTTAGATTTTGCTTATCAAAATAGGATGGGCATGGAATTTTTTAAAAGAATCAATAAAAAGAAAATCAGGAATTTTTCAATATATGTAAAATGTTTTCTTTAGAATCTAATATCAGAAACTATTTGTTTTGATGCTATTCAAAATGGTTATGTATCAAACAGAGTAACCCAGGTTAAATAGAAGCATGTCATCAAATGTTTTGGACTTAGAAGTGAAAACATTGTGAAATTTACAGAAGAATATGTGATGTGTACGAAGAAACATGCTTTAGTCTAAAAACAAGAAGGATGTGACGATATACCAGTGTATAATAATTTAAGTATTATAACGTTTGATATGTTTAATTAAGACCTATTGCAAAATACTTCAATATGTAAAATATTGAATAAACTCTCTCTCTCTCTCTCTCTCTCTCTCTCTCTCTCTCTCTCTCTCTCTCTCTTAATTATTTGCTTCTTTTCATGTTCGTTAGAAACAGGTCATTGCTTCCTTGAGCTCACACACTCTCTATATATTTCCGTTACTCGCTTTCTTTGTTTCTTATTTTATTTTTTCTCCTATTTCCTTCTTTAAAACAAATTGGAATAATCCATCATTTATCTGAGACACACAAAAGAATTCAGATTTCGGCGGATGAGCAACATCAAATAATCAGGATTTACAATTTTGCATTTCATTTTGGACGGTCTCATCTTTAACCAAAGGGTGTTGGAAGATGAAAACGGTCGTCCAATTAAGGAACACGTGTATTGATTTAAAAATGTATACAGTTGGTCTAAACAATCGTCTGTATTACAATCCTTAATCTAAAAGATATTCCATGAAGTGGAAACACACTGACTCTTGGGTAACTAAATAAGTTACAATTGTAGTTTTCTGAGATATGAAAATCACTATTGATTTCCTTGAAAAATGTGCAACTAAACACTATTTCCTTTTGACAACTCCTTGGGCAATATTCACCCATTCTATTAAATGACATTTCTATAATAGGCGTATTGTTAACTGTCTCTGTACAATCCTGTCAACTGCAGCAAGTTTTCCACAAATCTTGAGATTAATCGCAAACTAGGAAAATGTGTTTCAGTGAATTTTCGAAAATATCATACATTTGTAATGTGATAGAATATTATAAAAGCAAAGAATATACAATTATTTATCCAACCGTTCAGCCATGAAGAGGGTGCAACACAGATTTATATAAGCGGAGTTTCAGGTGTTTAAATTAAGAGCTGTCCATCTCCTAGACAGTCAAACCAGGGTTAAAATATCCTGCCTTTCTATTAAACAATAGCTGGAGGTAGAATAGTTGGATAAAAAAAACTACTCAAGGGCTACTAGTGCTATATGAAATGCAAGGAGCCACATCCAGGATTTGAACTTTCCTAAAAAGATATCGACGAGCGCCTTATAAGAAGTAACTCTTATTTTAAAACATTTTCAAGTACTTTTAATGATATACTCATTGATACGCGTGTGTCTCTTGAGTTTGTTAGCCAAACGCAACATATTTTCCCACATTATATATATAGATATATATATAGTATTAATTTACCATTACTAAAATATCTTGAGTAGTAAGCCCTCCTCAGACAGTTGAATATCAAAAAGCGGCTTGTCCAACGTTTGCATAACGTGATACGTGTTCATGTGATAGAATAGCCTTTTGCAAGTCTTATATATCTCAGAACTCAGACTGTAGATTTTGTTTTTTTATGTTAAAAAATATTTAGAAAATTAGGGGTAAATAATTGTCTAAATATTTTTACCATAAAAACCCAGAATCTACACTATTAATTCTGAGACATTTGTTAACTTAACAGAATTTTTTAAATATTAGTTTATTTTAAAACTTACATTCATGCTCAAAATGAGAAAAAAAAAAACTTTTATTTATTTTATTTCTATTTATATCACAAATATGTGGAGGATTAGCAAAACACTTTCGACAACAAATCACTCTCTCTCTATCATATATATAATATATATATCTTATTATAATGGAGATTGTGGGTTTGTCTGTAACCGAAACTATATTACTATACAAGTCACAATTCTTTCGTTATTTACATCATATTCTCCATGATTTTATTTTTTTTTAAACCTCAATTATTAATAAAATTGTTTTACATTACTTACACTGTTGACCATATCTACTTACTAATAACATGCAATTGTATTTATATATACAACAAAATAGAGGTTTACAGTGTGAATGGAAAGGCTAATTTGCATATTGATCTTTAAAGATTGATGTTAATAAATATATGCTTAGTATTATTGATTTCTAATTGTTTGGTTTTATCTTATTGAATATGAGCAAAAATCTCTTCAATAAATCTTAAAAGTAATCCCTTAACAAGAAGAAATAACTGTAATATTATTCTTTACTTCCTATTTTAACTAAACAGTTTAATTAGGAAAATTTACCACTGAAAGACGGGAGTAACGGAAAATGATGGAAGAGTTAGTTTCAAAGTTGTTCTATTTTTCTGTTTTTCTATTTTTTCTCTGTTCAAAATCTTTTTATCTACATTCTTATTCAGTTTCATTAGCCTTTCTAATTTAATATATTTTATTATAAAATTTAACTAAAATACTTGCACTCGGAGGGTGCATATATTTGCTAGTATATATAATATATATGTCCTTCATATATACATAGTCACACACACATACATATATATATATTATATATGCTAATACCTATATGCCACTATTAACAAATCCACCGATGTTGACACAGATCTAAATCTTCCAGAAAACTAAATATCCGCTTGAACATCCTATTGTATATCCTGTTGAGAACTAAATTGATCCGTTGTTTTGAAATGAAAAGCAAAGTACTCGATTCAAACTTTTACTTTCGCTTGTGTGATGTCACGGTTTTTTGGTTGTTTTCCTGTCGTTTGTTTCTCATCTTTCTATTCTTTTAGAAATGACAATTGAAATCTCGTGACACACACACACGACAGATACAAGTAAGTACAGTCGCCATCCTAATACAATAATCGGATGCATGATAACCCGATTTGGAGCTCTCAATAGAGAAAGAAAATATTTGAGGCGTGATGATTATTGTAAATAAGGGGATGAGCATAAAATGTTCGGAGGAGGAGGAGGAAGTAAGAAAGATGAGAGGGAGTAGAAGAAGGAAGAAAAATAAAGATAAGAGGGAAAGAGAAGATAAGGAGTAGAAGAAAAAGATTTGTAGAAGAAGGAAGGAGAAAGTAATAGAACACGAAAACGATAATCAGGATTTACATTGTTGCACCTCATTTTGGACGATATCGACGGCCTTCTTTTTAACGAGAGGGTGTCGCAAAATGATAACGGTTGTGCAATTAAGGAACACGATTATTATTAATAATAATAATAAGAAGAAGAAGAAGAAAGATGAGAGGGAGTTGAAGAAGGGAAAAAAGAAAAGGATAAGTAGAAGAAAAAAGTTGTAACAGAAGGAAGGGGGAAGTCATAAAAAGAAGAGAAAGAGAAGGAGTATAAGAAGAAAAAATGAAGAAAGGAAAATGAAGTAGAAGATAAAAGAATGAAAACTCACCATATTCGACATTTTCATCGAAAGTTAGAAATATTTTGTCAAACGGAATATTCACCAATTTTATTTGCCTCTGGTTAACTGGAGTTGACTGATTAGAAAACAATAGCTTTTTAGATTAGTGTATTGTTCTGTTGTTTTCTCTCGTTAACAATAACCATTCGCTTTTGTTATGATTCAGAAATAAATCATCATCAGAATTAATGTTACATCATTGATTAGATTATGTGGAAAATGAGAAAGCATAATACAGAAAATACAAGTCGACTTCTTGTTCTTCTTATTGTCTTCTTCTTCTTCTTCTTCATCATTCATCTTGTCTTGGTCTTATTCATTCATATTGTTGTCTTTGTCTTCTTCATTTTTCTCTTTTCTTCTTCTTTTCTAATTGTCTTCTTCGTTTTCCTCTTCCCTTTCTTCTTCTTCGTTTTCTTCTTCTTCTTCCCTTTCTTCGTTCTTCGTTTTTCTTCTTGTTTTCTTGTTCTCGTCCTCTTTTTCTTCTTCTTTCTTGTCTTTTTCTTCTTTCTTCTTCTTGTCTTTTTCTTCTTCTTCTTCTTTCTTTTTCTTCTTCTTCCTGTCTCTTCTTCTTCTTCTCTTCTTCTTTGTTTCTTTTTTCTTTTTTTCTTTCTTTTCTTCTTCTTTTCTTTTTTCTTTCTTCTTTCTTTCTTTCTTTTTCTTCTTCTTCTTCTTTTCTTTTTCTTCTTCTTCTTCTTATTCTTGTCTTTTTCTTCTTCTTCTTCTTTCTTCTTCTTATTATTATTATTATTAATACTTGTGTTCATTAATTGCACGACCGTTATCATCTTGCGTCACCTTCTCATTAAAAATAAAACCGTCCATATCATCCAAGATAAAATGTAAAAATGTAAATCCTGATTGTCTGGGGTTGTTTATGTGCCGGATTATTATTTCTTATGAGTATCGTAACTTCAGATAAATAATGGATAATTCCATTTTTATTATGAAGAAAGGGAGGAAAAATGACACGCTCCACAAAAAATCCAATTAGAAAGAAAGAGGGCAGGTGGAAAAATAGAGAGATGGGATGAGCGCATGGAACTGATAAAGCTAATGTTTCAATTGAACATGAAAGATAAAAAGAAGGAAAGAAAAAAAACAAGAGAAGAGAGAGAGCGTTAAATCAAGATCATCATACATTTTACATATTGAAATATTTTGCAATAGCTGCTAAGTAAACACATCAAATGATGTTATATTAGTTGCCTTTCCCAATGATATTAGTCAAAAAACTAAAAGTAATTACGACACGGGATTGTAGTAGTAGTGTTGTCATTGTTTTCGCTGCTGCTTTTTTATTCATTCATTCATTCATTCATGTTAGCTAGGGTTTTGATGATTTCTGTCGTTACTTGACTTGTCGTTGATGATATCCTATTGATGTCGGTTTTCAGTTATTTATTTCGATAATCTATTATTATCGAATTTTTATTTCAATAGATTATTCTTCTCAGCTAGTCATTTAGTCTGAAGGCTATTTAAACAATTACCCCCGACCTAGTATATTACGACCTAAACAAAACAGTGAAAAATATACATCAGTGTAACAGAAAGAATCTGAAAGCAAAGAGACTTCATTCAACAATAAGAAATATGAACAAAGCACTAAACTATCAAAACATATTTGGAAAACTAAAAATCTCAAACCAAAACACACCAGAAATAACCTGGAAATAAGCACCAACATACAACAATCTAGCCCCCAAAATGCAAAGTTTACCTAGACGGAAAATTAGCCATAAGAACCTTCCCCGAAAAGAACAAACTACTTAAAACTTATATAAAAATGCAGACATGAAAATAAATGCTTACTAAATCAACTAAAAACGAATGGCACCTTCGATTAAAAATAATGACAAAATAAAAAATGTAAAGAGCAAACGCAAAATAAATAGAAATACATCAAACTACACATATGAAAAAAAACCCGGGTCTACTTCGCACTAGACTCAGCAACAGAACAAGCTTTCTATCATCATCACAGAGTGGAGAGTAGGGAACAGAACACTGTCTAATTAAATTCAATAAATGTATACCACAGTAAACATGTTGCTGCACATATCAACTGACTAATCAAAATTCAGTCCTCTCAGTTTGTCTCTTCATTGAAGGACCAAAACCCAGCGGGTTAAATCGAATTTAATGAGGTTCGACTGAAAAGTTTATAGTTTGGCAAAGATATTGTCACGGAATGTGACCAAATGAGGCTGATTTTTCAAAATTGATTGTCCTTAGATCCCATTGGTCAATAATGTCATCAATAGCATAGATGCCGTCATCAAATAAGATTTTCAGCCTATGGAACCTTCAGACAAACCTCATCTCTTACTCTGTATGTCTCTGTATCTCTCTCGGTCTCTGTGTGAATAAACTGATAACTTGTTGCAGATATAAATTAATTTCGGCATCTCCCTGCCTCTTCTGCATGATCTTTACTAATTCGAAGACCTCATACCCGGTCTCACTAGCATGCCCTTCCCGTTTCACTGGGTTTTTCTCCTTATTTCATCAAATCCCACCTTTCGCGTTTGTTAAATACGTCAGCTCACCGGCACGTGCACACTCGTGTATATATATATATATATATATATATATATATATATATATATATATATATATATATATATATATAATCAGGCTTAGATATATCCTCCTTGTCTCTGGGATTTAAAAATAAGGAGAAAAATCAGTGAAACGGGAAGGGAATACTAGTGAGACCGGGTATAAGGTCTTCGAATTAGTAACGATCATACAGAAGATATATATATATATATATTAGACCGGCTTAGATATCCTCCTTGTCTTTCTTGTTTTTATCGAAAGGCCAAATGGTTAGGACCTTTAACTGTGTATATTTATCGTCCAAATATTTTTATTATTGTAGACGGTAAAGAAAGTAGAAAAATGGAATGTTTCCAGAGTCTGATCAAATATCTCGAAGAAACAACAGAAAAGAAAAAGAAAGAAAAACAAACAAAACAAAAACACATTTCTCTTGCGGCGAAGAGTCGAGATTTTTGTTGGCTTGAATTTCTATTTAGAATATCAAAGGAAAATCTGAGAAATGGTAAAGTGGACAGAATTACAAAACAACGGATTTAAAACAGAAATAACGAAAATAGAAAAAGAAAAAAGAGAAAGTATTTGAGTCGTAGATTGATGTTATCTATTTATGTATTGTTTGAATGAGGAAAAAAGACTTTGAGGTTCAGCTCAATATGAAAGTTTCGGTAGATGACTGTTCAGAAAAGCGCGACTATGGATATGAAATCGAGTCTAATTGGCGATGTATAACACCTTGTAAACGCACTAATAACATAACCTGTTTTGAGGCAAATCTAACTTAGATCTTCATAGTCATCGAGGGCCGGGTTAGCTCAGTTGGTAGAGCGTTCCGCTAGAAACCACAAGGTTCCTAGTTCGATCCTGGTCCTCGCCAACTCAGCGCATGAGTAGCACAGGGATCTGTGCGGTAAAGTAAGGAGCTGAGGGTAGCTGTGGCTCCACCTCAGACGCAAATAACAATCTCCTTAGTCTGGCACTAGTGAAAAGGGGATAGACTCCCTCGCTGATTGGCTGATACCGACATTAGGTCGCCCGACGACTTTACTTTTTACTTATTGTACATAATTTGTGCTATAAATTAGATACACATTCATAATCTTATGCATTTCCTGGGGTATTGTGATGTAAACAGTTAGGTAGTTTCGGTTAGAGACAGACACCGAATCTTCATTATAATTAGAAGATAGTTTACTATATTTATAAGTAAACTGTGTCAGGTCGCTCAGTATGCTACCGTTACAACGTAGCCCAGTACAACTTGTTTCATAGTCGGCGGTTAAACCGGTAACCCCACAGATTTTGTCTGGTGAGGAAGGTGGTTTGAGAGGTGTAAAAGTGTGGATGAAGCCATCTAGTACCTCTGGGGACCACACGAGTAGGATGTGATATAAGCTATTTTAAGCGTTGTTCACCAGGTAAGAATTCACCATTTTCTTTCTCTTAGACTGATTTCCTAACCAAAGTTAAAGAGCTCAGTCTTAGTGTTCGTTTAAATGCATTTGAGCAATAATGAATAAAACAAAATTTATTCGGCATGAAATAACCCAAAAAGGATTGACATACCGTAAAATTCAACCAACAAACAAGCTAATATCCTTCATTCTTTTAAAAATAAATCCAAAGTAACAGAAATCATCTTCATCATCAACTCTAGCTGGCAGCATGGATATCTATGACAACCTCGCGCCAACCATCTCTATCTGTCATCAGTACCTGGATGTCCACTCTGCACTATTTGGTATCCCCGCACAGCTGACGTTTTAGGTCATTACTGGGTGGCCCACGTTGACGTATCCATGTGAAAGGTTGCCACAGGAGAACGTCACTTGTAAGTTCATCATTGCTTTTGTAGCATGTCTTGTTCGTCTTAATCGGATGGTTTGTGAGATCGGAGGCAAGTGACCATTCAACGTTGTGTTGTTCATTCTATTATATTCGTCTTGTGATAGAAATAGCCAACGTAATATGACTAAATTTTAGAAAAGAAAACCCGATTTTGAGCAAGGGAAGTACATTAGTTTTCTAATTTTAAAATCGGATATATCTTTAGTTGATCGGTGTATTTAAGCAAATTGAATATTATATAAATTGTCTCGGTTAAAAAAAAATTATAATTTGGTTATATATCTTAATGACAGTTTTTGTTGTAAAGAGGAAAATTACTGTCAGTTTGCCCCTCTCTCGGTAACCCTTCTCCGATATATATATATATATATATATATATATATATATTAGAGAGATATTCATATTTAAATATATAATGAGCGACTAATCTAATAGATTTAAATAGACCACTTTACATCGACTTCAAATATAAAAAAGCAAATAGACAATCGATCAATTTCAAAGATGACCATTAAGTTGACAATAATATTCTATGTTTACCTCGACAGGTAAGTTTCATTTTAAGAGAACTGTTACCCCCGAGGTTTCAACCAACCACTCTATTCTCGATCAATGAGAATCGGATGTCAGAGATTAATATTATCAAGATCATTGCTTAAGGCATTTGGACCAGACACAGAAAAGCTTAGTGAATACAAACTCAACATTGTGTGTGTGTCTAAGAATGAACAGAACTAGTACTGAATTAGTGATGTAACCCTCTATTTTGGCCATTTTTCAGGCTAGACGGGCGGTCGCAGAAATCTTCTTCGATCAATCGGCTGGTCATGTCAGGCATTAACCCCTGTATGATTGGTCACAGCCCAATTTCCCTTATGGCAAGTCCCAAATCTTTTATTATATATTTGCAAGAAGCTGTGGCTGAGGGTCTTGGAGCCCTGGGTAAACTTTCCGATTCTGGGGCACTGGGTAATCTCGAATACCCCTTCATCAACATTACTCCCAGGTCGTCTCTGTCTCTGCGTGCCAATACCTGTTAGGGTTCTATCCATGTGTTTGATAGAAAAATGAGATTAAAATGTTTTAAAAATTGAGTTTAAAAAATTCAGAACCCATCATGAATGAATTAAACAAAAAAAGCTTCGTCATAAAATAACCCACTGGGTTGATATGTGGTAAAACCCAACCAACCAACCGAATTAGTGTAATCTGTGTGTCCTTTTTGCAATATAAATTTCAATTTTCTTTCTTACGTAGTTAGAAATTTTATGGATCTACATCAGGTTACGGACCAATGTACATTTAACTTATGGCACCTACAGGTATTACTTCAATCAAACCTAGGTATGTGTAATATATCTTAGAAAAAGCTTAGTAAACAACTAAAGGTGTTAGCCTCGAGTGAGCCCACAACATGGTCTGAGATATTTATTATATATATATATATATCAAATATATATTAGCAGGAAACCATTGGTTGTAATATCGTTCCCAAATAAATGAATAAAAGCTAAACCTTTTTTTTGTCACTTCATTCAACTATATATATAACTTTCAAAGAAAGAAAAAACTTAAACCGTTATCTGTTATAATATTTATTCGGATACTCAATGAGTCTCGCCTCTTCAGACAGATTTTATAAATAAATGGAATTTCAATAGAAAATCCCACACGAATTGAATTGTTCTCATACGCTCATATAATAACATAAATTCTATGATAAACTTTATATATATATATATATATATATATATTATATATATATATTGTGTGTGTGTGTGAATAAATTTAGAAATAATTTTAAACTTTCGTCATGTAATGATAAATAAAGAAAAAATCATTAGATTATAAAATTGCTATAATATATATATATACAAATACATACACGTACACGTATTAAAACCTTGCTCGTTTGTCAATTCTCTGGGTTTAATTTTATCAATCGCAGATATATTAGCGATAATATCTGCTCAGCAAATCCTATTCAAATTGAATCCGACTTTATTCATATGAAATAATAAAATTGAATCATATACAGAATCTTTAAAACGAAAAGGCGATTCTCATTTACTGCACACTCGGGTCTCATAAAATGTGGCTCGGGATGTGTGTACAGAAATACGTCAAATAATTGCAGGTGTGTGTTTCTTGTTTCAAGTCTGGATGGTATATTGCCTGCAGTAAACTCTCATTGAGCAAGCCTTGTGGGTCTGTGTCCACACTGAGAACTGCTTAACACCTGGTGTTTTTCTCTCGGCGTTCTTGCTCCGGGAAATGAACTCTCTTTGCTCTTTCACGAATATCGCAAATGTCTTTCAGAATGCTGGCGGCAAATATTGGTAACGTGATAAATTCTATAATCGTCACAGGAATATTTTCCATCCCAGAACACATAGAACAATCCGTGACTATACCACGCGATGAATTCCAGTTTTTCCTCGATAGTCCTAAGTAACAATTTGCATCATTTACTTTGACATATGCGAGATATTTTATTTCTAAAATGTCAGTATTGTGACACACGGGGTAACGTCACATCCCTTTCTTGGTATATTAGATCCATTGATGGGTCAGCATTACAACGGTGGGGATCAACAGCGAGGGAGTCTATCCACTCAACGTAAAGGTTATCATTATTGGAAATAGAAGAGACGACATGAGTTCAATTCATGGACAAGTTTGATAACCTTTTCTTCCAAGTAATAATTCTAAGATAAGCGAAACACTATAAGGAGCCGGGTTAGCTCAGTCGGTAGAGTGTTCAGCTAGAAACCACAAGGTTCCTAGTTCGATACCGGTCCTCGCCAACTTAGTGTATGAGTAGCACAGGGATCTGTGCGGTAAAGTAAGGAGCTGATGGTAGGTGTGGCGCTCCACCTCAGACGCCAAAACAATCACCTTGGTCTAGGGCTAGTGAAAAGGGGATAGACTCCCTTGCTGATTGGCTGATGCCGACTTTAGGCCGCACGACGACTTTACTGACTTTATATATATATTATATATATATATATATATATATATATAAACGGTGTATGGTTACCGCTCTCTTACTTAGTGAGTTCTTGGGGACAATATTTGCGGTCATGTTAGGAAATCTTTCAATATTTGTTTTTGTTTGTTTTATGGTATATCAAATATTTTCGGGTTATTTAATGCCAAATCATGTCATTTTGATATTTGGGTTCTTAGAATACCTGCTGCTGTTTGAATGGTCGCCCATCTAAGTATTGTTCAGATTTATCGCTGTTTCACTTTGGTGATCTAGCCGGAACCTGTGTTTTCAACGTGACATATATATATATATATAATTATGTATGTTATGTTCTTGTGAACGTTGTTTGTTTGGTCTTTTGAATTGTAAAAAAAACAAAAACAAGAAAAACAGAACAAAAATTAGAATGTTTATATATTCAACCGTTGCTCTGTTCCTGGTTTAATCTATTCCAATATTTCGGGTGAACGTTCACCCTTTTTTCAAGGTATTAACAAGACGGTCTGGAGAAAAAGATGAAATGTTGTATATGAGGGCAAAAAAAGTAATTAAATCATTAAAACTATTATATATATATATATATATATATATAGTGTGTGTGGGTGTATATATATTTACTTACATGGATATTTTAAATTGTGACCTTGGGTTGGGGCATTTTTTCTTGGCATTCATCAGGCAGAGTGGATTTCGAAAAATCGACAAAACCGAAAAAAATATGGTCATTTTTTTTTTACGTTGGGTTCATGAATTGCGTATATGTATGCATATGCGTGTGAGTTAATTCATGTGTAAATATATTTAAAACACTTGCTTATATACACGTGCTTCCACTCACACGTAGGTACACTTCCTCCCATATATATGTACACATATACATGCATCCACGCATATACATATAAGCACATGCACAAAATTTATTTCTTTTGGTGTTTATATTTGCGTATCACTGCGCGTGGGTTCATATAGGATTATTAGTGGGCGTATGTATGTATATATGTTGTTGTGCGTGCATACATATGTCAGTAGGAAGATATGGTCGGTTATGTGAAAACACCATTTACGATCTGTAGGTAGGAAATTAAAACGGAAGTGGAGGGGCTAGGTAGCGGAAGATGGTGACCGAAAAATCCATCTTAAATGATGATTGTTGTGGTTGAGAGATAATTGTCTTCATCATTGTATAATCAAAAAAATGAATTTTTCTGATGGAACTCGTAAGATTGATTGAGTAATTTAAAACATCACGATGTTATGTTTGCAGCACTTCAATATATACTACTCGGACAATTCCACGTCAAATCATCCAGCAAAATGTAAAATTGTCACCTCCTTCCTTCAATTTTTCTGAAATTTTGTACAGATATGCACTGTGTTAAAGTTAGACATTCTCCAAAATTTGAGATTCCAATTCTCAGAATTGGCGAAGTTATGTCGATTTTCAGCTCTCCAAATTTGAGGGTGGTTGCGAAAAATGGGAACTTTTTTGTAATCTATTTTTTCTGTTAAATGAGTTCTAGAGCTTCCCTACTGCTACAAATTGGTTCATAAAAGCCTTTTACCCAAGAAATCGAAAAATGCTATGGAAAAAGTTTTATATTATACTATATTATACACATTAGCAAAATAAAGACACCTTCCGGGCGATGTAAAAATAATTTTTTGAAAGATATGGCCTAAGGGGATGGGAGCTGAAAATTCAATGTCATAGAGTGTGTACCATAAGTATGTAAAATCGTAAAATTTATTAAAGGGGTAAAAAAAAAAAAGAAAGACAATTTGAAATGGAAACAGTTCCGATAACTTTAAATATTATATTAGAATAAAACAATCTATATATAAATATATAACGCCGGGCATCTATTTATTGACACAATGAGGATTGTTTAACGTTGCATGCTCACATTTTGAGTATATTTATTCTATTTTATGACGTTGGATTATGTGTTGGGTAATGTGACGTAAGCAGTGATGCAGTTTTTGTTATAGACAAAAACCGGAAGCGAATCTCCATTATTAATAGATATTATAGATATTTTATCAATATCATTATATCTAAGGACATCGGAGATACAGAATTTAATGGCATGGTAACTCGTCTAGGATTATTTCATGTATAGAGGTTTGGATTTTATATTCATTGTACGTTCAGACGCTCATTTTATGTACAGTTATTTTTAAGAGACCTTTTTCTATTTTTCCCATGCTCCTATCGAATACTAATATGTTTAAAACATTTATATTTGACTCATCGATTAAACCATAACGGGTACTACCAATCGGGATGAGAGTGGACCTAGAAATAATGCAAATAAAGGGCTATTCAACACTCCCCTCCTCACGTGAACTGGCGCCTCAACCGTTGAAATTTCGGGTCATACCCGTTTTTACTGGGTTTTTTTAAATTCCACTTCAGGGTGATTTAGAAACAGAATCAAAGCTGACTGTCAGTTTCTCATCCGGTATAGAAAACTATGAGTAGACCAGACCAGACGATCTAATAATCGCATAGTTTAAAAAATGATACAGCACTGTTAACTCAATGTCTACGTAGTCTTAATTTATCGTCATCGTCTACAGTGAATTAGGGACAACCAGATAGACAGATAGATATAGAAAACACAAATAGTTTTCAAATGAATATATTACCATAAAAATAGAACTTCAATAAAAATGTAAGCACATGACCTGATAGAAACGCGAACACATTAAAACGTATATTCACTTCCCCACTTACACCCTAACATGAATTCCTTTAATCGAAATATTACAAAAGTCCCTAGACACACCAATAATAGAATCAATTAAAAAGCGTCTGCGCAAGGAAACGCTTTTCAACATTTAGAAATGCCTTCTGGGAATTTGGAACATTTTCTCCTGACTATTTTACTTCAAGTCTACAAGCTGCAATGCGATTGGAATGTCAATTCAAATGCTAACCTTTCTTTTACTCACTCTGATATCCCCTTCAATCTATCTCTTTTACTCTCTCTCTCTCTCTCTCTATCCCTTTCAATATCTCTTTTGCCCTCTCTGTTCTCCATTTCAACCTCTATTTTGTTCATTATGCTTTTTCTTTCATAATCTTTTTTGCTCGCTCTGGTCTTCTTTTCAATATATCTTTTGCCCGTTATATTATGTCTCTGTCTGTCTGTGTGTGTGTCTCTCTCTCAACATATAATTTGCTCACTCTGCTTTCCCTTTCAATATCTCTTTTTGCCCGTTATTCTCTCTCTCTCTCTCTCTCTCTCTCTCTCTCTCTCTCTCCTCTCTCTCTCTCTCTCTCTCTCTCTCTCTCTCTCTCTCTCTCTCTCTCTCTCTCTCTCTCTCTCTGATATCCCTTTTAGCATCTCGTTTGCTCGCTTTGCTCTTTCTATCATCATCTCATTGGTGTGCTCTATTTTTCTCTTTCAACGTCTGTTTTGCCAAATCTGCTCTCCCTTTTACCATTTATTTTGCTCACTCTGTTGCTTATTGCATCATATACTTTGCTCTCCTCAAACTCTTCTTTAAAACTATATTTCGTCCGCTCTCTCCTTCTTTTCAATATCTCTTTTTGTCCGCTCTTTCCCTCCCAACATCTCTTTTGCTCGCTCTGCTCTCCGTTCTAACCTCTCATTTCCCCTCTCTCTCCCCTCCCTTTTAGCTTCTCTTTTGCTCATTCTAACCCCACACCCCCTTTCAATCTCTCTTTTCCCAGATCTCCTCTCCCTTTCGGCATCTATTCCTGGCATTTCTAAGACTTCGGTATCCACGTACATTTTAGACAGTATTTGGGATATTTTACTAAAGTTTAAATGTGTATTAAGTGGGGTTAATCAAGATGAATTCAGCTCCTACCTGACCAACCCAAACTTTTCTATACTTTTACATTTCTTTTCTATTTTTATACGCCCTTTCTATGTACTAAATACATCTGGAAATCTAATCACATACACGCGTATACAAAGGCGCACGGATGTACATATCTAGATGTGCGTGAGCGTGTGTCCATCTATTTGCGTTAATTCAACAATCTCGAATTCTACATATATATATCAATAAATAAATCAATAAGTAAAATACATAATTGTGTGGATCATGTTGTTGGACGCTAATAAGCTCCGAGCTACTTTCGAAAAAAGGGGATTATTTTTGTATATATTTACGTTTACTTGTTAAATTCGATTATTCTGATTTGATACATTGGAGTGTTTCCCAAACATCTATGAAACGATACAATTTATCAATGGCAGGCTTTTCCATGTACACACCTGAATACCCACATGCTAACATATAATATCTCTCTCTCTCTATATATATATATATATATAATATATATATATATATATATTATATAACTTTCTCTCTCTCTAACTCCCTCTCCCTCCCTCTCTCTTTCTTTTCTCATATTCTCATTCTCTCTCTCTCTCATTCTCATATTCTCATTCTCTCTCTCTCTCATTCTCTCTCTCTCTCATTCTCATATTCTCATTCTCTCTCTCTCTCATCTCTCATCTCTCTCTCTCTCTCTCTCTCTCTCTCTCTCTCATCTCATTCTCTCATTCTCTCTCTCTCATATTCTCATTCTCTCTCATTCTCATATTCGCATTCTCTCTCTCTCTCATATTCTCATTCTCTCTCCCTCATTCTCATATTCTCATTCTCATATTCTCATTCTCTCTCTCATTCTCTCTCTCATCTCTCTCTCATTCTCATATTCTCATTCTCTCTCTCTCTCATTCTCATTATTCTCATTCTCTCTCTCATTCTCATATTCTCATTCTCTCTCTCTCTCTCTCTCTCTCTCTCTCTCTCATTCTATATATATATATATATATATATATATATATAGAATCAAATACTATGAATCTGATATTATTTCATAAATGTACATTTTATGAAATGATACTTATCAATACACGCTTAATCATGTACATACTTGGATACGCACATGCTGACATATTATCTCTCTTACTCTCCTTACATTCTCTTTCCCTCTATATCTCTTTCTTTCTCTCACGCAACCATATATATATATATTTTATTTTTACTGTAACATGTATATATATATATATACATACATGTTACTGTAAAAATAAACCAACCCAATCATCCCCTACGTCCAATTATATCACAAGTAACTACACCCATATATGATATCTCAAAAACCATAAAACAACTGATTACACCATATATACCTAACAAATATAATATCAAAAACATGTATATAAATATATATATATAAGTAAAGTCGACGGGGCGGCCTAAAGTCGGCATCAGCCAGTCAGCGAGGGAGTCTAACCCCTTTTCAATAGCGCTAGACCAAGGAGATTTTTTTAGCATCTGAGGCGGAGCGCCACACCTACCATCAGCTCCTTACTTTACCGCACAGATCCCTGTGCTACTCATACGCTGAGTTGGCGAGGACCAGTATCGAACTCGGAACCTTGTGGTTTCTAGCCGAACGCTCTACTGACTGAGCTTATATATATATATATATATATATATATATATATATATATCCCATGATCAAATTCTATAAGTCTGGTATTATTTTATAAATCTAGGAGAATTTTATTTATATACATACATCGAACTGAATATTTAAGAATATAAGTTTAGTGACATCAATTACTGATATTTGATATATATATATATATATATATAGTATGAATCAGATGGAGAGGGTCATAACCAGTTGAGGTCGACAACCGTGTAAAAAATTACACACGTATATTTCCTGGTGCCAAAATATGTCTTTTTTAATTTGTGGCTATTGTATGTCATGAATTTATACATGAAGAAAAAAACTGGAAGTAAATCCGACGATATGTAATATAGTAAAAATTGAAAAAAAAAAGTTTTATTAACAAATGATGTTTGATAAGCGACAATGCTGTGTTTCGGTTGTTTAACAAACCTTTTCTCAGGGCTTTCGTTGGTTTAAACGTTAATCAGCGTTTTTAAAGTATGTATTTTTCTTTCCACATCTTTTGAATCATCAAAAACAGCCACATGCCAAGAGCAGAAACTCGCAGACTTTTGTTGTCATTAACAATTTATTTTTCCTTAAACAAACGAAGGCCCTGAGTAACGTTTCTTAAACAAACCGAAACACTGCAGCGTCGGCCTATCAAACATCACTCGTTATTAAAACTTTTATTTTTTTTCAAATTTTTTATTATATATATAATAATATTATATATATATATACAATATTATATATATATATATATATAATGTGTTGTTATTAGGTCCAACGGGAAAAATTAGATATTTTATAAAAAAGAAGGTTTGCAAAAAGGATTGTTTTTAAAAAAATGTATTATTAACTTACATACGGCATGTGTTTCAGATCTGTTATCTTCTTCAGGCATTGAATAACTATATTTTGGCAGAATATCAATATGCGTGATTTCTGATATTTGATAGGTTGTGTGTATTTGTAACTTACTTTTTTTTGTTTATAATGGTTGTGTAATAACGGTTGAAACGCTACGTTATTTTTCTCAATCCTTCGTGCGAACTTGCGCGTGAAAATTGAGAAAAAAAAAACGTCCCACACGTGCGTGATCTATTCCATATATATATATTATATATAATATTATATATATATATATATATATAACGGTTACATTATAATGAAAACCATGCACAAAACAAACTATACCCGAGCAAGCTATGGTGATAATGGTAATACTCCATAGCTATTTCTTATTTGCTTTAATTAAATAAAATATTGATGCAGAATTAAAAAATTAAAAATTCTTTTCGGGTCTTCAAGTCGTAAGTTTCGTCATTCAGACTGATACAGACAACCGGTTCTGCCCGTAATCATTTTTGCAAATACATACTGGCCAATAATCCATGCTTCGAGATCATGTTTCCTTACTGTACGGTGCTAAGGCAGACTTAGTTTCTTTTCGTTCGAGCCTTTCACCCATTTTGCACGCAGGCACGTCAATAATCAAGTTTAAAAGCTCCGAGGTACGTCATTTCTCTTGCTACAAATATGTTAATATTTCGTTCGTTATGCAATTTTTGGTCAGAGGAGAACCAATGCGTAGATATTACTGTCATTATATAACTGGTATATAGTGATCAGTTGGAGCCACATGGTGTAATGGTTACCGTTGTAGGATATGAACGAGACGCAGTTAAGTCCAACACGAGGCTGTTTACATTTCATTATAGCGCTTTAATAACATTAGGAAGGTATGAATCCAACTATATAATCCTCCCAGCTATGAGTAAATAGCAGGAAAGACTGGTCTCTTTAAACCATGGCTAGGCAACTAGTCAAGGCGAATGAAAACACTGTATTCAAACCCGTCAAACTCTGCTTAAAAGTTTAACCTTGTATCACATCCTGCTCTTGTGGAAGGGCGGTAAATATATAAATAATATATATATATATATTTTAAAATAAGTGTATTTGGCAGCATTTTTCTTTTATACAAGTTTGTTGAAAGCAAAAAATCACTACTGCATTGCTCGCTCGCACCACTACCATTCCTACAACCTCCCATTACCAATGGTTATTACCTCCCACTTCTAATTCCTTGCTACTACTCGTTCTCGTTAAAAACGAGACACGAAACCATACCATGTTTCCCTACCTTGATGATGGCAAACTGTATTGCCGAAGGCGCTCGGTTTTAAACCTTTGGTGGATTGTTACACCAGTTACACCCCGACACCAAAATGATGCCCGAAAATTAGGAACAGATCTAACCAAAAACTTGTCCGACAAGAAATTGTCTGTACAGTTCAATAAAACTTGTATAGTATATATATATATATATATATATATATATATATATTAGTGGGTCAGAATTTATCTAGATCAAATACCAGGACGTTTTTAGTTATTATTTGTAGACTAATACTATTAGTAGTGCCCTGTAATCATTTTAGAACAGTCATTTTCACACACCGAGGCCGATTCGTTAGAAATCATTTTTCCACATTATTAAACTTATTGAAAAGATTGGCATATATAAGTTTTCAGAATTGAAAACCGAAACCTTACAAGATTTACCAAAAAATGTATATAAAGCCTCATTTTTAAATCATTTCCGATAGTCAGAGGTCTGATGATACGCATAGGTGGTCAGAGATATATGTGGGTAGAAATAGATCTATAACCGAAAAATGACCGATTTTAAAACGCTTTTTCTTTACCAATCATATTGCTCTGTTCAATAATATTGAACATCGAGCTCTCTTGGACATCAGCAACGTTAACACTCCACTGTGGAAAGAAAGGTCCAACTTAGAATCGTCCTAATCCCAACATAATTCGTAACCCATCTACGGATATTTTTTTCTTGTAGTTAGGAACTGTGTTTTAACTAAAGCGATGCAGGTAAACCGTAATGAGAGCTCAATGTGTCTAGTGCCAGTGAGTGAACAGACAGTGCAATGTGTTCAATAAATGAAAGAAAATAAATTCCAGTAATATCCATGACTTTGTTCATACCTGAAAATGCTGCTGTAATGCGGTTGAAATAAGTTATTGTAATGAAGCAAGTGTTTTTCCTTCATTTATTGAATATATATATATATATATATATAATATATATTATAATATATATACTCACTTTAGTTATGCCTTCTGGCATCTATATAGACACACATACATATATATATATATGCGGTCGGTTAAGGTGCGAATGTAATATTGAATTATGAACTTATTTTCTGTTGTGTGTCATATTGTTTTATTAAAATATATTCCCTTGGAATCATTTCTTATGAGATATATTATCATTTTGTTTATAGCCGGACAAAACCTAATTAAGCTATGTAAATATCCACAATTCAATATCGAACGTACGTCATGGGATCTGCGTTTAGTAATTTAGTCATTCAATGCGTAGAGACCCCCTGTGGGCATATGTCCACAATTACTCTTCTCATTTGTTAGGGTCAGCTAAGCCTCATGAATATGTATAATTTCAACTTCAATATGACAATAGCTAGCGGTTTTTTTGTCAGTATTCATTTGCAGTCCAATCACCACTACTGCCTATTAATAGGATGAGTAAGGAGGGTTTTTCAATTCCGTGCTTGTTTCGGTGTGTAATCCGTTGAATGATTTGAAAGCCGCACAGTTTAACGTTAAACGTAGTTTGTGACGAAAGACATTCACCCGATTCGAAATGTCAGCTTGGCTGGTGTGTATGACAACTATTTGCAAGATTTCCTGGTTGTATGCTCGGTGTTTAGCTTTGTTGAAAGTGTTCTTTTTGTCTTCCCGTGAAGGGCCACGATGTTGGAAGCTGCGAATTCAGCCACCGGTTAAAGTGCGAATGCATTCTTTATTAACACAGAACGCCGTGAGAGAAATTCGGAGATGATACGAGACCATTCCCATTCTTCGCAGGCGATAAGCTTTGGAAGGTGGTTGAAGACTGCTGTAATATCATTGAAGGCGAAAAGACTTTTTCGGCAAATTTTTGCAGTTCGGAAATCGGTTATCCAAAAAGTTTTTTATACATCATCTGTACAATTCGGTAACTAATGTATTAACAATTCAAACTGGGACATTACGCCTCTGAAGAAATGAAAACATCTGTTGTGCAAAAAGTTATTATCCGGACGGAGCAATGTATTCAATAAATGAAGGGAAAAAAGTAATGGATATTACAGTAAATATTCATGAAATTGTTCAAATCTGAAGATGCTGCTGTTAACGCGGTTGAAGGTATAAATAATTGTAATGAAGCAAATTTTAAAGTTTTCCTTCATTTATTGAATATATATATATATATATATATATATATATATATATATATATATATATATATTATATATATATATATATATTATATAATTTTTATCAGTTTGGTACAAGGTGGTTCTAGGCTGGTTCCATTCTCTACCAGTAGTTCCTTGTGGAGTTCAGGTTCCGTTTGAGAGCTCAATGTTTAATTATTTTATACAGAGCAAAGTTATTTGTGAATAGAAAGGCCTTAAATACCATGGGTTTCGTGGTTATGGACCATTTTCACTCGTGGGTATCTCGGGCCCACGAGCTTCTTCAGATCACGTATATCATATATATATATACACTTTAGTTATGCCTTCTGGCCAAATGGGATACACGCATACACACACACACACACACACACACACATATATATATATATATATATAATATATATATATGTGTGTGTGTGTGTCTGGTAAGGTGTGAATGTAATAGTAAATTATGAACTTATTTACTGTTGTTATTATCCGACTGATCAGAGTAGAATAACCTGATTGCTCGATAAATTTTATTCGGTTTTCAAGAAAATTGGCGATCAGGGAAGATAATGTAAGCCTAACACCCTGACACCCCGGTCGGATGAGGCTTTAGAATACAACAAATGCACCTCTGCAGATGTAAGACCCCCATCCAATGAAACCACCTATTGGCTGTGGATGACGTCCAGTGATGCTACTGGATTGACCCCTGTTGGATCAGCAGTCTATGACATACAGCACATCACTTTGACTGTTACTTAGGCTAGACGGGTGGTCGAAATGGTCCCCTCCGTTCCATCGGCTGGTCACATCAAACCCCAACACCTATATGATTGTTCCAAGCTTATTGCCCGTATTGTGACCTCAACCTTTTTTAGCATATATATATGCATATATATATGCATGAAGGTGGTGTCTAAGATTCTTGGTTTACCTTCATAACGAAGACATTATCTGATTGTGGAGTAGTTCTTCATCCCGATTACTCCCAGGTCCACAGTTAGGGTCCCATCTATGGGTTAAATAGAAAAAAATACTGAGTTTAAAAGAATGTGTTTAGAAAATTAGTTTTAAAATAAAGTTTCCATTAGGAATGAGTAAAATTTTTAAAAAATTCGGTATTAAATAACCCAACAATGGATAAGATGTTGTAAAATCCAACCAACCAACGTAAAACTGCTTATTCCAAGCCACTGCTTTAATCAGATCGAGTAAGTAGCATTCAGAGAGTATCAGGTGTGCTTGATATCTCACTGCCCACTATAGTTCGTCATTCGATTTCACGAGTTCGGCAAATTAATTCAGACTTACCGAATTATGCCTCATGTAACCAAAATATTGGATAACTTTTGACTGGCTCCATTATTATCACATTGCAAAACGTCTTATCTGACTTTAAAAAAAAACGTCACACATTCGCAAGGGACTTATAGTAATTACTATCGTCACATTACTGAGATCGATTTAAATCAAGTGTGAAAAGTGCTACATCGTCTTGGCTTCCAAAGAAATTGATCATAATGCCGAGTTCAATTTATTCTACCGGATGTCCCTAGGTTAAGTCAAATCATAGACAGACTTCAGTTTAATAATTAGGAGGAAAAAATAAAAGTAACTTATTGAATTATTTAAGTGTCAGTAAGTGTGAATCACTCAATAAAATAGCCGTGAGAATAATGTAATTAGCGTTTTCCTGCGATCAAAGAGAACCGGGTGAATTCAGTGTGAACTTGATTTAGAGGTTAACGTATTCACTTCCAGTTCGGACGTTGTATTCATTCGGCAATGTTTTTGCATTCCCGAATATACCGACTTCTTTTTTTGTTGTTCTTTTCCGCTGGAATATTCATTTTTTATGCACGTTGAGGTTTAGAATCTTGTTAGATTAGAATTATTCACTATCTGTTGGAAGGGAAATATTTCCTTTACAAAATGATTAGACTCGGTCCAACGGAAAAACATTAATATACGAATACATGAAGTTGTTCGTGGGTTTGTTTTGTTTTCGGCATATCAACCTCAGTAGGTCATTTAAATGCCGATTAAAGTTTTGAAATAAACTCATTCTTAATGGATAATCAATTTTGTTTATAAACTTATGTTTTTCTATTTAACCCATAGATGGTACCCTAACAAGAACTACCACTCCGGGTCAGAGTAGACCTGGGAGCAATACTGATGAAGGGGTGCTCCATATTTCCCAAGCCTCCAAAACTGGAACCTCACTATCAGATAGAGTTTAACGTCATTCCCAGGACATGTAAACCCTCAGCCACCACCTTCTAGGATCCATACGATAAAAAGAGGTTGGGGCTTGCCATGAGGTCAATAGGGTTGGGAAAATCATATAGGTGTTAGGGCTTGACGTGACCAGCCGACTGACCAGAAGGGTCAAAGTGGAATATTGCAAGTCATGGACTGCTCAACTGCCTGGGTTCCATCCTTTAGCATCATGGGTCACCACCAATGGCCAACAGGTGGGCCCATTGGGGGAGTCTTACCCGCCTGCAGAGGTGCAGTCGGTGCATTCTAACGCCCCACCGACCGGGCACTGTTCGTGGTGGAGTAAACTACTAGCAAGTTTTCTTAGATAGTGACGTTGTTTTGGTTACAGACACCGAATCTCTATTATGATAATATCTATTAAACTTTGTATGATACCAAGTCACATATTTCTAGGAAAAATAACACTGCGTCTTATCTAATTTTTTTATCGTTTCCGTATTATATAATTTTTTTCGGATTATAGTGACCGCCTTGATTCATTCCTAGCAAGACTTGCCACATTGATACCATTCTCAATATTCATTTAACATAGATGTATTTGGCGATTTGCCAAAGTATATCTTTCACAACGTAGTTAATTTCTACTGAATAGCCTTTTTTTTAATGATAATCCTGAATCGTAGTTGATTTTGCAATCAAATTAAACACAGATATCAACTGTATAAACACATGTGCTGGAGTACCGTCTCAATGTATGTATGAATGTATGAGTGTTACGTATGTTACAGGATGTATGAGAACGAATGCCCGGCTCAGTATTACAGTCGTCGAAAACTGGCCTGTTCAACCTCCCGTTTCTTCTGTTGTCTGTTGACTTACAGGAAGGTTGAAAAAGAGCTGGTTTCGTTCCCCTATTACCAACTCGGCTGGAACAATCTCTTCTCTTTTT
>CM042139.1:5108350-5117456 GCA_023376005.1 Doryteuthis pealeii | reverse complement strand
ACATGATCCTACACAATATGTATTATTACTTTTGATTATTTATTGATATATATAATGCTAGAATTCAGAGATGGGTTGAATTAACGCAAATATGAATGGACACACACGCTCACGCACATCATAGTTTATGTACAATTCCGTGCGCCTTTGTATACGCGTGTATGTGATTAGGATTTCCAGATGTATTTCAGTACATCAGAAAGGGTACAAAAATAGAAAGAAATGTTAAAAAGTATGGAGAAAAGTTTGGTTGGTCAGGTAGGAGCTTGAATTCATCTTGATTTACCCCACTTTAATACACATTTTTAACTTTTTAGTAAAAAATCCAAATACGTCTAAAATGTACGTGGATACCGAAGTCTTTAGAAATGCAGGAATAGATGCCGAAAGGGAGAGAGATCTGGCGAAAAGAGAGATTGAAAGGGGGTGGGGGGTTAGATATGAGAAAAGAGAAGCTAAAAGGAGGGAGAAGCGGGTGGGAGGTAGGTGATGGATCGAGGGCGGGCGCTGGCCGACTGGTGTGCTACCTGAGAGGAGGAAGAGAGGAAGACACGGAGAGAAGAGGGAAGAACAGGAGTGGAGAGAGAGGAAAATGATGAGGTTTGAACGGAGAGCAGATGGACAAAAAAAAGAAGAGATATTGAAAGAAGGAGAGCGGACGAAATATAGTTTTAAAGAAGAGTTTGAGGAGAGCAAAGTATATTGATGTAAGAAGGCAGAAAGAACGAGCAAAATAAATGGCTAAAAGCGAGAGCAGAGTTGGCAAAAAGACGTTGAAAAGAAAAACAGAGCGGGGCCCAATATAAGAGATCTGATGATTGATAGTAAAGATGCAAAGCGACAAACGAAATGCTAAAAGGATATCAGAGAGAGAGAGAGAGAGAGAGAGAGGAGAGAGAGAGACAGGAGATGAGGGATGAGAGAGAATAACGGCAAAGAGATATTGAAAGGGAAAGCGAGTGATGCAAATTAATATTATTGAAGAGAGATGAGAAAGAGAGTGAACATGAGGAGAGAGGGAGAGATGATAGAAGGAGAAAATAAGGGCAAAAGAGATATGGGAAAGGTGAGAGTAGGAATGAGCAATTGATTGTTTGAGAGTGAGGAAACGAGAGAGGAGGAAGAGAGAATAACGGGCAAAATTAGATATTTGAAAGGGAAAAGCAGAGTAGCAAATTATATATATTTATTAATATATATATATATATATATATATTATATATAGTTAAGGAGAGAGAGAGAGAGGAGAGAGAGAGAGTGTGAGAGGAGAGGAAGACAGAGAGAGAGAGACGAGGGAAGAGAGAGAGAGAAGAGAGAAGAGAGAGAGAGTAGAGAAGACGAGAGAGAGGAAGAGAGAGAGAGAGAGAGAGAGAGAGAGAAGAGAGAGAGAGACGAGAGAGAGACAGAAGAGAGAGAGAGGAGGAGAGAGAGAGGAGAGAAAGAAATGAGAGAAGAGAGAAAGAGAGAGAAGAGAGAGAGAGGAAGAGAGAGAGAGGGAAGAGGGGAGAGAGAGAGAGAGAGAATAGAGAGAGAGAGAGAGAGAGGAATAGAGGAGAGAGAGAGAGAGGGAATTAGAGAGAGAGAGAGAGGAATAGAGAGAGAGAGAAGGAATAGAGAGAGAGATGAGTAGGAGAGAGAGAGAGAGAGAGGAAGAGAGAAGAGAGGAGAAGAGAGAGAGAGAGAGAAGAGAGAAGAGAGAGAGAGCGAAGAGAGAGAGAGGAGAGGAAGAAGAGAGAGAGAGAGAGAGGAAAGAGAGAGAGAGAGAGAGAGGAAGAGAGAGAGAGAGAGAGGAAGAAGAGAAGAGAGAGAGGAAGAGAGAGGAAGAGAGAGAGAGAGGAAGAGAGAGAGATAGAGGAATAGAGAGAGAGAGAGAGGAAGAGAGAGAGAGAAGGAGAGAGAGGCAAGAGAGAAGAGAGAGGAAGAGAGAGGAAGAGAGAGGGAGGAAGAGAGAGGAAGAGAGAGAGAGAGAGAAAGAGGAATAGAGAAGAGAGAAAGAGGAATAGAGATAGAGAGAGAGAAAGAGGAATAGAGATAAGAGAGAGGAATAGAGAGAGAGGAATAGAGGAAGAGACAGAGGAATAGAGAAAGAGAGGAAGAGAGAGAGAGGAAGAGAGGAGAAGAGAGAGAAAAAAATAACTGTGCAAAAGAGTTATTGAAAGGAGAGAGCAGAATGAGCAATTGAGATGTGAGAGAGACACACACACAGACAGACAGAGACAAATATAACGGGCAAAAGATATATATGAAAAGAAGACCAGAGCGAGCAAAAAGATTATGGAAGAAAAAGCATAACGAACAAAATAGAGGTTGAATGGAGAACAGAGAGGGCAAAGGATATTGAAGGATAGAGAGAGAGAGAGTAAAAGAGATAGATTGAAAAGGGATATCAGAGTGAGTAAAAGGAAGGTTAGCATTTGATATTGACATTCCAATCGCATTGCATGCTGTAGACTTGAAGTAAAATAGTCAGGAGAAAATGTTCCAATTCCCAGAAGCATTCTCAAAATTGAAAAGGTTTCCTTGCGCAGACGCTTTTTAATTGTTCTATTATTGGTGTGTCTAGGGACTTTTGTAATATTTCGATTAAAGGGATTCATGTTAGGGTGTAAGTGGGGAAGTGAATATACGTTTAATGGTTTTCGCGTTTCTATCAGTCATGTGTCTTAACATTTTTATTGAAGTTCTATTTTTATGGTAATATATTCATTGAAAACTATTTGTGTTTTCTAATATCTATCTGTCTATTGTTTCCCTAATGTCACTGTAGACGATGGACGATAAATTTAAGACTACGTAGACATTGAGAATAGTGCTGTATCATTTTTAAACCTATGCGATTATTAGATAAACTGGTCTGGTTACTCATAGTTTGCTATACCGGATGAGAAAACTCGACAGTCAGCTTGATTCTGTTTCTAAATCCACCCTGAAGTTGGCAATTAAAAAAACAGTAAAAAACGAGTATGGTGAAAAACCCGAAATTTCAACGGTTGAGGCGCCAGTTCACGTGAGGAGGGGAGTGTGATATAGCCCTTTATTTGCATTATTTCTAGGGGTCACTCTCATCCCGATTGGTAGTACCCGTTTATGTTTAATCGATGAGTTCAAATATAAATGTTTTAAACTATTAGTATTCGATAGGAGCATGGGAAAAATAGAAAGGTCTCTTAAAATAACTGTACATAAAATGAGCGTCTGAACGTACAATGATTTATAAAATCCAAACCTCTGTACATGAAATAATCTAGACCGAGTTACCATGCTCAGTTAAATTCTGTAATTCTCGATGTCCTTAGATATAATGATATTGATAAAGTATCTATAATATCTAATATAATGGAGATTCGCTTCCGGGGGGGGGTTTTCTTTTGTTTTTTGTCTGATAACAAAAACTACGTCACTTGCTTACGTCACCATTACCCAACAATAATCCAAACGTCATAAATAGATAAATATTAACTCAAATGTGAGCATGGCACTGGTAAAACAACTCCTCATTGTGTCAAGTTAAATAGATGCCCGGCGTTATTATTTATATATAGATGTTTTATTCTCAATATAATATTTAAAGTTTATCGGAACTGTTTCCATTTCCAAATTGTTCTTCTTTTTTTTTTTACCCTTTAATAAATTTTACGAGTTACATAACTTATGTACACACTCTATGACATTGAATTTTCAGCTCCCATCCTCTTAGGCCATATCTTTCAAAAAAAACTATTTTTACATCGCCCGAGTGTCTTTATTTTGCTAATGTGTATACATATAGTATAATTATTAAAACTTTTTCCATAGCATTTTTCGGATTTCTGGTAAAGGCTTTTATGAACCAATTGTAGCAGTAGGAAAGCCTCTAGAACTAATTTAACAGAAAAAATTAGATTACAAAAAAGTCCCTTTTTCGCAACCACCCTCAATTTGGAAGCTGAAAATCACATAACTTCGCAATTCTGAGAATGGAATCTCAAATTTTGGGAGAATGTCTAACTTTAACACAGTCCAATCTGCTTACAATAATTTCAAAAAATTGAAGGAAGGCTGACAAAATTTTACATTTTGCTGGCGAATGATTTGACGTGGAATTGTCCGATGTAGTATATATTGAAGTGCTGAAAAACATAAACGTGATGTTTTAAATTACTCAACAATCTTACGAGTTTCCATCAGAAAAATGTCATTTTTTTGATATACAATGATGAGGACAAATATCTCTCAACCACAACAATCATCATTAAGATGGATTTTTTCGGTCACCATCTTCCAGCTACCTAGCCCTCCACTTCCGTTTTAATTTCCATACCTCACAGATAGAAATGGTGTTTTCACATAACGGACCATATCTCCTATTGACATAATGGTAATGCACGCACAACAACATATAATAGGACACGCCCACTAATATCCCTATATGAACCCACGCGCAGTGATACGCAAATATAAAACACCAAAAAAATCAAATTTTGTGATGATTGCTTATATGTATATGCGTGATGCATGCATATGTGTACATATATATGGAAGAAAGTTGTCCCTACTTGTGAGGTGGAAGCACGGCGTATATAACCAAGGTTTAAATATATTTACACATGAATTAACTCACACGCAAGGCATACTTAACACAATTCATGAACCCACGTAAAAAAAAAAATGACCATATTTTTTCGGTTTTTAGTCGATTTTTCGAATCCACTCTGCCTGATGAATGCCAAGAAAAAAATGCCCCAAACCAAGTCACAATTTAAAATATCCACTGTAAGTAATATAATTACATACACAACATTATATAATAATATATATATTATAATATTATATATATATATCATATCTATATATATATATATATATTAAAATATATATATATATAGGTTTTAATATTATAATTACTTTTTTGCCCTTATACAACATTTCTCTTTTTCTCCAGACCGTCTTGTTAATACTTGAAAAAGGTGAACGTTCACCCGAAATATCGATATATTAAAACCAGGAACGAGCAAACGGTTGAATATATAAACCTTCTAATTTTTGTTCTGTTTTTCTTGTTTTTCCAATTCAAAAGAACAAACAAACAACGTACAAAAACATATATATATATATATACGTTGAAAACAGGTTCCGGCTAGTCACCAAATTAAACAGCGATAATCTGAACATACTTAGATGGCTTATCATTCAAACAGCAGCAGGTATTCTAAGACCTAATATCAAATGAATGATTTGGCATTAAATAACCCGAAAATATTTGATTTTACATAAAACACACCCACCCAAACAACAAATATAAAGATTTCCTAACATGACCGAAATTATTTCCCCAAGAACTCATTAAGTAAGAGGCGTAACCATACACCATTAATATAAATATATATATAATATATATATAGATAAGTCAGTAAAGTCGTATGGCGCTCTAAAGTCGCATTCAGCCAATCAGCAAGGGAGTCTACCCCCTTTCACTAGCGCTGACCAAGGTGATTGTTTTGGCGTCTGAGGTGGAGGCTACACCTACATCATCTCCATTATACCGCACAGATCCCTGTGTACTCATACACTAAGTTGGCGAGACCGTATCTTAACTAGGGGAACCTTGTGTTTCTAGCTGAACGCTCTACCGACTGAGCTAACCCGGCTCCTTATGAGTGTTTTCGCTTATCTTAGAATCATATACTGGAAGAACAAGGTATGCACCTTTTCCTTGAATTTTGAACTCATGTTCGTCTCGTCTATTTCAATGATGATAACCTTACGTGAGTGGATAGACTCCCTCGCTGTTGATCCCACCGTTGTAATGTTGACCCATCAATGGATCTAAATATACCAGAAAGGGATTGACGTTTACCGGTGTTCAACAATCTGACATTTTAGAAATAAATATCTCGCATAGTCAAGTAAATGATGCAAATGTTACTTAGGACTATCGAGGAAAAACTGAGAAATCATCGCTGTATAGTCACGGATTGTTCTATGTGTTCTGGGGATGGAAATATTCCGTGACGATATAGAATTTATCAGCTTTACAATATTGCCGCCGCATTCTGAAAGACATTTGCGATATTCGTGAAAGAGCAAAGAGAGTTATTTCCGAAGCAAAACGCCGAGAGAAAAACACCAGGTGTTAAGCAGTTCTCAGTGGACATCAGACCCACAAGGTCTTGCTCAATGAGAGTTTACTGCAGCACTGGGCTCATTAAAATGTGGCTCGGGATGTGTGTACAGAAAATAACGTCAAATAATGCCAAAAGGTTTTGTGTGTTTCATGTTTCAAGTCTGGCTGGTTATATTTGCCTCCTTGCCAGCTCCAGACTCTCATTGAGCAAGCCTTGTGGGTCTGTGCCACACTGAGAACTGCTTAACCCGGTGTTTTCTCTCGGCGTTCTTGCTTCGGGAATGAACTCTCTTTGCTCTTTCACGAATATCGCAAATGTCTTTCAGAATGCTGGCGGCAAATATGGTAACGTGGATAAATTCTATAAATCGTCACAGGAATATTTTCCATCCCAGAACACATAGAACAATCGTGACTATACCACGCGATGATTCCAGTTTTCCTCGATAGTCCTAAGTAACAATTTGCATCATTTACTTTGACATATGCGAGATATTTTATTTCTAAAATGTCAGTATTGTGACACACGGGGTAAAAACGTCACATCCCTTTCTTGGTATTTAGATCCATTGATGGTCAACATTACAACGGTGGGATCAACAGCGAGGGAGTCTATCCACTCAACGTAAAGGTTATCATCATTGGAAATAGAAGAGACGACATGAGTTCAAATCATGGAAAGGTTGATAACCTTTTCTTCCAAGTAATAATTCTAAGATAAGCGAAACACTATAAGGAGCCGGGTTAGCTCAGTCGGTAGAGCGTTCAGCTAGAAACCACAAGGTTCCTAGTTCGATACCGGTCCTCGCCAACTTAGTGTATGAGTAGCACAGGGATCTGTGCGGTAAAGGAGCTGATGGTAGGTGTAGCGCTCCACCTCAGACGCCAAACATCACCTTGTCTAGCGCTGTGAAAGGGGGTAGACTCCCTTGCTGATTGGCTGATGCCGACTTTAGGCCGCACAACGAGACTTTACTGACTATATATATATATATATATATATATATATATATATAATGGTGTATGGTTACCGCTCTCTTACTTAATGAGTTCTTGGGGGACAATATTTGCGGTCATGTTAGGAAATCTTTCAATATTTGTTGGTTGGGTGGGTGGTTGTTTTATGGTATATCAAATATTTTCGGGTTATTTAATGCCAAATCATGTCATTTTGATATTTAGGTTCTTAGAATACCTGCTGCTGTTTGAATGATCGCCCATCTAAGTATTGTTCAGATTTATCGCTGTTTAACTTTGGTGATCTAGCCGGAACCTGTGTTTTCAACGTGATATATATATATATAATGTTCTTGTGAACGTTGTTTGTTTGTTCTTTTGAATTGGAAAAACAAGAAAAACAGAACAAAAATTAGAATGTTTATATATTCAACCGTTGCTCTGTTCCTGGTTTAATATATTCCGATATTTCGGGTGAACGTTCACCCTTTTTCAAGGTATTAACAAGACGGTCTGGAGAAAAAGATGAAATGTTGTATATGAGGGCAAAAAAGTAATTAAATCATTTAAAATATATATAATATATATATATATATATATATATATATATATATATATATATATATATTATATATTAATATATATATATATAATATAAATAATGTGTGGTATGTATATATATTTACTTACATGGATATTAAATTGTGACCTTGGGTTGGGGCATTTTTTCTTGGCATTCATCAGGCAGAGTGGATTTCGAAAAATCGACAAACCGAAAAAAATATGGTCATTTTTTTTTTTTACGTTGGGGTTCATGAATTGTGTATAAAGTATGCATATGCGTGTGAGTTAATTCATGTGTAAATATATTTAAAACACTTGGTTATATACACGTGCTTCCACTCACACGTAGGTACACTTTCTCCCATATATATGTCACATATGCATGCATCCACGCATATACATATAAGCACATGCACAAAATTTATTTTTTGGTGTTTATATTTGCGTATCACTGCGCGTGGGTTCATATAGGATTATTAGTGGGCGTGTCTATGTATATATGTTGTGTGCGTGCATACATATGTCAATAGGAAGATATGGTCGGTTATGTGAAAACACATTTACTATCTGTAGGTAGGAAATTAAAACGGAAGTGGAGGGCTAGGTAGCGGAAGATGGTGACCGAAAAATCCATCTTAAATGATGATTGTTGTGGTTGAGAGATATTTGTCTTCATCATTGTAAATCAAAAAAATGAATTTTTCTGATGGAACTCGTAAGATGATTGAGTAATTTAAAACATCACGATTTTATGTTTTCAGCACTTCAATATATACTACTCGGACAATTCCACGTCAAATCATCCAGCAAAATGTAAATTGTCACCCCTTCCTTCAATTTTTCTGAAATTTTTACAATATGGACTGTGTTAAAGTTAGACATTCTCCAAAAATTTGAGATTCCAATTCTCAGAATTGGCGAAGTTATGTCGATTTTCAGCTCTCCAAATTTGAGGGTGGTTGCGAAAAAATGGGAACTTTTTGTAATCTATTTTTTCTGTTAAATGAGTTCTAGAGCTTTCCTACTGCTACAAATTGGTTCATAAAAGCCTTTTACCCAAGAAATCGAAAATGCTATGGAAAAAGTTTTATATTATACTATATTATACACATTAGCAAAATAAAGACACCTCCGGGCGATGTAAAAATAGTTTTTTGAAAGATATGGCCTAAGAGGATGGGAGCTGAAAATTCAATGTCATAGAGTGTGTACATAAGTATGTAACATCGTAAAATTTATTAAAGGGGTAAAAAAAAAAAAGAAAGACAATTTGAAATGGAAACAGTTCCGATAACTTTAAATATTATATTAGAATAAAACAATCTATATATAAATATATAACGCCGGGCATCTATTTATTGACACAATGAGGATTGTTTAACGTTGCATGCTCACATTTTGAGTATATTTATTCTATCTTATGACGTTGGATTATGTGTTGGGTAATGTGACGTAAGCAGTGACGTAGTTTTTGTTATAGAC